>SJYO01000132.1:211210-263972 GCA_006410555.1 Capra ibex | reverse complement strand
ACGTCGGTACTTTAATTTTCTGCGAATGAGGAACCTTCTTTTCAATACTGGTTGGATCTATCATATAAGTTTTCGTCTCTGTAATGAAACGGCTGATTCCAGGTAGATCAGTTCCGATACCAAAAAGGTCACCAGTACATACCTACACTCTCAACCTGACACTTCTTCCGACTCGTGGCTTCTAAACTACGAAAACTTGACACCACAACCTCTTCTGAGAACTCTCAGGGAACCTAACGTTCCTCTAGGTTGGTCAGGTAAGACTTCCTCTAGTCGGGACCCTAAAGAAACCTTCCTTACTACGATTTCGACTTTGAGGTCATGAAACCGGTAGAGTACTCTTCCCAACTGAGTAACTTTTCTGGGACTACGACCCTCCCTAACCCCCGTCCTCCTCTTCCCCTGCTGACTCCTACTCTACCGACCTACCGTAGTACCTGAACTACCTGCACTCAGACTCACTTGAGACCCTCTACCACTACTTGTTCCTCCGGACCGTACGACGTTAAGTACCCCAGCGTTTCTCAGCCTGTGTGGACTCGCTGACTTGACTTGACTTGACTTGACTTCGGTCGTAATCCTACGTGCACTTTTCTTCCGTTCCCGACCCCTGAAGATATCCCTATAACTCCGTCACGACTATAAAAGATAAAACATTATAGTAACATGGTAACGTCATGGTCGTGGTGATCCACTGTGTCATAAACTCTGGTTCTCCCAACGGGGACAAGGAAAGTTTACGGTTCTACTTACGCCTGAAGAAATGGAAGTGTAAAGACTTGCCTGAAGTTCTTGGTGAAGACTCTGTGTTTGACTTTAGGTAGAAACGTTTGTGTCCACGGTGACTCCGTCAATCGTAAAAGACCCGTGCCTCCTGTCCTTTGACGTTCCTTGTATCTTAGGTAAGTAAACGAACGAGTAAGTAAAGTAAGTTCTTTATAAGTAACTCGTGGATACTTCATGGTGTACGACGTCAGAGTTCTTGGAGGAGAACCCTTATCGAATGACCGAAGGAAAACTTTCGGTAGGATAACGACTCGTATCTACGAGTCGTGCGGGGTGGGTGAGGGGTGGAGACGGTGGTTATGGTGAAAACGAGTAGTCATCTTGAAGGTACAAAGTCGTGGACACAAAGGAATGACTCCCGAGAGAGACTGGTGATCGTAGGAAAAACGTGTCGTGTACGACCAAAAGTTCCAGAAGAAGGGGTTCCTGATCAAAGGAGTTTGTCACTACCTGACTGACTCAGTCACCTAATTTTTATTTGGTCGAAGAGTAAGATCTATACTTAGTCGATTGGTCTTATCAATTGTGGTTGTTGTTTTTTTGACGTTGTTAATTCGACAAAAACCGATGTACAAAACCCCCGATCAGCCTCCTCGGACTATCCGATGTCAGGTGCCCCAGTGTTTCTCAGTCTGTGCTGACTCGTTGAAGTGATAACCCCCGACCACACGACCTCTTCTGAGAACTCTAAGAGAACTCCTCTAGTTTGGTCAACTAGGAATTCCTTTAGGTGGGACTTATAACTCACCTTCTCGACTACGACTTCGACTTCGAGGTTAGGCCACCGATGGACTACACTTCTCAACTCAGTAATCTTTACTAGAACTACGACCCTTTCTAACTCCCGTCCTCCTCTTCCACAACTCTCTCCTACTCTACCAACATACCGTAGTGACTGAGTTACGTGTACTCAAACTCGTTGAAGACCCTCTACCACTTCCTGTCCCTCCGGACCACACGATGTCAGGTACCCCAACGTCTCAGTTTGTACTAAATCACTGACTTTTTGTTGTTGACTCCCGACCTTTTTCCTTTGTGTTCCTCCTATTGGTTGTTCGTTTATCACATCTTTTCACTCCAAGTACATACGTTGAAGTTTTTGTTTAGTTCCACAGAGAAAAGAGCAACTTCATACTTCGTAAACGTTACTATCACTTCCTGTTTCTTCGGACCACGAGACGCCAGATATCCTAGCGGTTCTCATCCTATACTGACTCGTTGACTTGTTGTCGTTACGTGAGTGGAGGTCGGAGGAAACGAAGGTTAGGACTGCCTCGGTCCTCCTGCGACTCTGGATCTTCTTCCTCCCGTCTCTATTTCGTCTACCCTCTACGGGACTCCGAGACGAACCGACTTCGGACTCACTCAGCCGTAGAAACAGAGGAGAACAGTTCAGTATGAACACGATCGAAGTGACATCTAAGAAGATCTAACCGATATTTGTGATTACAGTGTCTTCCCGTAGTATGTCATGACTAATGTCGATAGTCTCTGAGATGTGGGTTCAGGTCACACACACCCCCTGCTGCCCTCAAGGGTGTTATTCGTTAGGAGACTTTGGTCGACCCATAGGATATTAATTTGAGTCAAGAAAGAAAAAGAAAAGGGGGTGGAGAAAAAATCTAAAAAAAGGAGTATATCTAGTAATGTCTCATAACTCTTCTCAAAGGACACGATATTTTATCCAGGAACACGATACGATTCAACGAAGTCAACACAGGTTGAGAAACACTGGGATACCTGGGTGGGACGAAGAGACAGGTACCCTAAGGGGTCCGTTCTTATGACCTCACCCAACGGTACGGGAAGAGGTTCCTAAAAGGGGTGGGTCCCTAGTTTGGGTGTAGCGAATACAGAGGACGTAACGGTCCACCTAAGAAATGGAGATTACGATGGACCCTTCGGATTTTATCCAGGAATAATCAATAGATGAAAAATAAAAACATTACGTCGTACCGTGGACCCTAGGGTTTCTAGTCTGGACACGAGGGACGTCACCTTTACGTCTCGGGATTGGTGACCTTATCCCTTAAGGAGATAGATAAAATATATCTCATCACACATATACAGTTAGGGTTGGAGACTTAAACAGGGACAGTTGAGTCAAGACCGTGATTGAGGGGTCTTTCTCATGGTTCATAGGGTCCAATTCCCGAGTCAGGGTTTCTGAAGTCTACGGGTAGTGTCAAGGTTCAACAGGGGACCCGAAGACTGGTTGACCGATACCTGACCTATAAGGTTACTGAGGGTGAAACCTAAGTTAATTAAACGATCTCGTCGAGTGTCTTGAGTCTCTTTGGTAAACGAATGACCTAATGGTTAAATAACATCTTCCTATAACCCGTAGGGTCCACCGTGATCACCATTTCTTGGACGGACGGTTACGTCCTCTGTATTCTCTGTACCCAAAGGGACCCCACCTTTCTAAGGACCTTCCCGTTCCTTTGGGTGAGGTCATAAGAACGGACCTCTTAGGGCACCTGTCTTCACAGACCGCCCAATACCAGGTACCCCAGTGTCAGCCTGTGCTGACTTTACTGAACCGTACGTGTGCATCTTCTTATATAGAGTCTTTCTCGGTTTACCTTCTATATGTGACAGGTTCCATACTTCTTCCCTCACCCCTAAGGTACGGGAGAGCCGTGGTGAAAGTTTAGAGGTACACAAGTGGTTGGGTCTTCGAGAGCCTTAGGGTAGTAAAACCCCGAAAACATCTGTGAAGTAACTCGTAGGGTCCACCGAGTCACAAGTTCTTAGATCGATGGTTACGTACCCTGTATCCCAGCTAGAGACCAGGCCCTTCTAGAGTGTACGGTACCCCGTTGATTCGGTCACACGGTGTTGATGACTTCGGACACGTGGGATCTCGGTCATGAGATGTTGTTCTCTTCGGGGACGTTACTCTTCGGACACGTGGTATTGATCTTTCATCAGACGTTCGTCATTACTTCTAGGTCGTGTCGATTTCCTTTTTTTGGTTTTTTGGGGAGTTCGGGGACGTAAAAGGAACACTTACGTAAAAACTGTGTATTTCTTCTTTATACTGGTATCCCGGCCCCAGTCGGTTGATACCGGAACCCGGTTTACGTCTGGAGACGGACCAAAACACGTCGGGTACTCGATTCTTAACAAAAACGACGATGACGACTCAGTGAAGTCAACACAGGCTGAGACACGCTGGGGTATCTACCGTCGGGTGGTCCGAGGGGGCAGGGACCCTAAGAGGTCCGTTCTTATGACTTCACCGAACGGTAAAAGAAGAGGTTACGTACTTTCACTTTTAACTTACACTTCAGCGAGTCAGCACAGGCTGAGGATCACTGGGGTACCTGACGGCGGATGGTCCGAGGAGGTAGGTACCCTAAAAGGTACGCTCTCATGACCTAACCCAACGGTTCAAAAATCAACAAAAACTTACAAAAAAAAAAAATTAGTTCCTCTTATATAACGTACATACCTTACGCTTGTAATGGACTTTAAGTGTAAGGATACAGATATTTAGTTCGAAATAACCTTGTGCTGTCACGGGTAGTCAAGTGCCTCCCAGACACGAAAATAAATAAATAAATGAAAAAAAACATCCCCCTAAAGGTCACGTCAAAATACTTTTGGGGTGATCTGTTTAAGGTTTTCTAGACAGGGTGAGACACCGACGAAAATATTTCGTTGTCCTCAACTCCGTAATTCTGTCTCTAGTTTTACCGGGGGTTTCGACCCTTATCACTAATGGACCTAGAAATGTCTTTCTTTTTTATACAAGTGAAGACCGTATTTCATTACCAGTAGTGCACGAACGGAGATTCTTGACGAATGTTTGACGGATCGGAATTTGACACAAACTAAGGAGGTTACCATAAAAAATAATAGAACTTCAGGGATTTAGAGTCTCGTCTGTCCACCCATCCAAGGTCAATGATATTATATGATTCGTTACTAGGAGGTTTAAACCTGGGTGTATCACCAGTCAGTCGTACAATCTACGAACGGTACAGGGGATTCGGATGGGTACTTCCCTAACGTGTCATTCGTCTATTGAATGACATAGGAAGACATTTTCCTACAAAAAGACGTCGGGCACTTCCCGTAGTTCTTCGTGCCCTCCTCCTGACCTCCTGTGTATTAGGTCGAAGGAACGGGAAGATTCCGTGTAATGTATGACTTTCCTATGGGTCGTCCTGACCTGACGGTCAATGGGTGTCACGATTGGGGAGTGGCGGTGAGAAGAGAGAAGGGAGAAACCGAAGGGAAGGGTTTCCGAGGATTTCGGAAGGACCCTAAGGAAGGGTTTGCACACAAACACGAGTCAGTGAAGTCAACACAGGCTGAGAAACCCTGGCATACCTGGTATCGGGTGGTCCTAGGAGACAGGTACTCTAAGAAGTCCGTTCTTACGATCTCACCCAACAGTACGGGAAGAGGTCCCCTAGAAGGGGTGACTCCCTAGTTTGGGTGTAGAGAATACAGAGGACGTAACCGTCCGTACAAGAAATGGTGATCGGGGTAGACCCTTCGGATTTAATTAACTTGGGTTCAAAAACAGGGTCAAGACGAAACCTCCTCTCGTTAATTCTCTGAACCATAGTCTCAAACCTCATCCTGTGTGTGTGTCCTTAAAGACCTCTTTCACGGTTTAAGACCTTTCGTTGGTTTCGACCCCATACGTCCCATGACCTCCCACCCCTCTTAAGAAACAAGATGAGTGGTCTCTCATCGTTGTCCGTGGACGAAGGGTATCGTCAACTCCAAGGTCCTTACTGTTGGAATCTTCGTGAGGGTTCGTCCTAGACTGTTCCTAAGGACCCTATTTATTCGGGGTACTCCTAAATAAAACCTACCAGTGTTTTAAATCTTCCATCTACCAACTACAAATAGTTTTGGGAAAGTAAAGATGGACAGAAAACTGAGTTGTTGAGGTTAAGACCCTTTATTCGTTCCAAGACGTTCCTACTAATATCGTATTACCGAGGATCCTCGTTCCAATCATCATCGACATCAGTAGTGAGTCATGACAAACTGAGAAACGGTGGGATACCTGACATCGGGAGGTCCGAGGAGACAGGTACCCTAAGAGGTTCGTTCTTGTGACCTCACCCAACGGTACGGAAGGAAGTCTTCTAGAAGGGTTGGGTCCCCAGTTTGGACGTAAAGAATTCAGAGAACGTGATCGTCCCTCCAAGAAATGGTGATTACGGTGAACGCTTCGGGTTTGGGGGAACAGCGGATCCAGATTTGAACCTTATATTTACTTATTCCGGTGAACCCCTAGACCTCCCTTATTAATCTTGAGACCTCTAGACCTCTGGTACCTGAAATGGAGTTCTGTACGACATACAACCGTAGACGGTCCTCAATATGAAACAATGAAGGACTAGGAAAGAGAAGAGAATTGTAAGTAAAGGGAAAAACTAAATATAAAGAGAAGGGAAGGTTTTCGGATGACATTCTATTTGATATCTTTGAGAGTTGCATCTCTTTAGGTCAGAGTCAAGTCAAGTCAACGAGTCAGCACAGGCTGAGAAACACTGGGGTACTTAACGTCGTGCGGTCCGGAGGGACAGGTAGTGGTTGAGGACCTCGAGTGAGTCTCAGCGCAGGTAACTCAGTTACTACGGTAGGTTTTGGGTCAGATCAATCACCAATAAGAAAAAAAAAAAATTTCTGAGAAAACTTTGGTCAAATTGACTTCACTTATAGAACACACTTTTCCCACTATTACAAAAAGTCTTTTCGACTCTGCAGATCGCTACAACTAAGGAAAAAAAAAAAGTTGGTGAAATGACTCCCTACAGTAGTACATTTTTCGTACGTTTTTATGTATAAAATACATATATTGAACTATTCAAATTTTTATTTGTATATGTATACTTTGACAGTGATAGTAGTTCCTGTAATTGTATAGGTAGTATAGACTTTTATAGGAGGACGGGAGAAATACTAAACTCACACACACACACACTTATTGTGAATTGTATTCTAGATGGGAGAATCTTTTAAAATTCATATTTTGTATCATAGTAATCGATATCTGTGATTCGACATATTGTGTAGTGACCTCAAAAAGTAGAACACATTGATTTTGAAATATGGGATACTTGAAGGGGAGGGTAGAAGGAGGGAGGGGTCGGGGATCTTTTGTAGTAAGATCAGAGACAAAGATACGTAAACTGATGGCATCAAGGATGTAGATTCACTCTAGTATAACATAAACAAGAAACCCAGACTATATAAAGCGTGTAGATCGTTGTAACTAAATCTCTCGTAAAAAAAACAAACAAAAATTTGTTGTGTGTAATATTTTTTATGTAAAATGAAGTGTCTCTATCTCTCTTTTTACTTGGTTCAAAGTGTTTCTCATAAACGAAGTCTGAGACAAGTAACTTTGAAAAAATAAAATCAAGAGGAATTCGGGGAGTTGTGTGTTAAGTACTAAAGAAAACTGATAAACTTTTATAAAATCATACAAGATATGTATGATTTGACTTTACCTTTTTATTTATACTTTGTTACAGAGATCTCGTAGAAAGTTCTCTATTTCGTACCGTCTTTGGTTATGTTATAACATTTCGTTAATAAGAGGTTAATTTTTATTTATTTAAAATTTTATTTAAATTTAAATTTTTATTTTGTTGTCCTATATATTGCTCGATGGGAAATTTTAGAAAGGTCTCGGTCACATAAAAAAATTCTGGGTTCTAGTGTTTTTTTTCGTGAAACATAAAAGGCACCTTTTTGTGTTTTGGTCAAGGAGGAATGGGTGTTCTACTTTTAGGAGCGACCAGAGGGTCAGACCGTCGAAGAGGCTCGATTGTTGTTGGTTTTGTCCTTCATGTAGAGAAGAATAGAACTCGAAATCAAAGAGTTCCTCAGAACACCGACCTACTCTACCGACGTCCGCAACCATCACTCTACCATTGTACGTTCTTCCCATCTCGGAGGGGTTTACCTCCTTTATCCGACGTTTTCAGTCTGTAAAAAATAAAGAGAATTCGTCGACTTTACGCTTTTCCGTTTTACCAACAGTCTCCTCCGGAATGTTTATCGACTCTTTTCTTTTCTTCGATTTCCGTTTCCTCTTTCCTTTCTATATGGGTAAATTTACGTCTCAAGGTTTCTTATCGTTCCTCTCTATTCTTTTGGAAGGAGTCACTAGTCACGTTTCTTTATCTCCCCTTTTTTTTTTTTTCTTTATCTCCTTTTATTATATTACCTTTTCTGATCTCTAGAGAAGTTCTTTTAATCTCTATAGTTCCCTTGTAAAGTACGTTTCTACCCGTGTTATTTCCTGGTTTTACCATACCTGGATTGTCTTCGTCTTCTATAATTCTCCTCCACCGTTATTATGTGTTTTCTTGTTATGTTTTTTCTAGGAGTACTGGATCTATTGGTGTTACCACACCAGTGAGTGTATCTCGGTCTGTAGGATATTACGTTTCAGTTCACCTGGAATCCTTCGTAGTGATATCTGTTTCGATCACCTCCACTACCTTAAGGTTAACTCGATAAAGTTTAGGATTTTCTACTATGACACTTTCACGACGTGAGTTATACGGTCGTTTAGACCTTTTGAGTCGTCATCGGTGTCCTGACCTTTTCCAGTCAAAAGTGAGGTTAGGGTTTCTTTCCGTTACGGTTTCTTACAAGTTGATGGTGTGTTAACACGAGTAGAGTGTGTGATCGTTTGATTACGAGTTTTAAGAAGTTCGGTCCGAAGTTGTCATGTACTTGACACTTAAAGGTCTACAAGTTCGACCTAAATCTTTTCCGTCTCCTTGGTCTCTAGTTTAACGGTTGTAGATAACCTAGTAGTTTTTTCGTTCTCTTATGGTCTTTTTGTAGATGAAGACGAAATAACTAATGAAGTTTCGGAAACTGACACATCTAGTGTTGTTTGACACCTTTTAAGAAGTTCTCTACCCTTATGGTCTGGTGGATTGGACGGAGAACTCTTTATGACCTGTACCTTGTTGTCTGACCAAGGTTTAACCCTTTCCTCATGCAGTTCCGATATATAACAGTGGGACGAATAAATTGAATATACGTCTCATGTAATTCGTTTTATTATCTGACCTACTTCGTGTTCGACCTTAGTTCTAACGGTCCTCTTTATAGTTGTTGGAGCCTATGTGTCTACTGTGATAGGACTACCGTCATTCACTTCTTGATCTCTCGGAGAACTAGTTTCACTTTCTCCTCTCACTTTTTCGACCAAATTTTTAATTGTAAGTTCTTTACTTCTAGTACCGTAGACCAGGGTAGTAAAGTACCGTTGTACTACTACCCCTTTGTTACCTTTGTCACTGTCTGAAATAAAAGAACTAGAGGTTTTAGTGACGTCTACCACTGATGTCGGTATTTTAATTTTCTGTGAACGAGGAACCTTCTTTTAGATACTGTCTGGATCTGTCGTATAATTTTTCGTCTCTATAATGAAACGACTGTTTCCAGGTAGATCGGTTTCGATACCAAAAACGTCATCAGTACATACCTACACTCTCGACCTGATATTTCTTTCGACTCGCGATTTCTTAACTACGAAAACTTGACACCACAACCTGTTTTAAGAACTCTCAGGGAACCTAACGTTCCTCTAGTTTGGTCAGGTAGGATTTCCTTTAGTCAGGACTTATAAGTGACCTTCCTGACCACGATTTCGACTTTGAGGTTATGAAACCGGTCGACTACACTTCTTGACTGAGGAACCTTTTCTGGGACTACGACCCTTTCTAACTTCCGTCTCTTCCCCTGTTGTCTCCTATTCTATCAACCTACCGTAGGGGCTGAACTACCTGTACTCAAACTCGTTCGAGGTCCTCAACTACTACCTGTTCCTCCGGACCGTACGACGTCCGATAACCCAGAGTTTCTCAGTCTGTGCTGACTCACTGTCTTGACTTAACTTGATTCGTCGTCCTCCTGTTCATAGTCTAAAAAAAGGGAAGAGATATGTTTTAACTTTCCTCCAAAGAAAATTTTAAGACACAACGGTACTGTTGTGGACCAATGTGGATTTGAATTGAAAAGAGTTTGGAACTCGATTGGTTACGTAAAAAGAATACCTTTACAAAAAGAATTCGATACAACTACTTGATGCATAAATGGAATCTGACAGAAAGAAGTTCAACCAAGACGGATTCTGAGTCTTGACTGAAGTGTTTAGTCATACAAAATAAGTTGTTTGGTCATACAAAATGAGTACATTTACAAGAGAATGTGATATAATAACTCTGATACATAAACGAACTTTTAGACGGAAAGAAGTTCTAAGTACAGTTAGCAAAATAGTGGGCTCTACTGAGCGGAACACGGTTACAATAGAGTTTTACGTACAACACACACTCCCCAGACCACGGGGAGAGACTCAATACTCTGTAAAGGAAAGAGATTAATCGTCGGACGAACATCCATATATCGAAGGACGATTTCTGATCGTACCCCCGTGAGTAAGACGGGGTAAGACTACAGATACAGTCTTCGAAAGAGATAGAGAAAATATGAAATTATTTTGAAATAATGTGTTTTCGAGGTTCACTAGTTCGGAGCAGTGACCGGGACCTAACTTAAAGAAAGGAGGCCTCCGATTCTTAGGGTCGTAAAAAGTGTCGAGGTATTGTTGTAAAGTCATCCTCGTGAACCGATTACCCAGGTAATCAAGAGAAAAGTAGGTTCATTAAATTTATCATGTAATGGTCCTACCTGGTATGAAGTCTTTTACTTAAATCTTTGTTACTACCACCGGTTCCCCCTTTTGGTCCATTACCGTTCACCAGGGTTAGAGGTAGATACGGGTCTTTTACCCACGTTGAAACTCTTCCGCGGAAATTACTCTCCCAACTTCAGGTCTCACACCTTCTCACACTATTTGAAATACAATGGGTCAAGGGATAATAGGAAAGTAAAGAGTCGAATGGTGAACACGTTTCACTGATGGGTATTGAGACCAGAATCTCTATCCCAGTGGGTTGTACAATAACAACAACAAATCAGTGATCCAACACTGTGGTACCTGACATCTGTGGACCGAGGAGACAGGTATCCTAAGGGGTCCGTACTTATGACCCCACTTAACGGTAAAAGAGGAGGTTCCGTAGAAGGACTGGGTCCTTAGTTTGGATACCGAGGACGACGTACAGGACGTAACGTCCACCCAAGAAGATGACAACTCGGTGACCCCTTCGGGGAAGTGGGTCACATTAATTCAAGTCGGTGAACTGATCATTTTAAGTACTGGCCAGGGTAATTATACCACAGGACTTTAACAGAAGAGTACGTATAAATTTCTCAGAACCATACTAGGTGGTGTTTGTAACGTTTATAGAGGATCAAACTGTTCAAGTTTATATGTAAATCGCTAACTGCAGAACGGAACCAAAATAATATCAAAACTTTGTATAGGGACAACTGGAACTTGTCTAACTGGAACTGTGTAACATTTACGCAGTTATTTTTAAAAAGAATTTATTTCTTTTTTTATTTTGTCGGCCAATAAAATGGTCTTTTTAATCAAATAAACCTTTATCGTCTCTTAACGTTATACCCTGTTCTTCCGATAACGTTTTTGAGATACATTCAGGTCTCTTTGTTTCCTCTCCTGGACGACAAAATCTCCCCCTTTCGTCAACCCTTCCCAATAACATTTGTTTCCCAGGTAACCTCCTTAGACCCTCAACTTTCACATTACCGAAAAGTAACCGACTGGACACTGTTAGAGAGTAACCGACCCGACAGTGGTTCGTTCTTCTTTTGGAAAGAAAGAGGGTAACCGATTATTTCGTCATCAGAAGCACAACTTTCACGTTTCATCGAGAGAAAGACAAACTCCAGACGTTTACCGTCACTTACTATTCCGTACTGTCGCGGGGAACCGAAAGGGTTGAGGTAGAATTTATTCCAAACGAAATAAGTCGAAGTGTAGGAACATCACTCATAGAAAGTCAAAGGGTAAAGAACAATATTTAGTAAATCTCAGTTACGTCATTTTATAAGTTTATTATGGATCTATACCGACGTATCCATCCGACCGTCAGTTGGGAGGACCATCATAAGTTTTATAAACGAAGTACACTATGAGTTTTTTACAAAGAAAACTTTATTATGTCGGAACATTTAGTTGGTATGAAGTTATTTTAAAAATTTTAATGTCAATAATTTTGAACCTTTTTTGACATAAAACGTACCGTTGAATTTCTTCCAAATCTAGATAGAAACAGTCGACTCCACTTCACCTTTCGTGGATTATTATTTCACTTTACGGACTTAGGTTCTCTTCAGGTACTTTAAGACTCGTAAGACACACGAGCTTCAACAAACGTTCACTCTCTAATAAACGTACTTATCTACGTTCTTAATAGGTAGAAACACACATCAGGTGTGTACGACAGAGATGTGAACCGGTACATTGACTGAAACCGGTCACCTTATTTATCGTTAAATTGTCCTATGTTCGTCTCTAAACTTTTTACGAGTGTATAACCCCGAAAGGGAGAGGACTACGTGAACTTTGGGATTCTAGTGGTTCATTTACTCGAATTCAATTGGACGATCTCTTACTCTCCGGTATACCTTCTCTTGGTTCCGACAGATCAGTTATTAAGGAGTGGGACTAACGGTTGAACGGTCTACATCGTCACCCGACAAACTAGTAAGTCGTTTGTCGACTGGGTGGTTGACTGGTTTTTACATGTTGTCTTGGTCGGTTCTGGTCGGTCCATCTGAGTCAAGTCAAGTCAACGAGTCAACACAGACTGAGAAACGCTGGGGTACTTAGCGTCGTACGGTTCGGAGGGACAGGTAGTGGTTGAGGGTCTCAAGTGAGTCTGAGTACAGGTAGCTCAGACACTCCGGTTGGTCGGTAGAGTTGGGGAAGAGGAGGACGGGGGTTAGGGAGGGTCGTAGTCTCAGAAAAGGTTACTCAGTTGAGAAGCGTACTCCATCGGTTTCATGACCTCGAAGTCGAAATCGTAGTAGGGAAAGTTTCTTTAGGGTCCCGACTAGAGGAAGTCTTACCTGACCAACCTAGAGGAACGTCAGGTTCCCTGGGAGTTCTCAGAAGAGGTTGTCGTGTCAAGTTTGCGTAGTTAAGAAGCCGTGAGTCGAAAGAAGTGTCAGGTTGAGAGTGTAGGTATGTACTGGTGTCCTTTTTGGTATCGGAACTGATCTGTCTGGAATCAGCCGTTTCATTACAGAGACGAAAACTTTTACGATAGATCTAACCAGTATTGAAAAGAAGGTTCCTCATTCGCAGAAAATTAAAGTACGGACGTTAGTGGTAGACGTCACTAAAACCTCGGGGGTTTTTATTTCAGACTGTGACAAAGATGACAAAGGAGTAGATAAACGGTACTTCACTACCCTGACCTACGGTACTAGAAGCAAAAGACTTACAACTCGAAATTCGGTTGAAAAAGTGAGAGGAGAAAGTGAAAGTAGTTCTCCGAAAAATCAAGGAGAAGTGAAAGACGGTAGTCCCACAACAGTAGACGTATAGACTCCAATAACTATAAAGAGGGCCGTTAGAACTAAGGTCGAACACAAAGAAGGTCAGGTCGCAAAGAGTACTACCTGAGACGTATCTTCAATTTGTTCGTCCCACTGTTATATGTCGGAACTACATGAGGAAAAGGATAAACCTTGGTCAGACAACAAGGTACAGGGCAAGATTGACAACGAAGGACTGGACGTATGTCTAAAGAGTTCTCCGTCCAATCCACCAGACCATAAGGGTAGAGAAAGTCTTAAAAGGTGTCAAATAACACTAGGTGTGTCAGTTTCCGAAACCGTATCAGTTATTTCGTCTTTANCTACAACCGTTAAACTAGAGACCAAGGAGACGGAAAAGATTTTGGTCGAACTTGTAGTCCCTCAAGTGCCAAGTGCATAACGACTTCAGACCGAACCTCTTAAAACTCGTAATGAAATGATCGTACACTCTACTCACGTTAACACGCCATCAAACTCGTAAGAAAACGTAACGGAAAGAAACCTTAACCTTACTTTTGACTTGAAAAGGTTAGGACACCGGTGACGACTCAAAAGGTTTAAACGACCGTATAACTCGTGTCGTGAAAGTGTCGTAGTAGAAAGTCCTAAACTTTGTCGAGTTGACCTTAAAGTAGTGGAGGTGATCGAAACAACTATCACTACGAAAGATTCCGGGTGAACTGAAGTGTAAGGTTCTACAGACCGAGATCTAATCACTAGTGTAGTAGTACTAATAGACCCAGTACTTCTAGAAAAAACACGGCAAGAAGGCACATAAGAACGGTGAAGAAGAATTATAGAAGACGAACACAATCCAGGTATGGTAAAGACAGGAAATAGCTCGGGTAGAAACGTACTTTACAAGGGAACCATAGAGATTGAAAGAACTTCTCTAGAGATCAGAAAGGGTAAGACAACTAAAGGAGATAAAGAAACGTAACTAGCGACTTCTTCCGAAAAAAAATTTAGAGAAGAACGATAAGAAACCTTAAGACGTAAGTCTAAGAATATAGAAACGAAAGGAGGAAACGAAAAGCGGAGAGAAGAAAAGTGTCGATAAACATTCCGGAGGGGTCTGTCGGTAAAACGGTCCATCTGATCTGGTCTTCTTTAGTGAACGGTTGGGTGTTTTAGTACTTGTCTTATTATGTCAACAATAAAATTCCTTTACTTTAAACCCCTGACAAACGACGTGTCACTTCAGATTGACTACGTGAAGTGTTTCACCTGACCTTCCTCAAGAAAGGTGTGTACAACGGTCCGTAGTATGGTACACTGAAGTGGAGGGTAGGAAATCTTAACCTGGTACCAAACCAGGTACCCGTAGTTATTGGACACTACATAGGGTTCGTCTCTTCAGATAGAATTTCGTCAAGAGAGATAACCTACAACTAACTAGTTAGATAGGTTCAACACAGAGAGAACCTCTCAAACTTAGGTTTCGGGGGATCTCTCTCTAGGTCCGTCTGTTACGTCACAGGGTATTTGGTTACTTGTTTAACTTTTTGTTGTTTTCGTCTCTAGTAGTCTGTCCTCTTAGACGACTACTGGAGGAAGAAATTAGAGAGGAAGTCTATAGAGTAGGAAGGAACCAGTTCGTCATCGGACAGTGTGTAGTGTCCTAAGGTCAAGAAAGGAAGTGGTTGGTTCCCTCGTTTACAAGGTAGATTCCTTGTCAAGTTATACCATACCGGTTGGGGAGTTCGAAATTATTTGTACTCTGACGAGTTAAACTTACTAACACTTTCTTAGACGAGAGGTAGGATGGTAGGAAAATCTACGACGAGACACATGAACCTCAACGGGACATACCTAGTATATTAGTCCGAGAAGAACACGAGAGAGAAGGTCAACCCAAACCTTCTCTTTCTTGTTCTATTTATAGCCACCATTGGTGAACTTTTTAAGGTTGCTTACCAGTATATCAGTTTCGATACAAAAAAGGTCATCAGTACATGTTTATACTCTCAGCCTGGCATTTCTTTCGATCCACGGTTTCTTAACTACGAAAGATTAACGCCACGACCTTTTCTGAGAACTTCAGAGACCCTGTCGTTCTAGTTTGGTCAGTCAGGATTTCCTTTAGTTGAGACTTATAAGTAACCTTCCTGACTACGACTTCGACCTCGAGGTTAGGAAACCGGTGGACTACACTTCTCAGTTGTGTAACCTTTTCTGGGACTACGACCCTTTCTAACTTCCGTCCTCCTCCTCCCCACTGTCTCCTACTCTACCAATCTACCGTAGTGGCTGAGCTACCTGTACTCAAACTCGTTTGAGGTCCTCTATCACTTCCTATTCCTTCGAACTACACGATGTCAGGTACCCCAACGTTTCTCAGTCTGTGTTGACTCGCTGACTTGTTGTTGTTTCGGTGAACTTTCTCCCTTCTTCCTAAATTTTTTCTCTCTACCCCTATAAATAAAAGGGTTGAGGAAGAAGGGCCGTCCCTGACGTATAGACCTGTCACCAACCTAAGAAGACAGTGTCCGATTTCGGGAAAGGTCAAACGATATGAACGGGGTAGGTCTACGAGCGAATTCGGTTCTTCAATATTCTTGGGGTGGAGGGGGTGACGATAATATGAAGGTCCCACGGGGTGAGAGGAAACAAAGAAAATTTGGACAACATCATAACACCCAAAAATTTTTAGTAAATTAATTCAATAAAGAAAAGAGAAAAACCGACGTGAACTAGGAACAATGATACGTGTTCGAAAGAGACCAACGTCACACGTCCGAAGAGTAACTCCACCGAAGAGAATAACGTCTCGTGTCCGGGATCTCACGTCCGAGTCATCGACACCACGGACCCCAATTAACGGGGGACCGTGCACTTTAGAAGGGTCTGGTCCCTATTTTGGACACAGGGGACGTAACTGTCCTCCTAAGAATTGGTGACCTAGTGGTCCCTTCAGACTATAACACAAAAATTTATTTTTTATACATAAACCAGAAGTAGGATAAAGACCCTGTCTCGAAGACTTTTGGAACCTTGAAGAACTCAACTACTTCCGTTACCCTTGAAGAAAATAATGGTATAGAACAGCAACTAAGGACTTTGGTGTAATGTCGGTATCTCCACTTATAATAACAACGACAAGTCAGTGAGTCAGTACAGACTGAGAAACGCTGGGGTACCTGATATCGTGTGGTTCGAAGGGATAGGAAGTGATAGAGGACCTCAAATGAGTTTGAGTACAGGTAGCTCAACCACTACGGTAGATTGGTAGAGTAGGAGACAGTGGGGGAGGAGGTGGACGGAAGTTAGAAAGGGTCGTAATCCCAGAAAAGGTTACTCAACTGAGAAGTGTAGTCCACCGGTTTCCTAACCTCGAAGTCGAACTCGTACAGAAAGGTTACTTATAAGTCCCGACCAAATGAAATCCTAACTGACGAAACTAGAGGAACGACAAGTTCCTCGAGAGTTCTCAGAGGAAGATGTGGTGTCCAGTCTTCGTAGTCAAGAAGTCACGAGTCGAAAGAAATACCAGGTTGAGAGTGTAGAATGTACTGATGACCTTTTTGGTATCGAAACTGATCTACCTGGAAACAACCGTTTCATTACAGAGACGAAAAATTATATGACAGATCTCCACTTATACTTAATAAGTATTGTTCGAGGAAAGATGGTGTTGACGTAAATACAATTACTCCACTGAAACCCTTTCACGGATTACCAACCCCGACCAATGGTCACCTTGGTTGGTGAACTACTTTCCATCCTTGACAGTCAAGGTGGGAGGACTAAAGGTCCCTCCCCTTTCCCCGAGCTCCAGTTTCGTCAGTGGTTACCGTTATTAAATTAGTCAGTGAGGTTACATTACAGGGCACGAGTACGAGTCGGTACAGACTGAGAAACGGTGAGGTAACCTGACACCAAGTTGTCCGAGGAGACAGGAACCTTAAAGGGTCCGTTCTTATGACCTCACCCAACAGTAAAGGAGGAGGTTCTCTAGAAGAATGGGTCCCTAACTTGGGCGCAGAGGACACAGAGGACGTAACGTCCGTCCAAGAAATGGACGACTCGGTAGTCCCTTAGGACACATCACTCGGAGATAATTTTTGAGTTTTCCAACCCTAAGTCTCTCGAAGACCCAACCACTTGTGTACCTCTAAACCCTTCTCCCTTGTCTTTATTACACACGAAAGGATCGTGGAACAGGATACGTAGAGAAGGTAAACTGTTTAGAACTCAATATGGAAACTATTATTTAGTCATTAGATCATTCATTTTACAAAAGACTTAAAACACTCAGTAAGATCGTTTGAGTGCCTTGAGTACCTTCCCCAGCACCCTTGGAGAGTAGATATTAGTGAACCTGTCTTCGTGTCCACTGTTGGACCTGAACACAACCGTAGACTTTAACCCTCAACGTCCTCCGTCGTCAGAACACCCTGTTTCGGGACTTGAATATTACGATGGAGACCCATCTGTCAGTGTGTTAACCCAACTTAACAACCTGATGGTCGACCACAGGCTCTTACCAAAACACTTTTGGTGCGTGTAACCTTGATCCAAGTCTTGACGAAAATAGACGGGTGCGATACTTCAGAGAAGTAATTCAGAAGTAATTCAGAGACAAATTAAGTGAACAGACCAGGTCGACGAAGAGTGGTCCAGTGATTGATTATGTGTGGGACCGTGAGATCGTACAGATGGTAAGATGGTTCTTCGATTTGAAAAAAAAAAAAATTCTGTCAGAAAATTTTTAGAACACATAAATAAAACCCGAGACGACCCAGACACAACGACTGAAAGAGATCAACACCGTTCATCCCCGATAAGAGGTCAACGTCATGGATTCGAAGAGTAACACCACCGAAGCAAACAACACCTCTTACCCGAGACCTTGGACCCGAGTCATTAACACCGTGTGCCCGAATCAACAGGGTACCGTACACCCTAGAATCAAGGACGTGGTCCCTAGGTTGGACTCAGGGCGACGTAACCGTCCGTCTAAGAATCGGTGACCTGATGGTCCCTTCAGGACTTCGATTTGGAAAGATTAGGTACAGTACTTTCTCCTTCGATGTAAAGTTCTTTTCTTCCTTTGTAAGAGGAAACTGGTTGTGTACTTGGATTTCGTGTTTTGTATTTACGGTGAAGGAGGTAACGGGTAGTAGATGTTTGTTCACAAAGAGTGGTTTGATGTGTGTCAAACTTTACCACCCAAAACCACGCCCTTAACCAACTATTATACTACTTCCACAGAGTAGGACGTCCTGTGTTCTTATTTCATTTCGGGTCATAGAGACGGGATAATCTTACCGTCGAATCTAAACTACAGTTTGCCAGGACCACTCACTAAAGAAAAAACGGACCGAGTGACCCGTACTTGACTTGGAACTGACATCTCATATGGTGATGAAGACAAAGTTTGTTTGAGAAACATGGTTCACACGAACCTTGGAGAATCAAGAAGTCAGTGTTTTAGTACAGACTGAGAAACACTGGGGTACCTGACGTCGTGTGGTCCGAGGTGACAGAAGGTGACAGAGGGTCTCAAACGTGTTCAAGTACAACCGATAGGTGGGTAGAGTGGGAGGTAGTGGGAGAAGAGGAGGACGGAAGTCATAAAGGGTCGTAGTCCCAGAAAAGGTTACTCAGCCGAGAAGGGTAGTCCACCGGTTTCATAACCTCGAAGTCGAAGTCGTAGTCGGGAAGGTTACTTATCAGTCCCAACTAAGGAAATCCTAACTGACCAAACAAGAGGAACGACAGGTTCCCTGAGAGTTTTCAGAAGAGGTTGGGGTGTCAAGTTTTCGTAACTAAGAAGTCACGAGTCGGAAGAACTACCAGGTTGAGTGTAGATAAGTACTGATGACCTTTTTGGTATCGAAACTGATATACCAGGAAACAGCCGTTTCACTACAGAAACAAAAAATTATACGAGAGATTCAAACAGTAACGAAAGGAAAGTTCCTCGGTCGTGGAAAATTAAAATTCGAACCTTGTATTTTACCAATTTTAGCAATGTGGTACACTAAACGTGTAAAACCAATTTTAGTATACTACTAAACGTGTACTGGGGTGTACCAACGTATAAAACTGAGAAAATATTCTGTGACTTAATATATGTGATATCTTACCCAATTTACCATTTAAAATACAATACACTGAAAATAGAGAATTTTTTAATTCTGATTTAATCAAAGACCAGGGTATGTCTAAATTTGTTCCTTAGACCAACTGGACAAACCTAAAACCGTTTTAGTATAGGGAATAAGTACTTAAAACTACCCACAATAAAAAGTATTTAAGGTCTTACCTAAAATACTTTTGTAACCGAAAACAAAAGACACCATAAACACATCAATAAACCCTAAGGGAACATCGAGTCGACCATTTCTTAAGAGGACGTTACGTCCCCTGGGGTCAAACTAAGGACCCAGTACTTCTAGGTGACCTTTTCCCTATACGTTGGGTGAGGTCATAAGAACCCGAAGGGACCACCGAGTCGACCATTTATTAGGTGAACGTTATACCCTCTGGACCCAAACTAGGGACCCAACATTTCTAGGGGACCTCTTCCCTTTCCGATGAATGAGACCATAAGACGGGATCTCTTAAGGTACCTGACATATCAGATACCCAGCGTTTCTCAGACTGTACTGACTCATTGAAAGTGAAAGAAACACATCAACAATGTTACACGTTTTACGACCACCCCTCTTGTTTAATAACATCAAACACAGGAATTTTTACACTTATAATTAAGGTTTGTAACGTATTGACTTCGGAAGATGTAGAAAAACTGACGTGGAGTACCGAACACCCTAGAATTAAGGGGGAGGTCCCTAATTTGGATCCGGGTGTCGTCACCTTCGCGACTCAGGATTGAAGACGTGGTGGTCCGTTAAGGAAAGATGTAAAATAAAAATTTCTGTAAATCTTTAACGTACAGTTCGATTACTCTTTTATAGTCTTGTCTGCTCCTCATTCTTTAACAGTAACTTTTCTGAGTCATATGGTCTAGTACCTCGAGACTAGAGGTGAGTTCCCTGTCTTTGGGAACGTGCCACTAGACATCCCTTCCTCGATTCTTTTGTTTATGGGACTGGAGTGAGAGGAGACAAAAATACTATAAGACAACCACAAAGGGTAGCCGGTTTTAGTTGACTTTCGGTCTCCGGTTCTTTCAGGTGTCAATATGAGGTCTACACAACAGGAAGGTCCGTCTCGTGACTTACCGAAACCTCCCCAGTTGTCCGTTGTAGGTCGGGTGAATACCCAGAGGAAGTGGTAATCTTTCATACAAGATACCTTTTTTTTCCGTTACATGAAGAACGAATAATAGTATAGATCCCTCATCTATGAATCATTTATAAATATCCTACTTATTTACTGTGACGTTTAAAGATTTTGAATTAAAAAAAAAACGTTGTGACGTGACGTACCCACTCTAGAATCAAGGGGATGGTCTCTAGGTTGGAGTGGGGGACGTTACCTTCGAACCTCAGTATTAGTGATCTGGTGGTCCCTTCAAAGGATAAAAAAAAATTTAACTTGATATATACAGGTAGATGGATCTACAGGTAACTTTCTACTCACCTATTTCTTCAACACCATGTATGTATGTTACCTTAGAGTGAGTTGGTATTTCTTCTTACGTAAAATCAGGAAAAATTACTCCATCTACTTGGATTTCTGATAACATGTCTCACTTCATTCAACCCTTCACTTTTTGTTTATAGTATATAATTATATATATACCTTAGACCTTCTTTCATGACTACTTGGGTAAATGTTTCTTTCCCTTTACGTCTGTATCTCCTGCCTGAATACCTGTGTCGTCCCCTTCCTCTCCAGTCCTCTTTAACTCTTTCATCGTAACTGTATGTATGTGATAGTGCACATTGTATCTAGTGATCACCCTTCGACGACACATTATGTCCCTCGGGTCGGAACGTGAGACACTACTGGATCTCCCCACCTTTACCCCCCACCCCCGTCCCTCGTGAGTTCTCTCTCCCCTACATATATATATATATATATTAAAATAAAATTTTCAAAATAAACTCATATTGACTAAATGTAACACAATCGTTTCTCGTAGTCAATATGTATATGTATATAGGTCAGAAAAAATCTAAG
The DNA here is from genome assembly GCA_006410555.1 of Capra ibex. Classification (NCBI taxonomy): domain Eukaryota; kingdom Metazoa; phylum Chordata; class Mammalia; order Artiodactyla; family Bovidae; genus Capra; species Capra ibex. The sequence continues at coordinate 242,612 of SJYO01000132.1, read as the reverse complement.
AAAAGGGTATATCCAGTAATGTCTCATAGTTCATCTCAAGGAACACGACATGTCTTCCAGGAATACTCAATCAATAATATAAACATCATCACAAATATACAGTTAGGGCTAGAGGGTCAAATCGCGAGAGTGGGAGAATGGGGGATCATTGGTATACAAACAAACGATACAGACATTGAGATAAAAATAAAATATCTATTTAAGTAAACATGGAAAAAAGTTCTAAGGTGTATATTCACTATAGCATACTATAAACAGAAAGACACGGACTTAATAAAGTGAGCCATACTGTCAGAGATCTAGGTAGGTATAACGACGTTCATTATAAGGTAACATACACATACATTTTAATACTGACTAAACGTAACTACATTCCGTCTCTGGTGTGTTGTGACATTTTGTTAATAGGAGGTTGATTTTGTTACTTTATATAAACTAAATGTCACAAAGGAACCTCTTCCGTTACCGTGGGGTGAGGTCATGAGAACGGACCCTTTAAGGTACCTATCTCCTCGGACCACCCGACGTCAGGTACCCCAGCGTTTCTCAACCTGTGCTGACTCGCTGAAGTGAAAGTGAAAAGTGAAAGTACGTAACCTCTTCCTTTACCGTTGGGTGAGGTCACAAGAACGGACCTCTTAGGGTCCCTGCCCCCTCGGACCACCCGACGGCAGAATACCCTAGCGTGTCTCAGCCTGTGTTGACTTCACTGAATCGTCGTTGAATCGTCGTGTCACAAAGGAATCAAAGTCTCCCGAAGGGACCACCGACTCTACCAATTCTTAGACGGACGTTACGTCCTCTGGGTCCAAACTAGGGTCCTACCCTTCTAGGGGACCTCCTCCCGTACGGTTGGGTGAGGTCATAAGAACGGACCTCTTAGGGGCACCTGTCTCCTCGGACCTCCCGATGTCAGGTATCCCAGTGTTTCTCAGTCTGTGTCGACTTCACTGAAGCGTACGTGTGTACAATCAAAGACTATATGTCGTTTCATACTTTAAAAATTTGTAGAGGTTCGGAGGACAAAAGGGTCGATGGATTTTCTAGAAGAACGGAAAAAAGGACCGTATACCAGACTTGGTCTTTACCTTAAAGGTATGAGGATATATTACCAATTCTATGTGGGAAGATTTCGAAGGTTTTGTGGATGGACTCACTTGACTATCTATACCTCCAAACCCCTTCAACGGTGACTTTTCTGTTTTCTCTGTAGTCTTCCCATCTCTCATAGTCACACAAGTCTTCTGGAGCCTGTGCTGACTTGACTTGACTTTTCTGGATACACTGATGCACCTCCCGGGGAATTCAATTCCTATCCGACCCTCTACCACGACTCCACAAGTACTCACATCCATTGAGACACGGATTCACGTCGTCGAGACCTCGGGTCCTCTGTTACCGCCGGGGGTGTTACCCATGTCTTGACGAAGAATGTCGGGTCCAGTTCGACGTAGAGTCACAAGACAGCTGAACTGGACCGGCACCCATCTCTGACGACACCACTCGTCCCTTTATATGGGACCTCTCCATATACTTCCTGAAAGTTCTAGTTTCGTCTCTTTTCTTACCCTCTTTGTGTGGGACGACGACGACGACGACGATTCAGCTCAGTCAGTACAGGCAGAGACATGCTGGGGTATCTGTCGTCGGGTGGTCCGAGGAGACAGGGACCCTAAGAGGCCCGTTCTTATGACCTCACCCAACGGTAACGGAAGAGCCCTTTTATCGGGACTCGTCTATAGTTTATTATGAAGTCGTTGTGGGTGTTTGAGGACTCCTCTTTAGAAAAGACTCTTGATTCTTTCTCCTTCCTTCTGTCAGACTCTAGGACACCAAGTTTGGATCTATACCTTTGACTCGGTTGGGTATAAACATTGGTTCCGTCCACTTCGAACTCTCAAAGTTTAATGCACTTTTGACCCACTAAAAATAGTTACACCCCGTACTAAGTGCTGCATTCAAAAGTCTTCTACCTTATAACCAATATTTCTTCACTCTACGTACACACGATTCAGTGAAGTCAGCACACGTTGAGAAACACTGGAATACCTGACATCGAGTGGTCCGAGAAGCCAGGCACCCTAAGAGGTCCGTTCTTATGACCTCACCCAAAGGCAAGGGAGGAGGTCCTCTAGAAGGGCTGGGTTCCTACCTTGAGTGCAGAGAATACAGAGGACGTAACCATTCATCAAAGGAATGGTGATCGCGGCGGACCCCCATTTTTATCGTTTATCGTAACCTACGACATGGAAGTCAAGTCAAGTCAAGTCAAGTCAAGTCAAGTCAAGTCAAGTCAGCGAGTCAGCACAGGCTGAGAAACGCTGAGGTACTTAACGTCGTGCGGTCCGGAGGGACAGGTAGTGGTAGAGGGCCTCAAGTGAGTTTGAGTGCAGGTAATTCAGCCACTACGGTAGGTCGGTAGAGTAGGAGACAGCAGGCGAAAAGGAGGACGGGGGTTAGGGAGGGTCGTAGTCCCAGAAAAGGTTACTCAGTTGAGAAGAGTACTCCACCGGTTTCATGACCTCAAAGTCGAAATCGTAGTAAGGAAGGTTTCTTGTGGGTCCCGACTGGAGTCTTCACGTTTTCTCTTCTGCACGTGGGAGGGTTCCTTTCGTAATCTTTACAGAGGAAGACGACGAAAAGGATAAAAAAATTTTCTACTTTTGTGAAATAGTTTTTACATAAACCTTCATATTTTCGGGACGTCAGATTCGTGTATAAATTATAGAACATCGTTGGAAATTTGACCATCAACAAGTCAGCACAGACTTAGAAACGTACAGGTTGAGAAACTCAGTGGTCCCTGACATCGGGCGGTCCGAGGAGAGAGGTACCCTAAGAGGTCCGTTCTTGTGACCTCACCCATCGGTAAGGGAAGAGGTCCCCTAGAAGGGTTGGGTCCTTAGTTTGGATCCAGAGGACGTAACCGTCCACCTAAGAAATGACAGACTTAGTTCATATCAGTTTCGATACCAAAAAGGTCATCAGTACCTACACTCTCAACAACCTGGTATTTCTTCCAACTCGTGGTTTCTTAACTACGAAAACTTGATACCGTGACCTCTTCTGAGAACTCTCGGGGACCATGTGTTCCTTTATTTAGGTCAGTTAGGATTCCCCTTAGTTGTAACTTATAAGTAACCTTCCTGACTACGACTTCGATGTCGAGGTTCTGAAACCGGTCGGTAGAGTAACCCTTCCTGGAACTATGACCCTTTTTAACTCCCGTCCTCCTCTTCCTTCGCTACCTCCTAATCTACCGACCTGTCGTAGTAGCTGAGTTACCTGTTCTTAAACTCGTTTGAGACCCTTTATCACTTCCTGTCCCTTCGGACCTCACGGTGTCAGGTACCCCAGTGTCTCAATCTGTACTGACTCACTGACTTGTTATTGTTTTATTGGATATTACCTTTTATTAGACTTTTTATTATATATGCACAAACTTAATTAAACTACATATGGACTTTAATTGTACAAAATTTTTGAAAAATAAAACATAACCCTATATCGGTTAATTATTACAAGACTATGAAAGTCCACTTATCACTTCCCTGAGTCGGTATGTAAATAAATGTTCATATGTAAGAGGGGGTTTAACAGGAGGGTGGATCCACCGGTGTATGGTAACTCGTCTCAAGGTACATTGTGTAAAATTTAGTTGATACGAAGTTAAATTTTTTTTTGTGTGTAACGTAAGATCAGAGTTATTTCGGTTTACCTTTTACCATGACTACTTGGACAAACGTCCCGTCCTTACTTCTGCGGGAGCATCTCTTGTCCGAACACCCGTGTCCCGACCTTCCTCTGCCACTCTACTTGACTCTCTCCTCGTGACTGTATACATGTGACGGTACACATTTTATCTATCGATCCCCCCTCGACGACTTCTCGCGTCCCTCGAGGCGAGTCTCGAGACACTACTGGATCTTCCCGCCCTACCCCCCTCCACCCTCCCACCGAGTTCTCCCTCCGCTATATGTAGCTCGACTAAGTGTTACAATATGTCGTCTTTAGTTGTGTTGTAACATTTCTTCAATATGAGGTTAATTTTTACTTACATCTTCTAGTAAATTTTTCGGTTTACCATACCATTTGTTAGAAATTCTAGAAAATAAAAAATAACAAAAAAATTAACGATTAAAAAATTAAAAAAAATTAAAATAAAAATGAAATAAAACGAAATGTTATGATACAACCAAAACGGTATGTAACTGTACTTAGTCGGTGCCCACATGTACTCAAGGGTTAGGACCTTTCCAAAATAGTCTTACAGACTCTTCAAACCTTGTAGTAAACTTTATTTGTAGAAAAATCACGTCAAGGCTTAGAGTAATCTTACTCGAAGTTTGTGTATAGATTTACGAGTATGTTCAAGAAGACAAACGACCAGTACTCCTACCCGTCTCAGCAATAATAACAACCACACAGAGGGACTGGGGGAAAACCCAGTCAACAGACGGGGGAAGAGGACTTTTGCGACAGCACAGACTGAGAAACTCTAGGGTACCTGACATCGGGTCCGAGGAGACAGGCACCCTAAGAGGTCCGTTCCTATGACCTCACCCAACGATAAGGGAAGAGGGCCCCTAAAGGGCTGGTCCCTAGTTTTTACAGAGGTCATAACGTCCGTAAGGGTAAGATCGATACCCTAAGAAATGGCAGACTCGGTGGTCGGGACGTTGCGAGACGATCTTTAACCAGGGGTACTTCGTCCTCGACACTTTGTAGCAGGGTAGTGTCACCCCCGTCGTGTGTCGGTCATTAACTGACTGTCTCTAAAAAAATTTTACCGACCAAGGGAACACAGTTTTACCCTACTCCGACTCTATGTTAAGTACCTAGTCCGACCTTCATTCAAGGTCAGTTCTGACGTTTGAACGGACCGAGGAAGATAAGGAGTAGAACAAAGGAAGTGAAAAAGAGAGAAAAGTCTCGTAAGACAGCTATTTAGTACTCGTGGTTTTAGTAGGGAGGGTGCAAGACGAAAATACCTTGGACTAAATTCAGTTAACAACAATAAAATATTTATCATCACAAGTCACCTTTTGTCACACCTCTCAGGATTTTTTTTTTTTAATTTTTGTCTCACTAGCATACTAGGTCGTTAGGATGAGGGTCGGTATATAGACTCTTTCTACTTTTCAGATTAAACTTTTCCATGTACGGGATTACAAGTATCGTCGTGACAAGTGTTTTATCGGTTCTGTACCTTTGTTAGATTTACAGGTACCTGTCTCTTTACCTATTTCTTCTACACCATTCATATATGTTACCTTATAATGAACCGGTAATTTTTCTGACTTTATTACAGTAAACGTCGTTGTGCCTACCTGGATCTTCAACGCGATGATTCACTTCATTCAGTCTGTCTCTTCCTCTTTATAGTATACTGTAGGGAATATATACCTTAGATTTTTCGTTACTATGTTTAACTGAATGCAAGTTTTGTCTTTCCCTCAGTGTCTGAATCTCTTACTTGATTACCAATGGTCCCCCTTCATACACTACCTGTACATGTGTGACGATATAAATTTTACCTATTGGTTGTTCCTGGATGACATATCGTGTCTCTTGAGACGAGTGACAATACACCGTCGGACCTACCCTCCCCTTAGACCCCCTCTCATACCGACTCAGGGAAACGACAAGTGGACTTTGATAGTGTTGTAACAAACAATTAGCCGATATGGGGTCATGACCCCCCGCCCCCCCCCCCTGCAAATTTTTTCTCGACCTCCAAAGAAGCAACTTTTCGTTCGGTCGGTCAGTCTTTTGTTCAGTAAATAACTCCCGATGAGACACACACTTCGTACACTATCTTCGACCTCTCCGTACGAATTTCGGTGTGTAGTTACCTGACTCCTGTTTAGTTTCACCATCGGTCTTCAAGAACCAGGACGGTAACGTGACGCTAGACAACAGAGGTGTTTTGAGACTTTTCAGTCTCAACGTCTTGTGCCTTCCATTTTACCATTCGACCTTGTCTTCGAGAAGAAAAGAGTGGTCCTGTCCTTCGGTACCCTTCTGGTGGGGTGGGTTAGTAGGTATTAGGTTTAACAGGTCTCTCAAGATCCCGACCGCTCTATGACGTAAAGGTGTAATTCGACTCTTCTCTAAAGTCTCTTCCAAGGACGTCCGTGGACGAAAGGACTCTACAATAAGGTAACACATAAACTTTCGTTCTTCCCTGAAGTTGGGACATTCTCTAAAGTCTTAGTCTTAGTTACCGTCCTAATCATGTCAAACTTGAGTCCCTAGTATACACACACCCGTGTCCAGAATCTTTATGTCCGTCTCTATTTATGCCGTTGTTTCTGATCTTCCTATTTGTAATTTTTAAATTGTTATAATGGAGGTCCGTGACAACTGTTTGAGTTTTCGATAAGAGTCGGAGAACTGATAACTATAAGGGTAAGATCTTCGATCTTTCGTCTTATGAACGAAACAGTTTAAGGAGATATTGATAATGATATGATAATGATATTGATATTGATAAGGAGATAAGGAGTACACTATGTCAAGACTGGTTAATCCACTTTCCCTTTAGGTGATTCCCCGAAGACCTTTTTGAAAACAGAGAACAATTTCTCTCTCCCAACTTTCCACTCAAACGGTGAGACAGGGTAGTAAGAAGAAGGACGGAACTTGTGCGAGTACTACTGACCTCGATACCGTCGGTGGAACGTTGGTACTTTTATTGACTACTTTTCAGTCATACAATAACCACTCTACCTTTTGATCCTTCTCGAATCTAGGAATCGTTGGAAGATTCGTTGTCTTCGTTATGGTCGTTGTGGATTAAGACTCGAAGATAAGAACGTTATTTTTCTTAAAGGATAAATAAATTCAGTGACCTAGAATCAATGAACAAGAACCTTATGCAGTGTCCCCTTTTTAATTATTCTGTAAGACCATCCTCTACCTTCTGGTGTTTTCTATTTACGTTATTCATTCCTTTAACATCACAATCTTTCATCTTTCACTTTTTTTCTTTGAGTTCTATTCCCCCACCCTCTTCGTACTTATGGACCCACCCACTTATCCTTCGACGTGTTTTATCTCAATAGTCTCCTTTCTGATAACTTTTCTTTACTGACCTTGTTTCTAAACTTCCTTCACTCCCTCAACAGATACACCCACAACCCTGTTTTTGTAAGTACCGTAAATTTTTGTAAGTCAAGTTCTGAGGTTTCATCCTTCACTCGGACCGTACAGACTTCTTAGAACTCGTCCGGTCACACCCACCTCGTTTCACTTTACTCCCCAAATAATTATCTGCTGTTCCTGTCCTTTCTTTTCTCTTAGTCTAGTCTGTTCCGACACACCCGGTGTCCCTCCTGAACCCGAGACTGAGACTTACTCCACCGTCGGTACCTCACAACATCCATCTCTGCCCTTCTATGGACTGAACCCACAAGTGTTCGTGGGAGGCCAACGACATTCCTCTTGACTGGTTTCTATCACTTCAGCGAGTCAACGCAGGTTGAGAAACACTGGGGCACCTGATATCGGGTTGTCCGAGGAGGCAGGTACCCTAAGAGGTCCGTTCTTATGACCTCACCCAACGGTAAAGGAAGAGGTCCCCTAGAAGGGCTGGGTCCCTAGCTTGAGTCCAGAGGACGTAGCGTCCGTCTACGAAATTGGAGACTCGGTGGTCCCTTCTGGTTTCTATTCCGTCCCCTTTCTAATCCCTCCGTCCCTCCGTCTGGAGAAAACTCAAATAAAGGTAGTAGGACCTATCTCTGTTGTCCTGAACCTGGCGTCATCTTCCTTATTTCCCTTTCTCTTCGTTCGTCTAAGATCTAGATAAAACTCCTCCTCAGTAGTCCTAAAAACTACCTCGTCTCTACTCCCTTCCCCTCTCCTTTTCGTCTCAGTTCGTCTCAGTTGCAATTAAAGTGTTGAAGTGAGAACTTGTTATCTTTTTATCTCCTGGGAGACACCTTTACTCTCCATCCCCTTAGACTACTACATTGTATACGGTTTACTCTACGAGTAAACCCTGTCCAATGGAGACTTTGTAGATAATCTATAGATTCATCCGTAAACCATCCACCGTCCAATATACTCACATCTTAAGTCCTCTGTTCCCACCTGACGTGTAATGAATTTAAACCCCGCAGCAAGGATTATCTACCACCGTATCGGTACTCTGACCTACTCTAGGTAACACATCCTCTGTTGCACGCGACGCTGCCTTTTACTACACGACAGTCCCCTATGCAAGAGACCCAATAGACCGGACTTAGATATCACCTTGATGAAATGTCAAAATAGTCAAAATTTGTTGACTGTCACTACCCTTTATTAAAGTACCTTTTTTATCAAAACGGGGATGAACACGTAAGTAATCTATAATAACTCTAATATATACATAATATTAATTATATAATTTTGTGTCTATTTATGTAAATACTTAAAATACACAATACATTATATTTACTAAGATATATTGAGGACTTATAAATGTAATATACATGTAATATATATAATTTCTTATACTTATTAATGTATATTACAGATATATAAATTTAAAAATACTTGTTAAATATATATATATTTAAATATAAATATATCATGTATTAAACTTTACGTATATAATACGTTATACTTATGTATATATTTTAGACATATATGTTAATATACATATTAAATATATAATGTGTATTTTAAAAATATATGATATACATAAATAACCTCTTCATTTACCGTTGAGTGAGGTCATGAGAACGGACCTTTGATGTATAAACATGAATATACATATACATACGAATATACATATACATATGAATACATAAATATGAATATATACATATGAATATACATATAAATATGAATATATACAAATATAAATAATTGTATATCAACCCGAAGGGACCACCGAGTCACCATTTCTTAGGCGTACGGTCACCTCCTCTGTACCCAAGTTACGGACCCAACCCTTCTAGGGGACCTCGTCTTTTACCGTTGGATGAGGTCATAAGGATGGACCCTTTGGGGTACCTGTCTCCTCGAACCGTCTGATATCAGGTACCTCAGTGATTCTCACCCTGTACAGAATCGCTGATTTGTTGTTATTGTTTATATTTTAAATATATAATATTATACTTACTAATCTATATCACAAACAAATAAATGTTAATACACATATTAATGTACTATATATTAATACAATATAATATATATCATGTAAATAAATGGTCACTCCTTTGGTCCGTCTACAATATTGACCAAGTTTTCTGTTGTGTTTCTCGTATGTATATATATGTAATTTTCATATCACTATAATACATAATACATATGTAACACTTGTAACATATGTAATATACTCACGATACGTAATACATAGTCTCTTCCGTCACCGTGGGTGAGGTCATGAGAACGGACCTTTTCGGGTACCTGCCTCTTCGGACCATCCGAGGTCAGGTACCCCAGCGATTCTCAACCCGTGCTGACTCACTGAAGTGAAAGTGAAAAGTGAAAGTGCGTAACCTCTTCCTTTACGTTGGGTGAGGTCACAAGAACGGACCTCGTAGGGTCCCTGTCTCCTCGGATCACCCGACGACAGATACCCCAACGTGCCTCAGCCTGTGCTGACTTCACTGAATCGTCGTCGTCGTCGTACGTACGGAATACATATGTAACATATGTAATATACATACTACATTATGTGTCTGTACAGACAAGAAATGTAAAAGAACAGTCGGTCAATGTGGTAGACAAGTAAAGAAGTTACTAATTATTCGTCTTATTTTAGGAATTGTATGCGAATAAAGTATAGGTACTCAGTACTAAAATAGAAAAAATCAAACGTGTCGATGACTTCACGTCTCGACCCTAAATAAATAAATAAAATTTATATTTAAATAAATAAAATTAACCTCCGATTAATGAAATGTTATAACATGACCAAAAAGGTATGTATTTGTACTTAGACGGTGCCCATGTGTACAAGGGGTAGGACTTGGGGGGAGGGAGGAGGGAGGTACATGGTAGGGAGACCCAGTAGGGTCACGTGGTCGGGGTTCATAAGACATAGTACGTAGTTTGGACGTGACCACTAAACAAAGTATATACTATAATATGTACAAAGTCACAGTAAGAGGGTTTAGTAGGGTGGGAGAGGGAGAGGGTGTCTCAGGTTTTCTGACAAGATATGTAGACACAGAGAAAACGACAGAGCGTATGTCCCAATAGTAATGGTAGAAAGATTTAAGGTATATATACTCAATCATATGACATAACCACAAAAAGAAAGACCGAATGAAGTGAGACATATTATCCGAGGTCAAAGTAGGTGGAGTAATCTTGACTAAGTTTACATATGAGATAACACATATACATGGTGTCGAAAGAATAGGTAAGTAGACGACTACCTGTAGATCCAACGAAGGTACAGGACCGATAATATTTGTCACGTCTCGACCCTAAATTTGGGTCCGTCGGATCGAAGGGTTGGGGGTGTAAATTTATGGTGTCAAATAGTTTACTCAATTATGTGTACTTCCAGTTTCGATACCAAAAAGGTCATCAGTACATGTCTATGTTCTCAACCTGGTATTTCTTCCGACTCGTGGTTTTTTAACTACGAAAACTTAACACCACCACTACCAAATCAACGAGTCAGCATACACTGAGAACGTTGGGGTACGTGACGTTGGTCCGAGGAGACAGGTACCTTGGGAACTCCGTTTTTGTGGCCTCACCCAACGGTAAAGGAAGAGACGGAAACTTGACATGACGACCTCTTTTGAGAATTCTCAGGGAACCTGTCGTTCCTCTAATTTGGTCAATTAGGATTTCCTTTGGTTAGGACTGATAAGTAACCTTCCTGACTACGACTTCGACTTCGTGGTCATGAAACCGGTCGACTACCCTTCTCAGTTGAGTGAGGGACTACGATCCTTTCTAACTCCCGTCCTCTTCCCCTGTTGTCTTCTACTCTACCAACTTACCAATAGTGGTTGAGTTACTTGTACTCAAACTCGTTTGAGACCCTCTATCACTTCCTGTCCTTTCAGACCACACAACGTCAGGTACCCCAGTGTTTCTCAACCTGTGTTGACTTACTAGCTTGTTGTTTACGAATCGAATATCGTGCATTGTGAGTCAGACTGGTCTTGTACGTCTGTGGTGTGTCAGAGTGGCAAAACCTTCACCTCCCTTGCCTACTGTCATGCTAGGGACTCCAGACCCAGAGTCTCGACCCAAACCAGAAGGACCGGTACGTAGAAGATATAAGAAGGGCATGGACTTCCACCTATGTGTGGTACCCCTCTACTTAGTGCGAATCTATGTCCCCCTCACAGGCACCGTCCCTATTCGAGGGACCTTCCTCGCCCCGACCCTCCCGTCGTCCATGCGTGGACCGCCGACTCGTCTGTTACTTACTCCTTCTACTTCCGAGGGACGTTCGACAACTACTGCCACTTGTCTATTCGGTACTATAACCGGTGCCCAGGTTAAACCTTTTACGGGTTGTGGGTCCTCGTGGGGTTCTACTTCTAGACCCGTTTCCGAAACTTCCAGTCATTGGACCTCCCCTTCTAAACGTCTCCTATATCAAGACCGACAGTGGGAGTGCCCGGTGGTACGAGGGTCCATATCAGACTCCGACGGTGGTGCACTGGGCACTGGACCCACTCTTAGTTACACCTTGTGTCCTAGATTCGGATCTCCATCCCTTCAGATTAGGATGTCGGTGACTTTTCCGTTAACCGGATGTCCATGTGTACCAGTGTTTCTACACACCTGTGTACATAAATTACGTTATAACAGACACCATTATTTTCCGATCTGTATTTCATCGGTTCGGTACCTTCGTTGGACTTGCCAGTAGTCGTCCCCTACGTATTTCTTCTATACCACGTATATCTGTCGCCTTATAATGTGTCGGTGTTTCTTCCTACTCTATTACGGTAGACGTCGTTGTACCTACCTGGACCTCTTCTAGGATGATTCACTTCATTCAGTCTGTCCCTTTCTGTCTGTGGTATACTATAGTGAATACACCCCTTAAACTTTAAACCGTGTTTACTTCGATAGATGTTTTGTTTGTCTGAGTGTCTGTGCCTCTTGTCTGAACACCAATGGTTCGTCCTCCCCCATACCCCCGCCCCACTTTACTCTCAAACCTCAACCACACACACAAGTCAGTGAGTCACCCGAGGTTGAGAAACACTAGGGTACCTGACATCGGACGGTCCGAGGAGACAGATACCTTAAGAGGTCCGTTCTTATAACCTCACGAGAAGAGACCCCCTAGAAGGGTTGGGTCCCTAGTTTAAGTCCAGAAGGTGTAACGTCCACCTAAGAAATAGTAGACTCGGTGGTCTAGTAAATTTATTTGACACAAGCTAGGAATGTGACTTTGTGAGATAGAAATTTTTTTCCATAACAGTTGTCTAAAACCATAACCTTTGTGAGCAAGGAGGATCGTTACCACGATTCCGTACGAAGTGTGCGGAAGGACTAGATCTGTGATACGACATAAGGTAAACCTCACGTCCTGGTCCGAATGTTTTCCATGAGTTCACTTATAAACCCCTTTATTCCTTTCCCCTGATCTTCTACTCCCCTTTCCTTCCGACCTGACATGGACCACAGAAACTCACACCTCTGAAGGCTTAACTGCGATCTTTCGAAGACGGAGTCCTATGTATCACAGGTTCAGTCCTCCTACCTTAACTGGATGTCTCGGTTCGTCTTCCCTACCTTTCCGACCTATATGTTTACCTACTACCGGTCTGGTAAATACTTTTCCCTTGAAACTGGGTATCAGACGTCATTGGTGAGGTCCTTCGGTTTGTTATTGAGGAAGTCGTTGGGTGGGGTGTACTAGTCCTGAACTGACTATGAACTGTCGGAGGGAGTAAAAACGGAGACGAAGGTTGAATCCTGGTTTTCCTTTTTCGGTCATATATTGGGATTGGCTAGGGGATCCTACGGGACGTAAATCAGTCGGATGGACATCTCAGGAAGACAGTTGTCGGAGACTCGTCCCGTATGGACTTCGGAAGGGAAAAAAGGGGATATCTTGAAAGGGTGAGTAGACGGACAAAAACTCAGAGACTGTTTTCGTTCACTAAACTGTTTACTTTCACCGACTGAGGGAATGGTATTCACAAACACAAGTCGGTGCAGGTTAAGAAACGTTGGGGTACCTGACATCGAACGGTCCGAAGAGACAGGTATCCTAAGAGGTCCGTTCTTACGACCTCACCCAACGGTACGGGAGGAGGTGCCCTAGAAGGGCTGGGTCCCTAACTTGGGCGAAAGGAATGTAGAGGACGTGACCATCCGCCCAAGAAATGGTACTTCACGTGGACCCTTCGGGACCCAGAGAAACTAGGAGGAGGTTTTGTGTGGTTTGGTTCGTTAGTCGAATGGTGATATTAACACGTGTGACCGGGGTCCTTCGAGGTCTACTTGGGACAAAGACATAAGTCGGTCGTCGATACTTCTTTTTGTCCTCAGTCAATAACATAGTTTCAGGATTGGGATTTTACTGAGTGTGGGACGGTCTATACGAATACCTTCTCATAACCTCCTACTCCAACTTCACTTTTAAAAGTGCTACCTGGTCCAGTGTAAAGTCAAAAGAAGAAAGTCTGGAAGAAGGAATCACTTGCAAGGACTTTACAAGAGAAGTACGGACCCTATCTCTAGTAAAGAGTCAAGTATTGGAAACATAAAGGAGAGAGGTCTTGAGAGGTGCCACGTGAAACAGTAAGTTAAGAGTCGAGCTTATAGTGGAGAAGACTTTTCAGTGTGACACAGACCAGGAAGGGATCGTCTTAAACGACGAAAAAAAAAAAAAGGTATTGTGGACAGTCATAGTATTTAATAGAACGAGTCAACAAACAAATTTAACAGATAGAAAGGGATGATCTGATACTCGACGTCCTTTTAAACCCGAAACTTAAAAAACAAATAGAGACTTATGGGTCGTGAGTCACGTTTCGGACCGTACCTACTCCGTAAGACATTAATAAACAATTATCTTTACTTCACTCTTTACCTCAGTCATTTGTTCCTACAGTATCGGTAGTCACTAAGGTCGGGAGGTTTTCACTTAAAGACTCGGACCTCCCGTTAGTCCTTTTTGTTATGGACGATAGTCCGTCGGTATTTGGTGAGGGGAGGTACTCGTGACTCCTGGATCCCCACCCCTACACTTTTTGGTCCTATGACCAGGGTCTATCGACCCTACGTTTACTTTTCTTACTAAAATCACTCGGGTCTGAAACAACTGTCTACAGGTATATCAGTCAATACCAAAAAGGTCATCAGTGTATACTAGATTCTCAACCTGGTATTTCTTCCAACTCACGACTTCTTAATTACGAAAACATGACACCATGACCTGTCACTCTCAGGGAACCTGACGTTCCTCTAGTTTGGTCAGTCAGGATTTCCTTTAGTTAGGACTTATCAGTAGCCTTCCTGACTACAACTTCGACTTCGTGGTTATGAAACCGGTGGACTATTCTTCTCGACTGAGTAACCTTTTCTGGGACTACGACCCTTTCTAACTCCCGTCCTCCTCTTCCCCCGTTGTCTCCTCCTCTACCAACCGACCGTAGTGACTGAATTACCTATGCTCAAACTCATTTAAGGTCCTTTATCACTTCTTGTACCTTTGGACCGTACGACGTCCGGTACCCCAGTGTTTCTCGACCTGTGTTGACTCGCTGATTTGTTGTTGATATTGATGATAGAAGAGTGTATCTTGGAAACTATTTGGATGGAGTGAAATTTTGTCTGGGTACCGTCTTATAAAGATTCGGTATTTTTCCCTGCTTAAACCCAGTCAACATCACTTCACCTACATGGATCTCGGACAATATGCCTCGTTTCATTCAGTCTTTCTCTTTTTGTTTATAGCATATAATTACGTATCTTTTTACCATGACTACTTTCATAAACGTCTCTTCCTTACTTCTACGTCCACATCTCTTGCCTAATTACTTGTGTCACCCCCTTCCTCTCCCACCCTACTGAACTCTTTCGTCGTAACTCTATATGTGTGATGGTACACACTTTACCCATCGCTCACGTACGTACGGGTCAACGAAGTCAGTACAGAGTGAGAAACGTTGTGATACCTGACATCAGAAGGTCCGAGGACAACAGGTACCCCAACAATCACTCTTCGGTGACCCATTATGTCCCTCGGGTCGAACCACGAGACACTGTTGGATCTCTCTGACCCCACCATCTCCCCTCCCTTCGAGTGTTCCCTCCCCTGTATATGTACTAATACTAACTAAGTGTAACAACATACCGTCTTTGGTTGTGTTGTAACATTTCGTTAAAAGGAGGTTAATTTTTGATTTACTTTTCTTTCTCTGGTACCGTTTTCTTATCACCGTTGTTATTGTCCATATTACGAAATGTGACACGGTCCGTGATAGATTTATAAAACGTCTACGATTGAGTAAATTGTGAGTGTTAATGTGATATTATATCCGTAACAGTAGTCGAACGTATATTATCTACTCCTTTACTCTCGTATGTCTCAAATTCATTGAATGGGTTCCGTCGTATCGATCTGTCACCACATCGGTCCTAGGTCTGGGTTCGTTCAACCGAGATCTCAGGTCTTTGACTTTTGAAACGTCAGTTCAAATGACAAATGTAACGGTGATGGGTGACTATGATATCACGTTTGTTACCGAAGGCCTAAACACGTCACGTGTTGGACACGATAACGGGTACCGTCGGGACTCTGGATGTCGGGTATTTCATTCTCGAGTTATTTACCATCGGTACTGATGACGAGGACAATAACGAGAAAACACACAAGTAAATTAATAGTGGTACCTTATCAATTATTATCGTTATTAAAAGTCCCTTTCTCTTCTTACAGTGAATGGCTAATATGTAGGGTATTGGTACGCCAACATTCGGTCGTCTCTGTCGGTGGTGGTCGGGACCCTCTGGTATCGGTTTCCGCGTCTCTATGTCGTAGAACTGCAAAGCTCTTGACTTCATTAAGTGGTGAAAGTCCAAGGACTGGTATTCCTTCTCGTGGTGTCGGAGGTGGTCGTAGGTCTTCTTCGTGCGTTCCTTCTCCATCACGTCTTTCGGACGCTACTCCCGCGTCGGGTAGACGTCTCCTCTTAGTCCGTGGAAGTCAGAGGGAATGAGGTCCCTCATACAAGTCTCCTTCTCCCGTCTCTTCACCGAGGAGACAGTGACAACAAGAACGAATCTCACACGAAATAAATAAATCTTACACATAGATATGTAAGGTATACCGGAGGGTTCACCGAGTCACTATTTCTTAGACGTCTGTGCACCCAAGCTAGGGACCCAACCCTTCTAGGGGACCTCCTCCCATACCGTTGTGTTAGGATATAAGAACGGAACTCTTAGGGTACCTGTCTCCTTGGACCACCAGATGTCAGGTACCCCAATGTTTTTCAGTCTGTACTGACTCGTACGTGTGGTGTGTGTGGTGTGTGTGTGTTTGTGTGTATGTGTAAGGTACTGTCTTAAGGCAGGTAGAGTTTTCCGTTTTCGTCGACACCAATCAAAAGTACCCGACCCATTAAAGTATCCGATTGTTCATCCTTCTAATAAAGTTGATATATAAACCCCCTTCCTCGTCCCTAAAGGTCCTTAACCCGGTGACGGGTGAAAAACCAGAAACTACCACCCGGACCCACGGGTACCCACCAGTAAATCGTAGGATTACATAATGTCATCACATATTACTCCGAGTTCCAGATGACGTTCAACTTAGAAGGCGGTAGAACCTGGATCAACCGAGATTAGTCAAATATAACATAGGAGTTGTCGATACAGTAAGAAAGTCCCAACACAGTTCGGAGGAAGGGACTAAGTACAACTACATACCGTCTTCGGTCGTGTCTTAGTATTTCGTTATTAGAAGGCTATTTTAAATTTTTTTTTTTTGTATTTCCCCGATGAAACTGACCTGAAGGGGTTTATGCCGGAGAAGTAAGTCAGGTGTTTATAAATATCTATATAAGAAGTGATGTCCATCAAGGTAGGGAAATCATCCCTGTGGTTAGTAAGACCAAAGGGATCTTTACTCAAAAGAGTCCTACATGTTGAAGGTCGCGATTTTGACCCTCTCAAACTCTCCTTTTGTCTATCTACTGGTGGGATGAAATCCCTTACAAACTTCTATGTCCCCACCCCCCTTCCCTTCCCTAGGTGTTTGATGTCGGTACTTACCCAACGTCCAAAACAGTACTTGTAAAGTAACTGTGTGTAGGAAGGGGTAAATACATAAGAGATACCGACGAAAGTCGCCCATTTCTTGGGCACACGGTCACGGTCCTCTACCCACCCCCCTCCAAGTCAGAGAGCCAGTCTCTCTAGGGGACCTCTTCCTTTACCGTTGGGTGAGGTCATAAGAACGGGGTACCTATCTCCTCGGACTGTCCCATGTCAGGTGTCCCAGTGTTTCTCAGTCTGTGCTGACTCACTGATTTGTTTTTGTACCGACAAAAGTACAATTTTACCGTCTCAAAGGACGTAACTTGGACCCGACCACTGAGTTAAGTATATACTATAATATGTACTAAGTCACTGTAAGAGGGTTTAGTAGGGTGGGAGAGGGAGATGGTGTCTCAGGTTTTCTGGTAAGATATGCAGACACAGAGAAAACGACAGATCGTATGTCCCAATAGCAATAGTAGAAAGATTTAAGGTATATATACACAATCATTTGACATAACCACAAAAAGAAAGACCGAATGAAGTGAGACATATTAGTCGAGGTCAAAGTAGGTGGATAATCTTGACTAAGTTTACATAAGAAAAATTACCGACTCATTATGAGGTAACACATATACATGGTATCGAAAGAATAGGTAAGTAGACGACTACCTGTAGATCCAACGAAGGTACAGGACCGATAATATTTGTCACGACGCTACTTGTAACCCCATGTGCACAGAGAAGGTTAAGACCAAAGGAACAACACATACGGGTCGTCGTGACCTACGAACCCCGACCACGTGACCCTGTTGGGTCTCCCTACCATGTCCCCCCCCCCCCCCCCCCCAGTCCTACCCCTTGTGCACATATAGACACCGCCTATGTACAACTACATACCGTTTTGGTTATGTTATAAAATTTTATTAATTCGGGTTAATTTTATTTATTTAAATATATTTTATTTTATTTTACCGTCTCAACTCATCAACGGTTGCCTCTGGTGCCGTAGACTTTTTAATTTTTATAAAAATAGACGAAGAAATGTCCTTTTAAAACAAGTGGGAACCAGGGTACTACTCTCCACCCCACACGATGATCGGAAACCAAGGGTTCCCCGGATCCTTCACTTTGTAGGGTATCACTCTCCCATCAAGACGAAATTCTTACTAGTAGCATGGACTTTACAGTCATCACGAAGGAAACCTTTATGGGGTTTTTGGATGACAAAGTCTGTGCCAATAACCTCGAATTAACCGGTTTTCAAGAACAAGAGTACCCCGTGTGTTAGAACACCTTCTCCATTATGTGCTATTCATTTTGTTGTTGTTGTTTTTTAGTCATACCAAAGTTTATAATTATCCACGACCCTTTTCTACGTCTTATCTCACTAATTTTTCATTTTAAAGAGTGGATACCTACGTTGATCTCTACTAGTGTGATTCACTTCATTCAGTCTTTCTCTTTTGTTAATGGTATACTGTAGTAAATATACACCTTAGATTTGATACTATGTTTGCTTGTGTCTGTACCTCTTGTCTGAGTAACAGCGGTTCGACGCCCCTCCCTCTCCCTACCTGACCCTCAGACCCCAACAATCTACGTTTGCTAATTTAAATCTTACCTATCTGTGTTCCAGGATGGCATGTCGTGTCTCTTGATACGACTTGTAGGACACTATTTGGTATTACCTTTTCTTATAATTCTTTCTTACATGTATACATATATTTACTCAGTGAAACAACATATCGTCTCTAACGGTGTTGTGACATTTAGTTGATATAAAGTCAAAAATTTGTTTCTTAAAGAGTTGACATCTTCCGTTACCGTGGGGTGAGGTCATGAGAACGGACCTTTTAGGGTACCTACCTCCTCGGACCATCCGATATCAGGTACCCCAGTGCTTCTCAGTCTGTACTGACTCGCTGAAGTGAAAGAGCAAAGTGGAAGTGCGTGACCTCTTCCTTTACCGTTGGGTGAGGTTACAAGAACGGACCTCTTAGGGTCCCTGTCCCCTCGGACCACCCGACGGCAGATACCCCAGCGTGTCTCAGCCTGTGCTGACTTCGCGGAATCGTCGTCGTCGTCGTCGTCGTCGTAATGATTATAAATATTGTGACGATGACGACACGACACATGTCAATACAGACTGAGAGACATTGGGGTCTCCTCGGGTGGTCCGACCCATTGGTAAAGAGGGAAGTCCCTAGAAGGACTAGGTCCCTAACTTGGGTCCAGAGGACACTGAGGACATGACCGTCCCCCTAAGAAATGGTTGACTCGGTGGACCCTTCAGGGATAAACATTGTGATAAAGGAGTGATAAAAGACGTTACCCATTTACTCCCTCTGTCAGAACACGTGACATTCTACAAATCGTCGTAGGGGAGGGTTTCCGCTGCTGATTGTCGTAGAGGTATATAACGGTTCACAGGGGACTCCCGTGTCTTAGTCGGGTCCATTCTTGGTTTCCGAATTTCTCATCCTTATCTCTGGTGGGGGTATGTATTGTACTAGTCCTTTTAGTAAGTTTTGACTCTGGATAGTGTTCTTCCGTAGTTGATTTTCGACCGCCTACTCATACCCTTCTCCCCTTTCGTGCACGTTTCTAGGACTCCACCTTTGATCGAAACTCCCTCAATCCACTCCTACTCGTCTTCGTCTACCCCTCTACTACCCCTACCTACCCCTGTTTCGGCCTCCCTATGCTCTGGACCAACAGACAGAACAGGCGTGGTCACTCTTTGTCATAGAACCGGTTCTTCTCCGTATACGTCTCCACGTCCACCTACATCCACAAGACCAAAGCCTCCCATGCTGTGTCTTCCTTCCACTACTACCGGTGCCGTTCTGTGTGGTCACTCTACTAGCACGGGTGTACTGATTACTCCATGTCCCACTTGAGGTAGACAGTCTTTTCTCTATGTGACAACCGGAGTCTCTTACTGGTCAATATTGGGGGTCCGTCCTTTTTCTTGATAGGTCTGAGAACCGAACCCATATATCTCGAATCTTCGAAAAAGAGGGAGCCCGCGAGCCACCACACTTGATCTATAA
The DNA here is from genome assembly GCA_006410555.1 of Capra ibex. Lineage (NCBI taxonomy): Eukaryota > Metazoa > Chordata > Mammalia > Artiodactyla > Bovidae > Capra > Capra ibex. The sequence continues at coordinate 222,363 of SJYO01000132.1, read as the reverse complement.
CAAGTAGTAGTGGGAAGCCGTAGGTAGTCGTGGGTAAGAGTAGGGAGAGGATACAGAATAAGGATATCCCGTTCTGTAGACGTTTGACGTAAAGGGTATTAGAGAACCCCGATTCCAGGACTTGTAGTAAATCCAAGAGGTCACTCTACGTGTGTACTTCCAAAATTTTCCGTCCTACCTCCGTCTATGGTCAAAAGACGTCTGTCCTCACTCGATACCGACCTGAGGTGTAAGGCTGATAGGCTAGAAATTAAAGTACCTACACTCCACTTTACGGTTTCCATTAAATACTGGAGACCCAAAGTCGACGTCTTCCCCACTAGAACTTCGGTTTAAGTTCACCGTCTTGGGGAATGAAGTTCAGGAGGTAGGGAAGGTTCTTAAGACACTCGTAGATTCGGGGACATAATTTATTAAAGGACGAACTGTATGGAACTCTCCAAGGACAATGGACGTGACTTTGTTCTGACTATTATCCGCAAGGTTCTACGAGGTTGAAGGTCCTCACCTCCACTGTTCAACTCAGGAAGGGATACGGTAATAAACATTAATTAAAATAACCCCACGAAAGACACACAATTTCTATACGGTCCGTGGTCGAAGAGATACTACAACACTACATCACCAATTCTGATGTTAAGACGGTCAAAGACCGACAAATTCGAACCCGTTCTATGAATTGACGAGACACGAGTAAAGGAGGAGACAATTTTACTCCTATGATTGTCATTACTAGTGCACCTTATTAAGGTTCTCCTAAGTTACTTTTACGAATTTCATGAATGTTGTCACGTCTTTTGTGCGTATTTGCAAGTAAAAATAGTAGTAAAAAGAGAAAAAGGGATTAATTTACGACTACGAAAATTAAAAAACAAAAACAGAAAACCGGTGTGGAACACCATAGAGTCAAGGATCTGGTCCCTACCTTGGGTCCTGTACCTTCACTTTCACCACTCAGGATTAGTGACCGGACGGTCCCTTGAGGACTCAGTAGTAAAAAGAGAACAAGAGTAAAAATTCTACTTTTTTAAACCGAGTCGAGTCTCTCCGACTCACTATACGGTTACCTTTGTGTCGAGACTTCACTAACTCTACCCTGAACTTTGATTCGATCTGAACGAGACCTAGCTTAAAAGAATTCGGAATTCGGAATGTAAGGAGATTCATCGTTAAATCCTGGACGAACCGTCTCTTGACTTGAACCCTAGGATGATATCTGTTCCTATGGGTAGTGTCGTCATTACTCGTACAGAAGGGATAGATGGTTTAGATTGAAGAGTGGTTCAGAATAAAGTACAAGGTGGAGGAGGGCCTGGATTGGGGTCAAGAGTCACTGTGTTGAGAGTCAAAGAGATTGTGTTTAAGAACGTGGTAAATGTCCGTCTGGAGTCTCTGTCACGTCCAAGTTAAGGTCTGGTGGCATTATTTCGTTTATAACCGTTGTTTTACTCAGTGTACTTAAAAATAGAGGGTCACGTATATTTTCAATACAAATGTACGGTGGTATGAGTGGTATGTGTAAATTTCACATATCATCGTATACAGACCTTTTACATCTACGGAAATAATTTTTTATGAAATAACGATTTTCTACGATGGTAGTAGACTCGGAAGTCACTCAGTATTAGAAAAACGACCACCTTCCAAACTCTATAACGCTCTTACTGGTTTTACACTGTGTTTCTGTACTTCACTCGTTTACGACAACCCTTTCGTCACGATTGTCTGAACGAGTTACGTGTGTCCCAACGGTGTTTGGAAGTTAAACAAAAGAGAAAAAAAACTTTTTTTTTTTTCACTATAGATGTTTCACGTTATTTTACTTTATACGGATATCTGCTAAAACATCTTTTTCTGGAGACCTGACTCTGGTAGGACCCAAACTTAGGGTAGAGATGATTAATGACCGAAGTACTGATTTGTCTGATAACTTCAGGTCGGAGGACAGGACTTTTCACGTAGATTTTTGTCGATTTCTCAGTCCGTGTATCACACACAATTCCGCGAAGTCATCACAGACTGTGAAAAGCTGGGGTACCTGATATAGGACGGTCCGAGGAGACAGGTACCCTAAGAGGTCCGTTCTTATGACCTTACTCAACGGTATAGGAAGAGGTCCCCTAGAAGGGCTAGGTCCCCAGTTTGGGTGTAGTGAAATATAGAGGACGTAACCGTCCACCCAAGAAATGGTGATCACAGTGGACCCTTCGGGTCCACGAGACATTCACCCCAAAGACCAATAATAACACGGACGTGGACAAATCCCAGTCAAGAGTAAAGTATATATTCACAGTATCGAAGAGTTGGTCTGGTGCTTAAGAGATTCCCGTCTCTATACCGTGTGTGGGGAAGACAGGGGTACTGAGGGAGGGTGTTACGGGTTAAGGTACTCTCCGTGTGCTACTTACAATTAGTCATAAAAGGGTAACCTAAACTCCTGGGTCTGATGTCTCGCAGTAATGACTGGCACTGGAGGGGTCTTCGGTACTACTGCCGGTTCAAGTGGTAAGCTAATGTCGGTGTCTGTCATACGTAGAACCTTCGAAGTTCCTCGTGTGTCGGACTACCACAGGTAGACGGAGGGAGGTGTAGGCCAGAGGTCCTTTGCGTCTATCGTGAGAGTTTTAGGACGAAACCGACTTTTAAGTCTCGGAAATCAACGGACTCTTAGGTAGAACTTACCTAAGTTGGACTGGTCGGAGTTCTTCTACACCCGTGCAAGAGATGCCTTACCTCTTTTTACGACTATAAAGTTGCACGTCACTATTTTTTTTTTACAGAGCCCACGGTCTGGACATAGGTAATAATTGAACCAATATTAATTATATTTATTTCAAGTACATTTACAAGGACGTAGTCACAATGAATTAGATTGGAGTTGGAAAGGGTAACTACTTACCTTTTTACGGTGTAACTTTATCTTCTCGAGTAAAAAGATCGTCACCTAAAACCCTTCACCAACTCAATAGTCTTTGACACTTGTGAACGACGAATTACAACAGTGATTCAGTACAGACTGAGAAACGCTTAGGTACCTGACATCGGGTGGTCCGAGGGGACAGGTACCCTAAAAAGGTCCTTTCTTATGACCTCACCCAACTGTAAAGGAAGAGGTCCCCTTACAAGGTTGGGTCCCTAGTTTGGGTGTAGAGGACGTAATCGTCCATCTAAGAAGTAGTGACTCGGTGGTCCCTTCGAGACGAATTACCCAGGGACAGTTTTTTACTCTCAAATCGGTCATCTCCTACACCTCAAGGGTCATCTATCGACCCCCGGGTCACTTTTGGAACAGTGGTTGGAACTACAAGAGGTCTCACATCTACTGACCAAATCTCTTGGGCAGAAAGAAGGGAGGACAATACTACGGGGGTTGTTGCGCTCTTAAGTAGAAGTCGAAGAAGAACCTCAACCGGGTCCCCTAGACTTCTAGAACCTTCTTCGCGAGTAGGTTTTATCTGAGGTACCGGCGTTTCCTTTGCTTTCGGTGGGGCAACTAGGGACTTTAAAGGGGGTTTAATTTTTTTTTCGGTTAGTAAACGAACCATCGATAATGTCTACTGGGTTGAGTAGGTGTGTACGTGTGTATGAAATCATAGAGTGCATAAAGACGTGGAAGTGACCGGAGGAGACTCCTGACTTTGTGGTCACCTGAAGGTCTATCAATTGAGAGTAGTCTTTGAAATTTTTTTTAGACTCTGAAGGGACCACCAGGTTACCAATTCTTAGATGGAGCGTTACATCCCCTGAGTCCAAACTAGGGACCAGTTCCTTGATTCTAGGGTGTTCCGCGTCCCGTTAACTCAGGTTCGTGGTCTTCATCTCTCTGGTACGCGGTGTTGTCTCGGAGTTGTGTCGGTTTATTTATTTAAATGAACTTTTTTTTCAGGACTCCACCATAATGGATTTTTTTTTTTGTTTTTGTTTTGTTTTTTGGAACCGATGCAAATTTTTAATTAAACTTAAATACAACAAAAATTCCCTACTAAGTTGAGTCGTCACCCTTTATTCAAAGGGAAGAGTATAAATACCAATAACAACAAGTCAGAGAAACCACCCGAAGGGGAAAGTTACAACCACCAGACACAGGATCGGACAAGGACCCGGTAGGTCTGTCGTATATCTAGTACCCTCACTACTTGTTACTGGATGTTCGGTTAGACCGGTAGTAACGAAAAAAAAATTAATTGTTTTACAAAATCCGACACGACCAGAAACACCGACGTTCGTCCGAAATAGATCGACGTCCCTCATCCCTATGAGAGGTGAACGTTCCGTTCCCGAAGAGTAACACCACCGAAGAGAACATCTCGTACCCGAGATCCCGTACGTCCGACGTCCTCGTGGTCACTTACCCGAGTCATCACCACCATGTGTCCGAAGTAAAGGGACGCCGTACATGCTAGAAGAGACTGGATCCTAGTTTGGGTGCAGAGGACGTAACCATCCACCTAAGAATTGGTTACCTGGAATTCCCATCAGGGGTAACGGACAAAAAAACACACACACACTTATTTTTAAAGTGACGTTGTGTCAGAGTGGGTAATTAAATGCATACCGGATCCTTACGAAAACGCGTGGGACTCCTGTGTCAGCGTTCTCAACGTTGTCTAGGATAGCGCGAGTTACGGAACTTGTAAATGATTGGTGCCAAATGTCCTTCGTAAACGATTAAGGACTATGTCTAATCGTGACATACAATCTTTAAATCATACTCAGTGTACACATTAAACTTTAAAAGGTCATTGGTGTAAAGTCTTGTCATTTTTTTTTTTTTCCACCCCCCTAATAAATTCAATATATAATTGAGTGATGGACGTTTTATAAAAGTAAAGTTGTACATCAGTAAGATTTTTAATAACTATTCTATAAAATTAAGGAAGTAGAGACCGTGGTTCTGTAACTTTAGGTCGTACATATAATGTGAGTCTCAGATTGGTGTGAATTTCGAGAGTTATTGTTTTACACTGGTTACCGACGACTGATCTGTCCTTTGTAGAACAGTGAGGGTATAACATTCTAATAAAAATTTAATTAAAAAACAACTCTATATCAACTACATGTTACAACACAATCAAAGACGACACATGGTTACATTTAGTCGGTAACAGCAAGTCAGAGATTCGGCACAGACTGAGAAACGGTGGGGTACCTGACATCGTGTGGTTCGAAGGGATAGGGAGTGATAGAGGACCTCAAACGAGTTTGAGTACAGGTAACTCAGCCACTACGGTAGGATGGTAGAGTAGGAAACAGTGGGGGAAGAGGAGGATGAGAGTCAGAAAGGGTCGTAGTCCCAGAAAACGTATCTGGACGGTATGTATATGTTTATAGGTGTGAGAAGGTCTGAGATGAGGGTCTCTAATACAGACTGAAGGGATCTTCCACCATTTGAGGGACTCCCGTACCCGATAAAGACGGAGATAGTGATAAAATAAAAGTTATTTATGAACGATGGGGCACCTGACATCAGGTGGTCCGAGGAGGCAGGTACCCAGAGAGGTCCGTTCTTATGACCTCACCCAACGGTAAAGGAAGAGGTCCCCTAGAAGGGTTGGGTCCCTAGTTTGGGTCCAGAGGGTATAATCCCCGTCTGCGAAATTGGAGACTCGGTGCTCCCTTATATTTATAAACGAGTTTTATTATTTTTTCAATTTTTTATTTCCGTGGGGTTACAAGTAACGTCGTTATAAATATTATCAGTTTCGTACCTTCGTTAGAAAAAACAACAAACCCAAAAGAAAAAAGAATTGAAAAATTTTTTAATAAATAAAATTAACCTCCGATTAATGAAATGTTATAACATCACCAAAACGGTATGTAACTGTACTTAGTCGGTACCCAAATGTACACGAGGGGTAAGACTTGGGGGGAGGGTGGAGGGAGGGGTAGGGTAGGGAGACCCAGTAGGGTCACGTGGTCGGGACTCGTGGGACAGAGTACGTAGCTTGGACCTGACCACTAGACAAAGTGGATACTATTATATGTACAAAGTTACAATAAGAGAGTCTAGTAGGGTGGGAACGGAAGAGGGTGTCTCAGGTTTTCTGACAAGATATGTAGACACAGAGAAAACGACAGAACGTATATCCCAATAACAATTGTAGAAAGATTTAAGGTATATATACACAATCGTATGACATAACCACAAAAAGAAAGAACGAACGAAGTGAGACATATTATCCGAGGTCTAAGTAGGTGGAGTAATCTTGACTAAGTTTACATAAGAAAAATTACCGACTCATTATGAGGTAACACATATACATGGTGTCGAAAGAATAGGTAAGCAGACGACTACCTGTAGATCCAACGAAGGTACAGGACCGATAATATTTGTCGCGACACTACTTGTGACCCCATGTGCACAGAGAAAGTTAAGACCAAAGAAGCCACACACCGTATCTTCATTAGATTTATAGGTACCTGTCTACTTACCTATTTCTTCTATACCATGTATATTTGTTACCTTATGATGAGCCGGTATTTTTTCTTACTTTATTACGGTAAACATAATTCTACCTACCTCGACCTCTAATAGTATGTTTCATTCAGTCTGTCTCCTTTATTTGGTATCCTACAGTGAATATACGTCTTAAATTTTTTTGACTAGGTTTACTTAAATAAATGTTTTGACTTTGTCTGAACGTCTGCATCTCTTACTTAAATACCATTGACGTACCTAGCCCTACCCCTCTCAGACCCCTTTCCTATGTTTCCCCCTCAAAACCTAACTATCCTTGTGTGACGAGATAAACTTTGTCTATTGGTTGTTTTATAACAAAAACAACACGAGTCAGTTCAGACTGGACTGAGAAACGATAGGGCACCTCGGGACGGTCCGAGACAGGTACCCTAAAGGGTCCGTTCTTATGACCTCACCCAGTGGTGAAAGAGAAGGTCTCCTAGAAGGACCGGGTCCCTAACTTGTGCGTAGAGAACGTAGAGGACGCGATTGTCCGTCTCAGATGGTGATCACGGTGGACCCTTCGGGTTGGTTATTCCCGAATGATATTTTTAAAACAAATTAAAATTTTTCCAGATTTTTCGTCAGTTAGGCACCCCTCCCACCCTCCCTCCGAGTCCTCCCTCCCCTGTATACTTATGTATAACGACTAAGACCTCTTCTTTTACCGTTAGGTAAGGTCATAAGAACGGACCCTTTAGGGTGCCTGTTTCCTTGGACCACCCGATATGTCATGTACTACAGCGGTTCCGAGCCTGTACTGATTCGCTGACTCGTGCGTATATCGACTAAGTGAAACAACATGTCGTCTTTACTTGTGTTGCAACATTTCGTTCATATGAGGTAAATTTTTTGTAATTTTTAATTTTAAAAGATTTTTCGTTAGTTAGGTAATCATAAACAACGAACTTACGTGGTATTGGGAGGAGAAACAAAGAGTCCTTACCCAAACATGGACACCTAAGGCTAAGAAACTAACACCTTGTGGTTTAGAAGTAAAGTAGGGGAAAACGAAAGTTGAATTTACAGAGTAAGAGGAATCACGTAAGAAACAGCTAGTGAAACGAGAGTTATAGATTTTCCCTCTTTCCCTCTTCACCGTCCTCGAGTGGGTCCTTCACCCTAGACTTAAACCAAAGACCGGTTCTTTCCTTACGTGGAGATCAACATTCGTTCCCTTTCTTGTCTTTCTTACAACCCAGTACCCTTTCTGGAACTCCGGGAACTAACCGTCCGTCTACCTCCGTGGTTTGTTTAAACTTTGGGTCAACCTTGAGATCCTCATTCCCAAGTGTAGAGTCCTCTGCGAAGTCCCTTTTTACTGGAACTTCACTTGCTCCTACCTTCTATTGTCTCAGTACTCGGAGACTGATACAGTTTCAATCTGACCAAAAGGTTTTGGTTTCCTTTAGCCCTCCCAGACCTCGTTCGGGTCGTCCCACCTTTTCCCGAGTCCAAGACGTCAGTGTTTGATTCCCGGGTCGAGATGGTGGGTGGACGACACATTTGAACTGGTCACTGAATTGGAGAGACTCGGAGTCCAAAGAATGGACATTGTACCGTTATTAATGTCCTGAAAAGTACTTTTGTTCTATCCATTACCTTGGTCTCCACAGGAAATTTTTATATTCGATCTACTGTGACACAAATAAGAGTTTGAAAAGTTAGGGTGAGGGAGGGTAATAGAGTTCATTTTGACACTGAGGGATGATACACAAGTCAGTGGAGGTTGAGAAACCCTGGAGAACCTGACATCGGACGCTCCGAGGAGGTTGGTACCCTAAAGGGTCCGTTCTTATGACCTCACCTAACGGTAAAGGAGGAGGTCCCCAAGAAGGACTGGACCCCTAGCTTGGGTCCACAGGGTGTAGAGGACGTAACGTTCGTCTAAGAAATGGTGGTTCTATAGTCCCTTCGGACGTAAACAGATGTTTTAGACGGAGAGAGAAAAGACTAGGGAAGAGACTGTCTAAAATGACACAAGGTGAGAAGAAATCCCGAAGGGTTCACCAAGTCACCATTTCTTAGGTGGACGGTTTCGTCCTCTGTGTTCAACCTACACCACATACTCTTTCGGTACCCCTTAGTGTTACAGTTTCAGTGGGTGGATTCAGTCGGGGGCCTACACTGGAACTGTGGTTTCTATATAGGATGGATTTACAAAGCAGACTTATCAGACTGACTGTAAGCGACTCCCAAAGTCTTTTCGACGGTTGCACCACGAAACGTGCGAGAGGTCGTTCTGACACCGGTCGCATCTCCAGAGAAGAAACCACTTCAACCTGGTGAACCTACACAAAAGTTAGTGTCTCCGTTTAAAGAATCGACATAAGACGTTCCTTTCCATACACAAACGAGAAAGAGAGTAGTCACTTTGTCGTCAACAGGGGGCAGAGAGTGGTACTCTTACCCAACTGTCAGACCCTACTACTTCTTAAATTTTCCGGTAAGTGATCCCTGAAGGGACCACCGGTCACCAATTCTGAGGAGGTATGTCACGTCCACCGTACCCAAGGTAGGGACCAACCCTTCGATTCTAAGGTGTACAGGGTGTAGGGTGTGTAGGGACCAACTCCTCAATTCTGGGATGTGTAGTAGGATGTAAAAAATAAAAAACCGGTTTTTTTGTGTTTTTTGTTGTTGTTGTTGTTGTTTTTTGTTTGGTTTTGTATTCGTTATAACATTGTCTGAGTTATTTCTGAAAAATTTTTTAGAATTTTCTTTTTCTTTTCTGTAAAGGAGTCGGAGAAAAAGGACTAAGTCCTTCGGGATGACCCCTACGTTGAACCGCACGTCATTCAGTCGTGAACAACGGAATATTTAATGTACATGGGAAAACTGAGTCGTTAAAGGGAAGGCCCTTAAGGGAGGAAGTTCTTTATGAAATTTTAACACGTTCCTAGAACACATTACTACAAGTAGAGTCGTACCAAAAACTATCGTTTTTAGACCTTTCGGACTTACAGGTTCGTTAACCAATTTATTTTGTACGATTTTATTTTAGTACCACTAAAACGTTTCGGGACAGACGGGTCGTCCAGGTGATAGGAAACCTCCACGATCCGAACCCATTTGACATTCTCCCGGTTGGACCTAGACCCTTAACGCTAGTGTCGATTCCCCTGGTTCGAGATTTTAAGATATTTCCTCAAGTACTCGACCTTATAATGGGAATCCATGGAGTCATTGGGATATTTAGTGGATCAGAGGAGTGGAGGATCACAACCCCATGAGTGACGGTCGGACGAAGGAATCCGGTTGAATGGATACTTGTGGTCGTGGGAGTTGTACCGTAAAAACATGGCGAACCCTAAGGAGACCGAACCCCACTCTTCATTAACCCTTCTCGACTCTATACTCGGGATCCACAAACAAGTCAAAAATTTTTTATTTATTTTATTTTATTTTAGTACCCTATCACACTTTCACAATCAGTGAGTCAGCATAGACTAAGAAACACTGGCGTACCTGACATCGGGTGGTCCGCAGAGACAGGTACCCTAAGAGGTCCGTTCTTATAACCTCACCCATCGGTACGGAAAGAGGTCCCCTAGAAGGTATATGTCCCCTTCGAGGTATACGTCAACGATTATTTTCTTACTATATCGTATGGGTATATATAATTGTTCGTCTTTCCAAGTACTCGATAAAAATTCATTTCGTTTCATGTCTTAGTGTAAACAACAAAAAATAGACCAAAACTGTAAAAGAGTAATATACTCTACAGTGGTGACCCCTTTAAACCTTCAAAAGTTTCCTAAGACAGATAAAAACGTTGAAGGACACTCAGATGTTAATATAAAGGAGAATTTTTAAAAAATAAAATATAACCTCATAGTAACTCTAGTCGGGACCCTAAAGAAACCTCCCTTACTACGACTTCGACTTTGAGGTCATGAAAGCGGTAGAGTACACTTCTCGACTGAGTGACCTTTTCTGAGACTACGACCCTCCCTAACCCCCGTCCTCCTCTTCCCCTACTGTCTCCTACTCTACCGACCTACCGTAGTGACTGAGCTACCTGCACTCAAACTCGCTTGAGGCCCTCAACCACTACCTGTCCCTCCGGACCGCACGACGCTAAGTGCCCCAGCGTTTCTCAGTCTGTACTGACTCGCTGACTTGACTTGACTTGACTAGTAACTACTTATTATAACACAATCAAAGTCTACATGTCATTTCACTAAGTCACTATGTACATGTTCATAGATAAGAAAAAGTTTAAGAAGAGGGTAAATCCAATAATGTCTTATAACTCGTCTCAAAGGACACAAGATGTCCCTTTTCCGTCTTTGAGACCGACAGATAAAATTCGTATCGTAATACGTGTACAGTTAAGGTTTTGGGGTTAGATATAGAGAGGGGTGGATAGGGGGGTATTGGTATTCAATCAGAGATTCAGATATTTAGACAATGTCTTGGTACACAATATAATAGAGTAAAACGAAAATTTTGTCGTTCGTAAAATTAAATTTGAAAGTATAAATACCATAAATACAAAGACCGTGATTGACTCTAAAATTTTATTTATATTAATTATGAATAACACTTGGTTCATAACCAATATATTTATAATAAATTAATATATACAATATATAATAAAAATAAAATATTTTGTTATGTATAAATAATATATATAATAAATAAATTATTATATAATAAATTATTTACAATATATAATATATTTTATATA
>SJYO01000132.1:183411-210935 GCA_006410555.1 Capra ibex | reverse complement strand
TATTATAATATGTTATATATATAATATAGTATAATATATACTATATATTATGTATTATATATATTAAATATACATCGTATATATAATTTGATACATAATAATATACTATATAAAATATATATTAGAATACATAATGAATTAAAATACTATATAATATATAATAAATTAATAACGTATATAATAAATTTATAATATATAACGAACTTATTATAATATATATAATAAATTAAAATACTATTGATACTTTAACTCCGATGACAATTATGGTGAAACCTATCCTTTTGTACTCATGTATAGAATATCCATCGTCCTGTTTCTAAACTTGGAACCCCTAGACTGTAGTCTCTAACCTAAGAATCAGTGACAATATTTGGTGAGTCATCCATGAGTTATTTACGAAGTTACACACACACACACACACACACACGCGCGCACGCACGCCACACCTAGACAAAAGGTACATAAGTGTTTCATTTTTTTCTATACCTTTCTATGTGTAGATTTCCAATTGTAAACCAAGACAGATTCCTTGTCTCAATTCCTTTCTTATCGTCATTAATATAATTATAATTACGACTATGATAAAGAAGTTAACAACTAATAGTTATTCAACTGATATTTTACACTAGGGTTGTTTTTTTTAGTCTTTTATTAAGTGTTGGATTCTTTACTTCCCTTCTTTAAATAACTTAGGTCAGGTTACCACTTCCTGTAATTGTCTTTAGAATCGTCCCTTTGGTTAAAGATAGATGGGTTTAAACTACTACTCTTCTACTTTTTGAAGTCATTTTTGACTCAGTCTCACTTTGAACTCTCTACAAACAGACCCTTTTTATCTTACATGACTCAAAACATTGGTATAGGGTTTACTTTCCATACTTAAACCCCAGGGAGAGGTGACTCCGTCGTCTTCTTAGAGTTGATCTTAGTAGGACTTTTTCACACTAAGAGTTAAGACATCGTTTACTTTATAGTAGTTTTGAAGGAGACTGTAATTTACATAAGTAGAATCGATCCTTCAAATAAAATATAGAAGTCTTTTCTTTTTTTACCGTCCGTCCGATTTTGAGGTATTATCACTTTGTACACACAATTAAAATCCTGTAGAAAATTAGAAACCGAATTACACCTTTATACAAGGAATTACCGACCTTGTTAAACTACATAATCTCTTCCTTTGGTTGGTCCACTAAAGTACGGTTTTTCGTTAATCTGAACACAAAAATAGACTTGTTAAATTCTCTTATTAAAATTCTAACTGTATGACGTAACGTGTAAAATTTTTAGACTTAATAATATAAGTATACACACCAACTAACCTAAATATTTAGGAAGTTCTCGTATCATTCCCGAAGAGTCCACCACGATCACCATTTCTTGGGCGGACGGTTGCGTCTTCTGTATTCTCTACGTCCAAACTAGTCCTTCTAGGGGACCTCCTCCTCTACCATTGGGTAAGGTCATAAGAACGGACCCCTTAAGGTACCTGTCCCCTTAGACCGCCCGATATGAGGTTTCCCAACGTTTCTCAACCTGTACTGACTTCGTTGAACCGTGTGTACCGTACATTCCCATATCATTGGAACGGAATCCAAACATTTAGAAGTGAGTCATGAATTTTAAACCCCTCTTTACTCTTATATACATTTGTACCATCTTTTACAAATGTCCTTAAATTTATTCAAACAACTTTCCCGAGTAACAAATATGTTTAAATTAGATTTTTGAGGTACTTACTTATATGTGAAGTACTTATTTAGAATATGATTAATTAAATTTTAAGTGGTCTTATGTTTACTTTCACAATAAGAATAAAAGTAAATCTAAATAGTTACTTTATTGTTGTTGGTAATCAACGTTGAATTTCTGAATTATCTTTAATTACAAATTATAGACGTTTACATCTCTTGATATAAGTCATAGGATACTATTTAGGTATTACCTTTTCTTATAAAAATTTTTACATATATACACACATTGACTTAGTGAAACGACATACTGTCTTTAATTGTGTTGTGACATTTGGTTGATATATAGTTGTTTTTCTAGATTTATTTTAGACGTTGATATTACTAGATCAGTAAGGTGAAGATCCATAAATGGGACCTCTTTACTTTTAAGTCTAAGTGTGTGTGTGTGTGTTTACAAATAGCATCGAGATAACTATTAGTGGTTTTCAACTTCAGCCCCACCTCCTTACTTCTCTAGAACCGGTCCACCTTTGTTAATTTTATAGGAAGTTTCTACTCACCTATTTGGACGACACCAGGTGGGTCTTTTTCCCTATGATGAGTCGGTGTTTTTCCTCACTTCGTAATTGTGTACGATGTTTCACCTACTTTGAACTTTTGTGTCACGAATGACTCTCTTCGATCTGAGATTTCCGGTGAATAACACACTAAGGCAAATGTTTTGTAAGAACTTTTCTATTTTGATTTTACTGTCTCTTGTCTAGTCCTTAAGTGTCCTCGATTACCACTTCCCTAACTTATGTACCGATATGTCCCCTTTGGGTTCCTTGAAGAAGTCACCAGGTCACCAATTCTGAGACGTGAAGGTGACGGTCCCCACGTCCAAACTAGGAACCAACCCCTTGATCCTAGGGTGTACGGTACGTCGGTTTTTTTTAAAAAAAACAATTAAAAAATTCATTTTTTTTTTTCCTTTTGGTACCTTCAACAACCCCCTCTCCCTACCTTGTCAAGATAACAGATTAACACCCACCATTAATGTGTTTGGATGAGTCCATTATTTGGGGCGTTTTGACATGTCTTTTTTCCGTTAAAAAGACGTATAATTAAAAAATTTGGAATGTCGACCTCATCTAATTTACAACTGAGTGTTGGGAAATACGATTTCTCCTACAAGACGTGGGTTCCATAGGGGGTTCTACAAGTTTTGAGTTTTGTGTTAACGTTTCTGAAGTCACAATGGAAGTCTCTCTGCTGTCACCAAAACAAAAATGTCTGTAACAGGTCTTGCGACTCCCACAGTAAGTAGTCACGTGTTTTCCTTTGGACATAGGTTCGTCCTTCTCGTAGACACTCGTAACTTGTTCGTACTTTACGTGTTTGACCCGGGAACTCGGGAGGTGTACCCCCACCAGAACTTAAGGACCTACAGTGCTCCGATATCATAAGAGTCCTTTTATTTTTGAGTGGGAGTTAGTCTTAACCTTAGTGTCGTGGAAATAGAGGGTATTCATTCTTTTCTTTGGTAGTTGGTTGTCGTTTTGATAACTCACCCCATTTTTCTGTCTTCAAGGTTATAAAATCGGTGGACTACACTTGTCGGCTGAGTAACCTTTTCTGGGACTACTACCCTTTCTAACTTCCGTCCTCCACTTCCCCCACTGTCTCCTACTCTACCAACCTACAGTAATAACTGAGTTACCTGTACTCAAACTTGTTTGAGGTCCTCTGTCATTTCTTCACTTTTTCACGTTTTGGACTCACGACGTCAAGTACCTCAGCGTTTCTCAGACTGTGCTGACTCACTGACTTGTTGTTCTTGTTTTTGTCTGTCTTTTACACACCTTTTTTTGGTCACCAGGTTAACCTTATATTAAGTCGATACTTTTCCTGACTTCGTGACTATAAGGGATGTTGCACAAACCCGGAACTCTCGTACTACGTCACTCTCTTCGGTCTGTGTCTTCTGGTGTATCATACACTAAAGTAAATATACTTTATAGGTCTTACTTGTTCAGATATCTCTATCTTTAATCTAGTACCAAAAACCCCCCAACTCCTGTCCTCCCTTCTGTCTCATTGACGATTACCCGTATGTCCCAAATAAAACCACCACTACTTTTCGAAACCTCTATCTTCACCACAAAAGTGTGGTGACAACTCACATGATTTACGGAGACTTAACATGCGAAATTTTACTATTAAAAATACACATAAAGTGTTAATTTTTTTTTGTCGACGCCAGACTTCATGTGGCCTTAAGGTTTCGATTAAATATTCAAATATAAATTATATCACTATAGTTAAAGACTTTTACGAAGACCTTAGAAATGTGTGATCTTACTGAAGTAATCTTTTAGTTCTATAGGTCTAAGGAGAAACGGACCGAACCTCCGACACATAGTAGGTAAGGTGTAGTCTGTCTACATCGTTATGTGGAGTTTTTTTCACTCTGAGGTTGTAAGAATGAATAAACTCATTTACTTAAGGGTTCAAAATCTTTCCATTTACAGGAAGGAAAGGTCGAAATGAACTTTGATCCATATTCGTTTTCACTATGTCCAGTATACGAATTTACCTTCCTGACACGGAAAGTGAACGAGAAGAGGGGACGGGTGGTTGACCTTACGTCTAAACTACTGTCCTCGACGTCGTCGGTAAAACCCGGTGTTATTCCCTCAGAACACAACTACTACCTTCTCGGTAGTAGGTACCATAATGCCTCGGTAGTACAGTCTAGAGTCGTCGAATGTAAGTCTAACGATGTTTCTCTCTTTATGTGTAGATAGACCAGATCCGGTACTAGTAAAAACAAAATCATTTTCGACGTCCTGTTGTAGGATGGATTCACGGAAGACCCTTTTTGGAGTTTTTGATCCTAGGAAGTTTTTATGAATGTATAAATCCGAGGTGACGACGAGGGTGCACCGTATTGACCTGGACGTACAACAACGGATAGTGTAGTAGAAATGTGAACTTCCCTTAGGGAGGATTCTTTTGTTTTCGTTGGTTTAGTTTGAATTGGGGTTCAGACGCAAGTAGTAGGGGACGTACTTTAGGTAGGTAACGGTACAATATGTTATGTTGACACTTTTACTTGTTTGATATCGATGTGTGATGTCGTCACTAAGACTCTTCGTACTATCGTTCACTTCTTTCGTTCAGTCTTTTCTGATATGTATTATTTTATGGTAAAAATATTTCGAGGTTTCGTTTGGTATGATTTGTTCCTTACAAATCTCCCCCTTATAAAATTCAAGTCCTCAATGTTTCAAGGTTCACCCGGAGAGAAGTCTCCTGAGTCCCTATACGTAACCGTAACTACTACAAGATCAAGAATACAACGATTCCTGAATTCTATATGAGTAAAATAATAATATGGGGAAACGGAGGTATATTCAATAGATATGAAAATGTTGTAGTTTATCAGGTATTGAATTTTTAAAAATGTGGAAAGTTTCAAGGGACACCAAGAGTCGTTTTTCTGATGTTTTAAGAGATGTACCGTGTGTTCAGGACATCTTCGACTGAATACGGGTGTAGGAGTCTACTTCATTTACGGTAAAGGGTACGGGAGGAGTGAAACGTAATCCGAGTCCCGGAAACGTGTACGATAGTAAACCTCGTGGTACTAGAGACGAGAAGTAGATTTATTAGGTGTGAGAAGGAAGTTTAAAGACAAATTTACCGTGAAGTGTCTCGTATAATTTATAGGGTGATGTGTTACGTGTTGTTTCACGTGACGTTAAAAAGTTAATAGTGTGAGCAACACCAATAATTTATTATTACGTACACGAGGGAAGGGATCTGATATTCGAGGTACTCCCATCGATAGTACAGACAGTAGTCAAGTCAAGTCAGTGAGTCAGCACAGGCTGAGAAACACTGGTGTACTTAACGTCGTGAGGTCCGGAGCGACAGGTAGTGGGTGAGGGTCTCAAGTGAGTCTGAGTGTAGGTAGCTCAGTCACTACGGTAGCTCGGTAGAGTAGGAGACAACAGGGGAAGAGGAGGAAGGGCGTTAGGGAGGGTCGTAGTCTCAGAAAAGGTTACTCAGTTGAGAAACGTACTCCACCGGTTTCATGACCTCAAAGTCGAAATCGTAGTAAGAAAGGTTTCTTGTGAGTCCTGACTAGAGGAAATCTTACCTGACCAACCTAGAGGAAAGTCAGGTTCCCTGAGAGTTCTCGGAAGAGGTTGTGGTGTCAAGTTTTCGTAGTTAAGTCGAAAGAAGTGTCAGGTTGAGAGTGTAGGTATGTACTGGTGACCTTTTTGGTATCGGAACTGATCTGTCTGGAAACAACCGCTTCATTACGGAGACGAAAACTTATGCGATAGATCCAACCAGTATTGAAAAGAAGGTTCCTCATTCGTAGAAAGGTAGACGTCACTAAAACCTCGGGGGGTTTTATTTCCGACTGTGAAAGGTGACAAAGGAGTAGATAAAGGGTACTTCACTACCCTGGTCTACGGTACTAGAAGTAAAAGACTTACAACTCGAAATTCGGTTGAAAAAGTGAGAGGAGAAAGTGAAAGTAGTTCTCCGAAAAATCGAGGAGAAGTGAAAGAAGGTATTCCCACCACAGTAGACGTACATACTCCAATAACTCTAAAGAGGGCCGTTAGAACTAAGGTCGAACACGAAGAAGTTCGGGTCGCAAAGAGTACTACATGAGACGTATCTTCAATTTCTTCGTCCCACTGTTATATGTCGGAACTACATGAGGAAAAGGATAAACCTTGGTCAGACAACAAGGTACAGGTCAAGATTGACAACGAAGACTAGACGTATATCCAAAGAGTTTTCCGTCCAGTCCACCAGACCATAAGGGTAGAGAAAGTCTTAAAAGGTGTCAAACAACCGTCAGTTTCTGAAACCGTATCAGTTATTTCGTCTTTATCTACAAAAAGACCTTGAGAGAACGAAAAGACTACTAGGTCACCTACAACCGTTAAACTAGAGACCAAGGAGACGGAAAAGATTTTGGTCGAACTTGTAGACCTTCAAGTGCTAAGTGTATAACGATTTCGGACCGAACCTCTTAAAACTCGTAATGAAATGATCGTACACTCTACTCACGTTAACACGTCATCAAACTCGTAAGAAACAGTAACGGAAAGAAACCCTAACCTTACTTTTAACTGGAAAAGGTCAGGACACCGGTGACGACTCAAAAGGTTTGAACGACCGTATAACTCACGTCGTGAAAGTGTCGTAGTAGAAAGTCCTAAACTTTATCGAGGTGACCTTAAAGTAGTGGAGGTGATCGAAACAAACATCACTACGAAAGATTCCGGGTGAAGTGAAGTGTAAGGTCCTACAGACCGAGACCCACTCACTAGTGTGGTAGTACTAATAGAACCAGAACTTCTAGAAAAACATGTCAAGAAGACACATAAGAACGATGGCGAAGAATTATAGAAGACGAAGACAATCCAGGTCTGGTAAAGATAGGAAATAACTCGGGTAGAAACGTACTTTACAAGGTACAAGGGAACCATAGAGATTAAAAGAACTTCTCTAGAGATCAGAAAGGGTAAGACAACAAAAGGAGATAAAGAAACGTGACTAACGACTCCTTCCGAAAGAATAGAGAAGAACGATAAGAAACTGTGAGACGTAAGTCAACGAATATATAAAGGAAAAGAGGAAACGAAAAGCGAAGAGAAGAGAAGTGTCGATAAACATTCCGGAGGGGTCTGTCGGTAAAACGAAAAAAACGTAAAGAAAAGGTACCCCTACCAGAACTAGGGACAGAGGACATGTTACAGTGCTCGGAGTAAGGTATCAAGTAGTCCGTGAGATAGATAGTCTAGATCCGGGAATTTAGATAAAGAGTGAAGGTGACATATTAGTATTCCCTAAACTAGATCCAGTATGGACTTACCAGATCACCAAAAGGGATGAAAGAAGTTAAAGTCGGACTTAAACCGTTAGTCCTCAAGTACTAGACTCGGTGTCAGTCGAGGACCAGAACAAAAACAACTGACATATTTCGAAGAGGTAGAAACCGACGTTCTTATATTAGTTAGACTAAAGTCACAACTGGTAGACCTCTACAGGTACACATCTCAGAAGAGAACACAACAACCTTCTCCCACAAACGATACTGGTCACGTAAGAGAACCGTTTTGAGATAATCAGAAACGGGACGAAGTAAGGCATAAGGTTCCGGTTTAAACGGACAATGAGGTCCACAAAGAACTGAAGGATGAAAACGTAAGGTCAGGGAATATGACTTTTCCTGTGAAAAAAGTCACAATCAAGATTTTCCAGAACATCTAGAAGTATCTTGATCAGTTGAAGTCGAAGAAGTCGTAATGACCGACCCCGTATCTGAACCTAATGACACTATAACTTATCAAACGGAACCTTTGCTTGTCTCTAGTAAGACAGTAAAAACTCTAACGTAGGTTCATGACGTAAAACCTGAGAAAACAACTGGTACTACCGATGAGGTGAAGAAGATTTCCTAAGAACGGGCGTCATCATCTATAATTTAGGAGTCCTGGATCACGTCCCCTGACAACTTAAGTAATTAATCGTCAACGAGGTTTTTATGAAATAGTTTACTCACTAATTACTCAATTGTTCACTTGTCTTTTATTCTCTTATACATCTATTTCATTTTTTTTTTATCCTTTTAGGTCTCTTACTCTTTTTCACTTTTAAGATGTTTCGTTCTGTCTCTAAGGTAACGGTTCTGTACATTCCTCTACTAATGAAACCGTCGACTTCAACGGTACAAAGGTCCTCGGAAGACCTAACCCTACTTTTGGATGTTACGTCGGTGTCGACATCCTCGGGTCCCACAACCACGTCTGTCTTAAACCCGGTGTAGCACTCCCTAGGACTTCCGTGAGTAGCTATAGACGTTTTTTGAGTTTCTATAGTTTGTCACGTCTCCTCATTCCTATATCAAGAAAGGTTCCGCCAGGTCGTTTGAAGGATGAGTGGATACGTCAGACGGAAAACTAGAAACCTCAACTCAACAGGTAACGAACCACGTTTCGGGCCCACCGTCCACGTCTTTATCGAGGGTCCCCACAACCACGTACAGGGTAACTTTTCCGTGGACAGTTCCGTGAGCAGTTGTAGACACCTCATCTCTGGTCCGTACTACGTCCCACCCAGTGGTTCGGTTACTTTTAGTACGAAGGGGAAAGTTTCGTCTCCCACGCGTACACGAGACAACGAAGTCAGCACAAGTTGAGAAACACTGGGACACCTGATATCGGGTGGTCCGAGGAGACAGGTACCCTAAGAGATCCCCTCTTACGACCTCACCCAACGGTACAAAAGGAGGTCTCCTAGAAGGTGTGGGTCCCTACCTTACGTGTAGTGGACGTGGAGGACGTAACGTCCGTCTAATAGCGACTCGGTGGTCCCTTCGGGGAGTTTCGTTTCTCAAGAACGATTTTGTATTGTCGGGTTGGTCCCTGATGTAAAGGGTCTTAGGAGACGTCGATCTACCCTAGTTCACTGATCGAAAGTGAATATCTTACACTTCCTCATACTGCACATTGAAGACTCGGTTCCCCAATTCTTCAACGACATGGAAAAGAGAAAAAGGGGTGATGACTGACATTGGTCTTTAAAGAAAAATTTTAGAAGACCGGTACGGGTGTACCGAATTCACCATGGAATCAGGGGACTGGTTCCTACCTTGAACGTGGGGAATGTAACTCTCGTACCTCAGAATTGACGACCCGGTGGTCCCTTCAAGGACCTTGGTCCTTAAGATTACAGAATTCCCTATCTTCTTGGTTCTCTATGTTTCTCTGACCAAGGGATATAGTGAGGTGCCTCCTTTCAACGGGGAGCCGGTTCATATAGACATAACCTAACCACACTCTCATTCTTTAGAGATAAAACAACTAGATCACCAAGAGTTGACTCCCTGGAACCCGTTACAGACCTCTTTAAAAATCACCAGTGAACCTAGGTTACCCATCTCTGGTTTCTGGGACGGTTTATAGGATATTACGTGTCCAATCGTCGGGGCTGTGTGTTGTTTCTCGATAGGTCGAGGATTTCAGTTATCATGGTTTCAACTCCTTGGGACCGGTATATTGGTTGCAGGGAGACTCTCAAAGACTCGGTCGACGTCACGAGACTCCTTCGGGTTCGTCGGTACTCCTTTCCAGGTATTCCTTTTGACTTCCCGGTCGACTTGAGGGTCGGTCTCCGGTAACGGTTGATGGTCGGTACATTCGTTCCAATAAAACCTGGACGGTTGGTACCATCCCGGGGGGTTTTTGACATACCAGTTGGGTGTCTTAGTACCCGTTTCTGTTCACTGACCCCTGAAGGGATCACCAGGTCATCAATTCCTAGACAGAAGGTTTTGTCCCCTGTACCCAAGTTAGGAACCAACCCCTTGATTCAAAAGTTTACGGTACCTCGTTGATTCGGACGTTCAGGGTTGCTTTCTAGGGTACATGGTGCTGTTCTGGGTTTCATGGGTTTATTTATTTATGAAAAATTTTTTCTTGTTTACTGACAAAAATATTCAGTGGTACAAAGTCCCATCAAACTGTGGGTGACTCTTCAGGGGTTTTACCGACCTTCTCAATGGACGTGTGAACTTTCGGAGTCCGAAAAGTCCCGAGGTGTGAGGTCCACTTTTCTTGGGACCGTTCGTCCTCGTTGACATAAAAGGACCCTACAACCACGTCTGTCTTAACCCTGGTGTTTCTCAACTCAAGGACCTTGTAAGCAGGTGTAGATTCACCTTTTAGTTTTACGTCTTCTTACTACTCTCATGTCATCGTTAAGTGTCGGGGTAGTGACCGATTTCGGTTACCCAAAGGGACTGAGGAAGTCCGAGTGGAAGAATTTGAGTAAAAACAGTGATGCTTTTATTTCGTAAATCTCTGCACACACACTGGGTACGTTTAGAAGACTATTCCTAGGTGGTGTCGAGTCCTGTCTTAGGTGTGAGGAGTAATCTTGTACATTCTGGGACTCTCAGACAAGAGTCGACTCGAGTAGAAAAGGAAAGAAAAAAAAAGATTCAAAAAAAAAAAATTACACCTGGTTCCGAAGGGATCACTCAGTCACCATTTCTTAGACGGACGGTTTCGTCCTGTGTACTTAAGCTAGGAAGCTAGGTCTTTTAAGGAACCTCTTCCTTTACCGTTGGGTCAGGACATAAGAACGGACGTATTAGGGTACCTGTCCCTTCAGATGTCCGGTACCCCAGCGTTTTCTTAGTCTGTACTGAATCGCTGGTTTGTAATAAAATTTCAAAAATGATTTAAACAATGTTAAAGCGAAGACAAAATACAAAACCCTAAAACCGACACTCCGTTCACCCTAGAATTGAGGGGTCGGTCCCCGGTTTGGAAAAGAGTGACGTAACCTTCCACTTCAGAATCGGTGACCTGACGGTCCCTTCAGAGAGTATAAAACGAAGATTACGAAAGTATTAAGTACTAAGTTTAAGTAGCTAATGGACAGCCAAGTACTCCGAGTAAGAGAGAGTGGACACAAGGGAGTCGGAGTTTAAATAGTAAGGGGAGAAAACAATTACTTAAAGTTAAGGAAAGGTTCCTTAGTGATATAGGTTCACCTCCCCATCTCTCGTACCTACAGTACTCAAGTTTCGGACCGAGACTAGGAATATTAGACACACAATGACCTATAATACCTCACTTAATACAGAGAGGTTTTAAGTGTTCAACTTCGGGAGGAGAGGGGGTCACCCTACCGTAAACCTACACCTTTTGTTAATCCAAATCTATTCTAGAACTCACACCTCGAGAGCACTACCCTAATTACGGGATTTTTCTTCTCCTTCTCCCTGAAAGGACTACCAGGTCACCAATTCTTAGACGGGACGTTACGTCCCCTACCTCCAAGTTACGGACCAGTCCCTCAATTATAGGTTGCACGGTACCTCGTTGATTCGGGAGTGTGGTGTTGATGACTCGTACACATGGTGTTGATTACTGAGGTCCGTGGTGTTCCTTCTGATACTCACGGTGTTAATTCTGTGTTGTGTCGGTTTATTTATGTTACGTTGGTACACATTTTTTCTTTATGTACGATATGAAAACTTTTTTTCTCCATTTTGTGTTCTCGAGAAAGAGAGAGAGACGACACACCCCTGTGTCTTTCTTACGTCGACACATGTTCTGTCCTTCTCTCGAGAGAGGTCTTGGGATGGTACAACTATAAATTAGAACCTGGAGGTCGTAGGTTTTGATACTCTATTATTTAGAGACAACCACTTCGGGGGTGGGAGCTATATACCATGGAACAATACCGTCAGACTCGATTATGTGACCTATTCTTTTAAGTAGAGAGACACAGAGACAAAGGAGTAGAAACTTTACTTTCGTTATTATCTTGGGTGGGTTAACTCAAGTCTCCTTTATTCTACTACTCTAGTTTGGTCAGTTAGAATTTCCTTTAGTTGGGAGTTATAAGTAACCTTCCTGACTACGACTTTGACTTCGAGGTTGTGAAACCGGTAGACTACACTTCCCGGTGGATTAGTCTTTTCTAGGACTACGACCCTTTCTAACCCCCGTCTTCTTCCCCTGTTATCTCCTGCTCTACCAACCTACCGTAGTGGCTGAGTTACCTGTACTCAGACTCGTTTGATACCCTGTATCACTTTTTGTCCCTTCAGACCGTACGACGTCAGGAGCTTCTCTGTCTGTACTGAATCACTGACTTGTTGTTATTCATAGAAATTTATGAGTCTTACCTTAGACCCTGTCTCGTTTATAATATCTTCATAAGTGATCGATTGTATTTTTTACGTGACGTTTGCACAACGAGAAAGAAATACCGTCCGTTACTCCTTTTAGAAATATCCGTAGGTGGAGTACTTTCGAGTGTCGTCGGGATACTTAACGTTTGATTATAAAGGTAAAAAGTCTCCTCTTTTGACTCCGAAGTTTTGACACTTTTTAGTGTATAGAACACTTTTCGTGTTGACGCTAAATTTAGGTGCAAGACAGACCGAGACCACAAAAATGTACTGTCGAAAGGTTCGACAGAACTCAGAGTCTCTGACCCTTAAACTTCTAATTCAACTATAGACAGGACGTGTTCGGGTGGGACTCTACGATCACAAACGTTGGACTAAGTCTCCGTTTTCCCGTACCACCAACCCCATACTTCAGTGCGACCCTTCTCGACTTAGAATTGAGAGAATAAAGGAAAGATAAACTGAAACCACTAAGGTAGTGTTACCTCCGACAAGGAGTAGACATTCTACCCATATTTTATGGTAACATGGTAGTCAAACAACCCTCCTGACTTGCTTGTGTACAAACCTTCTCGAATCACAGAACCGACCCTAGGACGGAGGTCTGGTGACGTGGATGACAAAGGAGAAGGATCTTGTGGGAAGGGGTCTGTGGGTCATAGAGTGAGGGAGCCCAGAATATAGTTTTTAGTTGAAGAGTCGTACTGGAGAGGGATGGGGAGATAATTTTGATGTCGTAGTGGGAGTACATAAGGGATAAGTGGAAAGGAACTTGATAAGGACTGTGTGTTCTAAAAGGACGTACGTAAAACAACAATGGAAGGAGAGGGGTGTAAAATTCTATTCAAGGTCCTCTTGTTCATTAAAAATGGACACAATGAGTGACGACATAGGAAGTAGCGATCTTATTACGAACCGTATATGATCCACGAGTTCTTTATAAACATCTTACTTACGTACTTACTTACTAACTGATAACCGAAGTCGAGATGTCTGTTCCCGAAACCTGAGTCGACTCTGGGTGAAGTTGAAGAAGGGGTGGTGACGACAGAAACGTTTGTCTAACCTGAACTAAGAAGTGAATGGAAGTGTACAGAGAGAACCAGGGACCTTTAAGAAGAAAGGTGAAGACCTAAGTATAGGACACAACGTCTGTGTTCTCATCGAAGGTTCTGACAACACCGTTCAGCTTACGAGACCCGTCGAAGACCCTAACCGTGTAAGTAGGTGTAGACCACTCATCTTTAGTTTTCGGTACAGTTTCTTCTTCTTTACCATTTCTACCCTGTGATGTTTGTCCTCTAATAGAGGTGAACTGGGAGGGGTTATAGGTCTGAAAGAGGAAGAGGGATTGGAGTGAAATTCAATCCGTGCCGGTACTCTTATGTAAGACCGGTTAACGTACGTGTGTTTTCCATTGTTTATCAAAGTTTGGTATTACTAGTATCTAACATCTTTACCGACAGTACAAGATGAGGAGGGATACAGGTTGGAACCGTACTCCGAACACGGTATGTTACACTGTAACGGTGAGTAGAGAGATTGCACACCTCAAACTAAGACGTCGGGAAGTGAGATGGACCGAGATACTGAACGTGATCGGTTATCTATGTCGTCTTCGTTGTACCACCGTGAAGGTTTGTCTGGAGTTCTTTGGATAAAGACGAGTAAGAAACCCGGGGAACGGAAACAGTGTACTTGTTTGAGGTCCTATCATTCTTTTTCTGTTTCACTTTCTCTGTGTCTAGTAGGATCTACTCGACGTCTATATACCCCGTCGGGTCGGTTCTAGTAGTTTCGACTGTGTGTCGACTGGTGTTTGTGTACTTGATCGGGTCACCTCTGGATTTCTTGACTGGTCTCGTCTCGGGTTGGATTTGAAGGTTGTACACCTCAATTCTTTATTTGTTTACCACCATCAAAATCGGTGATTGAAGACCCCAGTAAACAATGAGTCGTTATCGATTGACGATGTTTATCTAGTCTTCACAGTCTCTACTAAAGTTTTATAGAGATTGAGGTTCGGTTCCCTTATACAACTCCCGAACTAGCAAGATACGGAACGAATACCTTAGTGGGAGGGAAGTCTATTAATCATTACGACGTCGTTCGTCTGAGTCCTTAACTTCGGGTATAGAGAACCACTGTCATAAGACCAACGTCACACGTCTTATCTAAACTCTTTCGTTGTGATCTTTTTACCTCTCTGATCACTCCTCCGGTGACATTATTACTACCTTGAATTTGGTTCCTACCTTTTCTCACCTCTCTAAGTTCTGTATAAATCGTCCATCTAACGGGTTTTGTGTTACTGGCTAAATTATACCTTCCCTTTCCTTATAGTTCTTATTGAGAGTCTAGAAGTAAGTTTATGGAAAGTTCTTTTTTAAGACTTAAAACCTAGACTCGAAAGGGGTCCTGTCTTAAATAGAGTCACGATTACTGTGTACCCTGGTCTAATAAGAACCAACACCTCTCCGAATCTACACGTAACCTCCTACAAATTGTCCTAGAGACTAGAGATGGGTCTCTGACTGGTCAACTAATTATGTTTGATGGGTGGTTGTAGTAGTCTTGCCTTTTGGTTTTAATAGAGGTCTATGACAGTATAGAGGGTGGTCAATTCACATTTAGTCCGATCTCGAACTCGGTACTTCATAAGAGTTCATAACGGACTCGGTGTCGAATTGAGTATCTACTGTGAGTTGTCCTCAAGTTTAAGTCGAAGAAGGTGAAGTATCGACACATAGGAACCTATTTACTGAAATGGAGAGACTCGGAGTTCACCTAGTAATCCTTGTATTAGAAATGGAGTATCCTTGTAGTTTATTTTAAGAATTAATTGACTCATCGATTTTTTCTTCTAGTTCAAGAGATATGAAAGTGTCTACCCCAAAAATCTCCACTTAGGTTGTACTGTCGACATCGCCATCGAAGGGTTTCTCAACCACGTGAGTCTTACGAGACCCGTCTGGGCTACCCTCTCCGTAAGTAATTACAGGCTCTTTGTCACCTCCTCTCACTCGTCTGGTTTCTAATCCACAGATTCAAATCGTGTGGTACATGAGTTGATTTATCCTCAACAGATGGTTTCTAGGTTCGGACTCAGACTCGCGTAATGGACACGTCCATTTTACTGGACTGAAAGGTCCCTAGGTTAATAAAGGTCACCCTCTTCTCTTTGGTCAGTTTGTCGACGTGAGTATGGAAGGACCGTCCAAAGATGTCTAACTCAATCCTGGTGTTCAACCCCGGGAAACTCTTGTAAGCAGATATAGACTTCTCTTTCTCTCTGTCTCAATGTTTAAAAGAAGTAGAACCCTTTATCAAACATAAAAGGTTTCTATCAACTTGGTTATAGAAAGTAAGGATTACGGTAATTAAGTTACAGGAAAGAAACTATGAGGAAGGTAGTTGGTTACTCTGAATATAAAGAAGGGGAACTTAGACCCGTGCACACACTGACACCACCACCACTGTGATCCAGTATTTTTATGGTACGGTTCAGTAGTGTTATAGTGTGTGAAGGTGGACCAAGAGAACTCTACGGGTACGAACTGAGTCGACGGTATGACACTCCTTCGAGTTGATCGGTACGAGAGTACCTCTTCTTGAATCTGGACGTCGAATGTTGAGACCGTCTCGACGGTCGGTTGTCGGTCGTGGTGGAAGTGGAACACTTACTCGGGGAAAGTTGCACCTAGGAGATCGAGAGTCAACTCGGTTGTGTTGACAGTGACGTACCTCCTTACAGTTCGGTAGTCGTCGTTTGAGTCGGGTTTATGTACTGACATAAAACAAAGAACAGACTAAGAGAGTGGTATTATTCTTCAAGGTCATCTTATTTACAAAAAAGACATAACAGTGTCAAAGGAGGTAGGGATCTTATTACGAACCGTATGTCATCCACGAGTTGTTCACAAACAACTTACTTACGTACTTACCTACTTAACCGAAGTCAAGACGTCTGTTCTGACACTTGAGTCGACTCGATGGAGTTGAAAATTGAGAAGTAGGTTGTGACGACAGCAAGGTTTGTTTAACCTAAACTAAGGGGTCTTTGGGGACGTGAATGGAACTGTACAGAGGGGACGAGGGACCTTTGAGAAGAAAGGTGAAGACCTATATATAGGACTCAACGTCTGTGTTCTCATCAAAGGTTCTGACAACACCGTTCAGCTTATGAGACCCGTTGAAGACCCTAACCGTGTAAGCAGGTGTAGACCACTCATCTATACTTTTGGGTCTAGTTCCGCCTCCTTCTTCGTTCCTGTCCCCTGACGTTTGTCCTCTAAGTGAGGTGGACACACGGTGGACTACGAGGGTTTATGGGTCTGAAAGGGGAAGAAGTTTTGAAGGGAACGTCACTCCGTACTGCACTCTTATTTAAGACCGGTTGAGATACGTGTGTGTTTTGCCACCGTTTATGAAAGTTCTGTATTACTAGTAACTAACGTCTTTACCGACAGTAGTAAAAGAGGAGGGACACAGGTGTGGAACCCTACTCCAATCACGATGTGTTACTCTGGAACAGTGAGAAGAGAAATTCTTCACCACAAACCGAGTGGTGGAGAAGTGAGAGAGACCAAGACACTGAACGAAACTTGGTTATTCATGTCGTCTTCATTTCACCACGGTGGAGGTTTGAATCTGGAGTTCTTCAGATAAACGAAGACGAATATGCGACCCGGGGAACGGAGATGTTATACTTGTTTGGGGTCCTATTGTTGTTTTTTCTGTTTCGTCTTGTCTCTACCTAGTAGGGTCTACTCAGGGTCTATACACTCTGTCGGGTCGGTTCTGGTCGTTTCGACTGTGTGTTGACTTGTGTTTGTGTCCTTGTTCGGGTCACCTGTGAATTTCTTGACTGGTCGCCTCGGGTTGAGTTTCACGGTTGTGTACCAGTTCTGTGTTTCTTTGCCACAATCAAAGTCGGTGATTGGAGACCCTACTACATAATGAGTCGTTATCGATTGACGATGTTTATGTGGTCTTTGTAGTCTCTACTGTAGTGTATAGAGGTATTTTTAGTCCATCTTTTAGTAGTAGAGATGGAGTATCGTAGTAGTTTACTTCAAGAATTAATTAACTTATCGATTTCTTCTGGTCTAAGAGGTGTGTAAGTGACTGACTCCTACAATCTCGACTTAACTTGAACCGTCGACGTTACCATCGAATTGTCAACCACGTGAGTCTTACGAGACCCTTCTGGGGTGACCTTTCCGCGAGTAATTGGAGACTCCTCGTCACCTCTTCTCACTCGTATATTTCTAATCCACACATTCCATTCTTGTGTATACACACGTACACACGATTCAGTGAAGTCAGCACAGACTCAGAGACACTGGCATACCCGACATCGGGTGCTCCGAGGAGACAGGTACCCTAAGAGGTCCGTTCTTGTGACCTCACCCAACGGTACGGGAAGAATTCCCCTAGAAGGACTGGGTCCCTAGTTTGTACACAGAGGACTTAAACATCCGGCCAAGAAATCGTGGACCCTTCGGGGTCCTTTGCATACGTGGGTTGTGTTAACGTCGACATATGTTTTCGGGGTACGGACTCTCGGACTCGTGTAATGGACATGTCCACTTTACTGGACCGAAAGGTCCTTAGGTTAATAAAGGTCTGTCTCAATGTTTAAAAGAAATAGAACCCTTTATCAAACATAAAAGGTTTCTATCAACTTTGTTACAGAAAATAAGGATTACGGTAATTAAGTTACAGGAAAGAAACTATGAGAAAGGTAGTTGGTTACTCTAAATATAAAGGAGGGGAACTCAGACTCGTACATACACTGACACCACCACCACTGTGATCCAGTATTTTTATGGTACGGTTTAGTAGTGTTGTAGTATGTGAAGGTGGACCAAGAGAACTCTACGGGTACGAACAGAGTCGACGGTATCACAAACCTTCGAGTTGATCGGTACTTTTATTTGTCGAGAGTAACTCTTCCGTTACCTTTGGGTGAGATCATGAGAACGAACCTTTTACGGTTCCTGTCTCTTTGGACCCACCACGTCAGGTACCCCAGCGTGTCTCAGCCTGTACTGACTTCACTGAATCGTCGTGCCTCTTCTTGAATCTGGAGGTCGAAGGTTGAGACCGTCTCGAGGGTCGGTTGTCGGTCGTGGAGGAAGTTGAACACTCACTCGGGGAAGGTTGCTCCTAGGAGATCGGGAGTCAACTCGGTTGTGTTGACAGTGACGTACCTTCTTACAGTTCGGTAGTCGTCGTTTGTCGGGTTTATTTACTAACATAAAACAAACAACAGACTAAGAGAGTGGTATTATTCTTCAAGGTCATCCTATTTATAAAAAAAGACACAATAGTGTCATAGGAGGTAGGGATCTTATTACGAACCGTATATCATCCACGAGTTCTTCACAAACAACTTAGTTAACGATAACCGAAGTCGAAACGTATCTCCCGAAACTTGAGTGGAATCTGGGTGGAGTTGAAGAGTGGTAAAGACAGAAACGTTTGTGTAACCTGACCTAAGGGGTCTTCTGGGGACGTTTATGGAAGTGTGTAGAGAGGAGCGGGGACCTTTGAAAAGAAAGGTGAAGACCTAACTTTTGGGCCCAACGTCTGTGTTCTCATCGAAGGTTCTGACAACACCGTTCAGCTTACGAGACCCGTTGAAGACCCTAACCGTGTAAGTAGGTGTAGACCACTCATCTTTACTTTCGGGCCCAGTTCCATCTTCTTCGTCACTCTTGTCTTGTGACGTTTGTCCTCTAAGTAGGGTGGACAAGAGGTGGTGTACGGGTGGGCGTGGGGTGTTATAGGTCTAAAAGAGTAGGAAAGATTCAAGGGAACCTTAATCCGTACTGTACTCTTATTTAAGACCGGTTAACATACGTTCGTTTTCCGACCGTAAACAAAGTTTGACATTACTAATGTCTAACGTCTTTACCCACAGTAGAAAATGAGGAGGGACACAGGCGTGAAACCCTACTTCAGACACGATGTGTCACACTGGAACAGTGAGGATAGAAATTCTGCACGTCAAACCAACTGGTCAGGAACTGAGATCGACCGAGATGTTGAACGCGACAGGTTAACTTTACCGTCTTCGTTACGCCACGGTGAAGGTCTGAATCTGGAGTTCTTTGGATAAATGAAGACGAGTATGTAACCCGGGGAACGGAGACGGTAAACTTGTTTGGAGTCCGATTATTCTTTTTCTGTTTCTCTTTCTCTCTACCTAGTAGGGTCTACTCAGGGTCTATACACTCTACCGGGTCGGTACTAACGGTTTCGACTGTGTGTCGACTGGTGTTTGTGTACTTTTCGGGTCCCCTCTGGTCTTGACTCGTCGTCTCGGATTGGATTCCACGGTTGTGTACCTTAGTTCTCTAATTTTTAACGCCAACAAAGTCGGTTTTGAAAACCCCACTATACAATGAGTCGTTATCGATTGACGAAGTTTGTCTAGTCTTTACAGTCTCTACTGAAGTTTATAGAGATTGAAGTTCTACTCCATGGGTTCTAGGTAGGAGTGATATTTATTTATTATCACAACAAATCTGAGTCCTTTGACCTCCGGAATTGAGGACCACTCTCACAATGTATGACCGACGTCACATTTACTATCTAAACTCCCTCGTGGTAATCTTTGTCACTCTTCTGACGACGTTATTACAACCTTGAATTTGGTTCCTACCTTTTCTGACCTCTCTAAACTCTGTGTAAATCGTCCATCTAAAGGGTCACTGGACTACTCAGTTATTTATACGTTACCCCCGTTCCTAGTCCTTATTGGAGTCCAGAAGTACGTTTACGGAAAGTCCCTTTTCAAGATTGTAAACCCAGACTCTAGAGGGACCCTTCCTCACAGAGATAGAGTCATGATAAATGTAAACCCTAGTTCGTAAGAACGAACGCCCTTCCAATAAGACACGTAACCTCCTCCAAATCGTCCTAGAGACAGAGATGGGTGGTCAACTGTCAATGTGTAGGTTGTGTCGTGGTAGTCGTCAAACCTGTTTTCAAAGGGGTCTGTAACAGTCATGGTGGGAGCGGGGGTCGTCCCGTTTTTAGTCCGATCCCTGACTCAGGAGGTCATGAGAGTTTATGACGAACTGGGTGACGAGATGAGTATCATGTGGGAGTTGTTCTCAAGTTTTGGTACAAAAAGATGAATGACCGACACATAGGAACTCGATCAGTGAAATAGAAAGACCCGGAATAAACCTAGTAAGGATTTTACCTCTAGTTTTGGAGATCGAGTATCCTAGTAGTTGATTTCACGAATTAATTTCCTCATCGATTTTCTTTAGTCCAAGAGACATGTAAGTGTCCACATCAAAGGTCTCGACTTAGGTTGAAACGTCGACGTTGCCATCGAAGGGTTTCTCAACCACGTGAGTCTTACGAGACCCGTCTGGGGTACCCTCTCCGTAAGTAATTACAGACTCCTCATCACCTCCTCTCACTCGTCTGGTTTCTAATCCACAGGTTCAAATCGTGTGATACATGAGTTGAGTTATCCTCATCAGATGTTTTCTGGGTTCGGACTCTTAGACTCGAGTAATGGACATGTCCGTTTTACTGGACCGAAAGGTCTCCAGGTCAATAAAGGTCACCCTCTTCTCTTTGGTCAGTTTGTCGACGTGAGTATGGAAGGACCTTCCAAAGACGTCTAACTCAATCCTGGTGTTTCACCCCCGGAAACTCTTGTAAGTAAATATAGACCTCTCTTTCTCAGTTTCAATGTGTCAAAGAAGTCTATGTTGATCCTAGAAGGTTTCTACCAACTTTGTTACAGAAGAGAAGGTATACGGGAAGTAAGTCACAGAGAAGAACCCATGCAGAAGGTAACTCGTCCGAGATATAGAGGAGGAGAAGTTAGACTCGTAGAGACACTGATACGTCACCACTGTGATCGAGTACTTTCATAACACGATTCAGTATTTTGATAGTGTGTGGAAGTGGAACGAGAAAACCTTACGAGTACAAACTGAGTCGGTGGCTTGACACTCCTTCGAGTTTCTCGGTACTATTTTGTCGAGTACACCTCTTCTTGATTCTGGAGGTCGGGTGTCGAAGTAAGTCGTGGTCGAAGTGGAACACTCACTCGGGGGAAATTTCACCTAGAAGATCGGGGGTCGACTTGGTCGAGTTGACTGTGAAACACCTTGTTTCAGTTCAGTGGGAGTGGTTTCAGTCGGGTTTATCGTCTACGTACGTGCATACGACGAATAGTACAAAGAGGGTGGGAGTTGTTCCTCAAAGTCCCCTTGTTTATAAAAACGGACACAATGAGTGACGTCATAGGAGGTAGGGAGCTTATCAAGAAAAGAAAGAAAGAAAAAAAAAAAAATCCCAGAGAAAAAAAAAAAAAAAATGAAATAAAATGAAATTTTATGACATAAGCAAAACGGTATGTAACTGTACTGAGGTGGTGCCCACATGTACGCAAGGGTTTGTACTTAGGGGGAGGGTGGAGGGAGGGGTATTGTAGAGAGACCAGTAGAGGCACGTGGTCGGGGTTCGTACGACATAGTACGTAGCCTGTATCTGACCGCTAAACAAAGAATGTACTATCATATGTACAAATTTACGGTAAGAGGGTTTAGTAGAGTGGGAGAGGGAGAGGGAGACTCAGGTTTTCAGACGAGATGTGGAGACACAGAGAAAACGTCAGAACGTATGTCCCAGTAGTAAAGGTAGAAAGGTTTAAGGTATATATACACAATCATATGACATAACCACAAAAAGAAAGACCGAATGAAGTGAGACATATTAGTCGAGGTCAAAGTAGGTAGAGTAATCTTGACTAAGTTTACATAAGAAAAATTGTCGACTCATTATGAGGTAACACATATATATGGTGTCGAAAGAATAGGTAAGTAGACGACTACCTGTAGATCCAACAAAGGTACAGGACCGATAATATTTGTCGCGACACTACTTGTAACCCCATGTACACAGAGAAAGTCAAGACCAGAGGAGTACACATACGGGTCGTCACCCTAACGACCCAGTATTCCGTCAAGATAAACGTTAAAAATTCCTTAGAGGTGTGACAAGAGGTATCACCGACATGATCAAACGTAAGGGTGGTTGTCACATCCTCCAAAGGGAAAAGAGGTGTGGGAGAGGTCGTAAATAACGAACGTCTAAAAACCTAGCGTCGGTAAGACTGACCACACTTCACCATGGAGTAACACCAAAACTAAACGTAAAGAGATTATTACTCACTACAACTCGTAGAAAAGTACACAAACAATCGGTAGGTATACAGAAGAAACCTCTTTACAGATAAATCAAGAAACCGGGTAAAAAACTACCCCAGTAAATAAAAAGACCTTAACTCGACGTATACAACGAACATATAAAAACTCTAATCAACCAACAGTCAACGAAGTAAACGATAATAAAAGAGGGTAAGTCTTCCGACAGAAAAGTGGAACGAATATAAAAGGAAACAACACGTCTTCGAAAATTAAAATTAATCTAGGGTAAACAAATAAAAACGAAAATAAAGGTCTTAAGACCCCCCACCTAGTATCTCCTATGACGACACTAAATACAGTCTCTCACAAAACGGATACAAGAGGAGATCCTCAAATTATCAAAGACCAGAATGTAAATCTAGTAATTAGGTAAAACTCAAATAAAAACACATACCACAATCTTTCACTAGATCAAAGTAAGAAAATGTTCACCAACTGGTCAAAAGGGTCGTGGTGAACAATTTCTCTAACAGAAATGAGGTAACATATAAGAACGGAGGAAACAGTTTCTATTCCACAGGTAACCACAGAGACCCGAAAGATAAAACAAGGTAACTAGATATAAAGACAGAAACACGGTCATGGTATGACAGAACTACTGACACCCAAACGTCATCTCGGACTTCAGTCCGTTCAACTAAGGAGGTCAAGGTAAGAAGAAAGAGTTCTAACGAAACCGATAAGCTCCAAAAAACATAAAGGTATCTTTAACACTTTAATAAACAAGATCGAGACACTTTTTATGACGTCCATCGAACTATTCCTAACGTAACTTAGACATCTAACGAAATGTATCATATGAGTACAAGTGATATAACTAAGAAGACTAGGTACTTGTGACATATAAAGAGGTAGATAATCACAGGAGAAACTAAAGAAAGTCGTCACAAAATAAATAAAGATATATATCCAGAAATCAAAGAAATCCATCTATATAAGGATTCATAAAATAAGAAAAGCAACGTTACCACTTACCTTAACAAAGGAATTAAAGAAAAAGATGAAAGAGTAATAAGCACATATCCTTACGTTCCCTAAAGACACACAACTAAAATATAGGACGTTGAAATGATANGGTCAGCATTCAGCTCTGGTGGACGGCGTTGAGCTCTTTTAGGTCCTCCAAGAGGGGAGGTCCGCTCTACTCCGGGTAAAGGTGACTCCGAAGAGCTCCGACTAGTGTGGATTGGAGACCTGGAGGGTTTCCCAGGAAGTGTGGGAACGACGTTGAGTTCTTCAAGGGACTGTATGGGCAGAGGTGAGCTCTCCTTCGTGCTCTCAAGGAGGTTGTAGGTCTCCTCGGGGCAAAGGCGGAGAATCGAGCTCTCCTCCCTAGAAAAGGGACGCACCAGCCCTTTCTTAAGGTCCGCAAGGGCAGCGTAGAGTTCTCCTCCACGAGAGGTGTCCTTTCCCCTCTCCTTGAGGTCCCAGCACGGTGGTAAGGGTCTCAGGGGGTCTACTGAGTCAGGTAAGGTCCCTTTGAACAAAAGGGACGTGACGGACCTGAAAGTTCGGCTCCTAGCTGAGTGTGGTGCAACCGTGCACCATGTGGGGACAGCCTTTCGGAGCTCCCCTTCCGTGTCCAGTAAACTAGGTGCGCTTCCCTTCACACTGTGACGACCATGTAGAGCCCTCCTTTAGCGTGCACGTACGGGGGTGAGCTCTGCTCCTGACTGAGGGGACCCCTCTGAGGTCTATGGGGTTTTAGGTACAGTCGGGACCTCTCCTTAGGAGTAAAAGGCCGTGACTGAGGTGTGTTCCAGAATCCGGGATCGTAGCTGCCCTCTCCTTAGGACTCTCCGGGGGTCGTTGAGCGTACCCCGACCGGAAAGGACTCCGGTCGTCTCACCCAGGGACTCCAGGGGCAGCATTCAGCTCTCGTGGACGGCGTTGAGCTCTTTTAGGTCCTCCAAGAGGGGAGGTCCGCTCTACTCCGGGTAAAGGCGACTCCGCAGAGCTCCGATTAGTGTGTATTGGCGACCTTGAAGGTTTCCCAAGAAATGTGGCAACGACGTTGAGTTCTTCAAGGGGCTGTATGGGCAGAGGTGAGCTCTCCTTCGTGCTCTCAGCACGGGTGTAGGTCTCCTAGGGGTCAAGGTAGGAGGATCGAGATTTCATCCCTAGGAAAGGGACGCACCAGCCCTTTCATAATGGCCACAAAGGCAGCGTATAGTTCTCCTCCGCGAGAGGAGTCCTTTCCGCTCTCCTTGAGGTCGCAGCACGGTGTAAGGGTCTCAGGGGTCTACAGAGTCAGGTAAGGTCCCTTTGGACAAAAGCGACGTGACGGAGCTGAAAGTTTGGCTCCTAGCTGAGTGTGGTGCCACCGTGCACCCTATAGGGACACCTTTCGGAGGACCCTTTCGGAGCACCCTCTCGGAGCTCCCTTACGGGGACTAGGGAACTAGGAGCACTTCCCTTCGCACTGTGACGACGATGTCGAGCCCTCCTTTCGCGTACACGTACTGGGGTTAGGTCTGCTCCTGACTGAGGGGACCCCTCTGAGGTCTTCATGGGGTTCTAGGTACAGTCGTGACCTCTCCTTAGGAGTCCAAGACCGTGTCTGAGGTGAGTTAAAGAATCCGGGGCCGTAGCTGCACTCTCCTTAGGGCTCTCCGGGGGCACGTTGAGCGTACCCCTGACCGGAAAGGACTCCGGTGGTCTCGCCCAGGGACTCAAGGGGCAGCATTGAAGTCTCGTGGACGGCGTTGAGCTCTTATAGGTTCTCCAAGAGGGGAGGTCCGCTCAACTCCGGGTAAGCACGACTCCGTAGAGCTCCGATTTTTCCGGATTGGAGACCTTGAAGGTTTCCCAGGAAGTGTGTGAACGACGTTGAGTTCTTCAACGGGCTGTATGGGCAGAGGTGAGGTCTCCTTCGTGCTCTCAGGGTGGGTGTAGGTCTCCTCGGGGAAAAGACGGAGGATCGAGCTCTCCTCCCTAGGAAAGGGACGCACCAGCCCTTTCTTAAGGGCCGCAAGGGCAGCGTAGAGTTCTCCTCCGTGAGAGGTGTCCTTTCCGCTCTCCTTGAGGTCCCAGCACGGTGTAAGGGTCTCAGGGGTCTACAGAGTCAGGTAAGGTCCCTTTGGACAAAAGCGACGTGACGGAGCTGAAAGTTTGGCTCCTAGCTGAGTGTGGTGCCACCGTGCACCCTATAGGGACACCTTTCGGAGGACGCTTTCGGAGCACCCTCTCGGAGCTCCCTTACGGGGACTAGGGAACTAGGTGCGCTTCCCTTAGCACTGTGACGACGATGTCGAGGCCTCCTTTCGCGTGCACGTACGGGGCTGAGCTCTGTTCCTGACTGAGGTGACTCCTCTGAGGTCTTTATGGGGTTCTAGGTACAGTCGTGACCACTCCTTTCGAGGCCAAGGCCGTGGCTGAGGTGTGTTCTAGAATCCGGGGCCGTAGTTACCCTCTCCTTAGGGTTCTCCGGGGGCTCGTTGAGCGTACCCCTGACCGTAAAGGACTCCGGTGGTCTCGCCCAGGGACTCCAGGGGCAGTATTCAGCTCTTTTGGACGGGGTTGAGCTCTTTTAAGTCTCCCAAGAGAGGAGGTCCGCTCTACTCCGGGTAAAGGCGACTCAGCAGAGCTCCGATTAGTGTGGATTGGAGACCTTGAATCTTTCTCAGGAAGTGTGGGAACGACGTTGAGTTCTTCAAGGGGCTGTATGGGTAGAGGTGCGCTCTCCTTCGTGCTCTCAGGGCGGGTGTAGGTCTACTCGGTGCAAAGGCGGAGGATCGAGCTCTCCTCCCTAGGAAAGGGACGCACCAGCCCTTTCTTAAGGGCCGCAAGGGCAGCGTAGAGTTCTCCTCCGCGAGAGGTGTCCTTTCAGCTCTCCTTGACGTCCCAGGACGATGGTAAGGGTCTCAGGGAGTCTACAGAGTCAGGTAAGGTCCTTTTGGACAAAAGAGACGTGACGGACCTGAAAGTTCGGCTCCTAGCTGAGTGTGGTGCCACTGTGCACACTGTCGGGACACCCTTTCGGAGCACCCTTTCGGAGCACCCTTTCGGAGCTCCCTTTCTGTGTGTAGGGAACTAGGTGCGCTTCCCTTCGCTCTGTGACGACGATGTCGAGCCCTCCTTTCGCGTGCACGTACGGGCCTGAGCTCCGCTCCCGACTGAGGGGACCCGTCTGAGGTCTTTATGGGGTTCTAGGTACAGTCGTGACCTCTCCTTAGGAGTCCAAGGCCGTGGCTGAGGTGTGTTCTTAAATCCGGGGCCGTAGTTGTCCTCTCCTTAGGGCTCTCCGGGGACTCGTTGAGCGTACCCCTGTCGGGAAAGGACTCCGGTGGTCTCGCCCAGGGACTCCAGGGGCAGCATTCAGCTCTCGTTGACGGCGTTGAGCTCTTTTAGGTCCTTCAAGAGGGGAGGTCCGCTCTACTTCTGGTAAAGGCGACTCCGCAGAGCTCCGATTAGTGTGGATTGGAGACCTTGAGGCTTTCCCAGGAAGTGTGTGAACGACGTTGAGTTCTTCAAGGGGCTGTATGGGCGGAGGTGAGGTCTCCTTTGTGCTCTCAGGGCGGGTGTAGGTCTCCTCGGGGCAAAGGCGGAGGATCCAGCTCTCCTTCCTAAGAAAGGGACGCACCAGCCCTTTCTTAAGGTCCGCAAGGGCAGCGTAGAGTTCTCCTCCGCGAAAGGTGTCCTTTCCGCTCTCCTTGAGGTCCCAGCACGGTGGTAAGGGTCTCTGTAGTCTACAGAGGCAGCTAAGGTCCCTTTGGACAAAAGAGACGTGATGGACCTGAAAGTTCGGCTCCTAGTTGAGTGTGGTGCCACCGTGCACCCTGTCGGGACACCCTAGCGGAGCACCCTTTTGGAGGACCCTTCCGGAGCTCCCTTTCGCTGTCTAGGGAACTATGTTCGCTTCCC
>SJYO01000132.1:123965-183357 GCA_006410555.1 Capra ibex | reverse complement strand
TCCTGAGAGCGGGGACCCCTCTGAGGTCTTCATGGGGTTCTAGGTACAGTCGTGACCTCTCCTTAGGAGTCCAAGACCGTGGCTGAGGTGTGTTCCAGAATCCGGGGCCGTAGCTGCCCTCTCCTTAGGGCTCTCCGGGGGCTTGTTGAGCGTACCCCTGACCGGAAAGGACTCCGGTGGTCTCACCCAGGGACTCCAGGGACAGCATTCAGCTCTCGTGGACGACGTTGAGCTCCTTTACGTCCTCCAAGAGGCGAGGTCCGCTCTACTCCGGGTAAAGGCGACTCCGCAGACCTCCGATTAGTGTAGATTGTAGACCTTGAAGGTTTCCCAGGAAGAGTGGGAACGACGTTGAGTTCNTTGTCTAACCTGAAGTAAGGGGTCTTCTGGGCACGTGGATGGAACTGTACAGAGGGGACCAGGGACCTTTAAGAAGAAAGGTGAAGACCTATATATAGGACTCAACGTCTGTGTTCTCATCAAAGGTTCTGACAACACCGTTCAGCTTACGAGACCCGTTGAAGACCCTAACCGTGTAAGCAGGTGTAGACTACTCATCTTTACTTTTGGGTCTAGTTCCGTCTCCTTCTTCGTTCCTGTCCCCTGACTTTTGTCCTCTAAGTGAGGTGGACACACGGTGGACTACGAGGGTTTATGGATCTGAAAGGGGAAGAGGATTTGAAGGGAACGCCACTCCGTACTGTACTCTTATTTG
Organism: Capra ibex; assembly: GCA_006410555.1. Taxonomy (NCBI): domain Eukaryota; kingdom Metazoa; phylum Chordata; class Mammalia; order Artiodactyla; family Bovidae; genus Capra; species Capra ibex. Next base: position 182,642 of record SJYO01000132.1, on the reverse strand, counting down.
ACGACTGTTGACATACGTGTGTGTTTTGCCACCGTTTATCAAAGGTCGGTATTACTAGTAACTAACGTCTTTACCGACAGTAGCAAAAGAGGAGGGACACAGGTGTAGAACCCTACTCCAAGCACGATGTGTTACGCTGGAACAGTGAGCAGAGAAATTCTACACCCCAAACTTCGACACCATGTATATGTGTTACTTCATAATGAGTCGGCAATTTTCCTTATGTAAACTTAGTCAAAACCACTCTACCTGCTTCGACCTCGGATAAAATGTCTCACTTCATTCGGTCTTTTTTTTTTTTTGGGTGGTTATGTCATATGATTGTGTATATATACCTTAAATCTTTCTACCGTTACTACTGGGACATACGTTCTATCGTTTTTTCTGTGTCTACACATATCACCTTAAAACCTGAGTCTCCCTCTCCCTCTTCCACTCTACTAAACCCTCTTACCGTAACTTTGTACATATTATAGTACATTCTAAGCTTAGTGGTCAGATACAGGTTACGTCCTATGTCGTACGAACCCCGACCATGTGCCCCTACTGGGTCTCTCTGCAATACCCCTCCCTCCACCCTCCCCCCAAGTACAAACCCTTGCGTACATGTGGGCACCACGTAAGTGCAGTTACGTACCGTTTTGGTTATGTCTTAACATCTCATTTTATTTCATTTTTTTTTTTAATTTTTTTTTTCTACACCCCAAACCAAGTGGTGGAGAAGTGAGAGAGACCAAGACACTGAATGAAACTTGGTTATTCATGTCGTCTTCATTTCACCACGGTGGAGGTTTGAATCTGGAGTTCTTCGGATAAACGAAGACGAAGATGTGACCCGGGGAACGGAGATGGTGTACTTGTTTGGGGTCCGATTGTTGTTTTTTCTGTTTCATCTTCTGTCTACCTTGTAGGGTCTACTCAGGGTCTATACCACCCTGTCGGGTCGGTCCTGGTCATTTCGACTGTGTGTTGACTGGTGTTTGTGTCCTTGTTCGGGTCACCTGTGAATTTCTTGACTGGTCGCCTCGGGTTGAGTTTCACGGTTGTGTACCAGTTCTGTGTTTCTTTACCACAAACAAAGTCGGTGATTGAAGACCCCACTACATAATGAGTCGTTATCGATTGACGATGTTTGTCTGGTCTTTGTAGTCTCTACTGCAGTGTATAGAGGTTAGTTTTAGTCCATCTTTTAGTTTTAGATATGGAGTATCGTAGTAGTTTACTTCAAGAATTAATTAACTTATCGATTTCTTCTGGTCTAAGAGGTGTGTAAGTGACTGACTCCTACGATCTCGACTTAAGTTGAACCGTCGATGTTACCATCGAATTGTCCACCACGTGAGTCTTACGAGACCCTTCTGGGGTGACCTTTCCGTAAGTAATTGGAGACTCCTCGTCACCTCTTCTCACTCGTCTCTCTCTAATCCACAGATTCCATTCTTGCGTATACACACGTACGCACGATTCAGTGAAGTCAGCACAGACTTAGAGACACAGGGATACCCGACATCGGGTGGTCCGAGGAGACAGGTAACCTAAGAGGTCCGTTCTTGTGACCTCACCCAACAGTACAGGAGGAGTTTCCCTAGAAGGACTGGGTCCCTAGTTTGTGCACAGAGGACTTAAACATCCGGGCAAGAAGTCGTGGACCTTTCGGGGGACTTTGCATACGTGGGTTGTATTAGCCTCGACAGATGTTTCTGGGTACGGACTCTCGGACTCGTGTAATGGACATGTCCACTTTACTGGACCGAAAGGTCCCTAGGTTAATAAAGGTCTGTCTCAACGTTTAAAAGAAGTAGAATCCTTTATCAAACATAAAAGGTTTCTATCAACTTTGTTACAGAAAGTAAGGATTACGGAAATTAAGTTACAGGAAAGAAACTATGAGGAAGGTAATTGGTTACTCTGAATATACAGGAGGGGAACTTAGACTAGTACGCACACTGACACCACCACCACTGTGATCCAGTATTTTTATGGTACGGTTTAGTAGTGTTATAGTATGTGAAGGTGGACCAAGAGAACTCTACGGGTACGAACTGAGTCGACGGTATCAGAAACCTTCGAGTTGATCGGTACTTTTATTTGTCGAGAGTAACTCTTCCGTTACCTTTGGGTGAGATCATGAGAACGAACCTTTTACGGTACCTTTCTCCTAGGACCCACCGACGTCAGTACCCCAGCGTTTTTCAGCCAGAACTGACTTCACTTGATCGTCGTACCTCTTCTTGTATCTGGAGGTCGAATGTTGAGACCGTCTCGGTGGTCGGTTGTCGGTCGTGGTGAAAGTGGATCACTCACTCGGGGAAAGTTGCACCTAGGTTATGGGAGACCACTCGGTTGTGTTGACAGTGACGTACCTTCTTACAGTTCGGTAGTCGGCGTTTGAGTCAGTTTATCGTGTGTCGGGTTTATGTACTGACATAAAACAGACAACAGACTAAGAGAGTGGTACTATTCTTCAGGGTCATCTTATTTACAAAAAAAAGACACAATAGTGTCATTGGAGATAGGGATCTTATTACGAACCGTATGTCATCCACGAGTTCTTCACAAACAACTTAGTTAACGATAACCGAAGTCGCACGTATACTCCCGAAACTTGAGTGGACTCTGGGTGGAGTTGAAGAGGGGTGGTAAAGACAGAAACGTTTGTGTAATCTGACCTAAGGGGTCTTCTGGGGACGTTTATGGAAGTGTGTAGAGAGGAACGGGGACCTTTGAAAAGAAAGGTGAAGACCTAACTTTTGGGCCCAACGTCTGTGTTCTCATCGAAGGTTCTGACAACACCGTTCAGCTTACGAGACCCGTTGAAGACCCTAACCGTGTAAGTAGGTGTAGACCACTCATCTTTACTTTCGGGCCCAGTTCCATCTTCTTCGTCACTCTTGTCTTGTAACGTTTGTTCTCTAAGTAGGGTGGACAAGAGGTAGTCTACGGGGGGGCGTGGGGTGTTATAGGTCTAAAAGAGTAGGAAAGATTCAAGGGAACCTTAATCCGTACTGTACTCTTATTTAAGACCGGTTAACATACGTTCGTTTTCCGACCGTAAACAAAGTTTGACATTACTAATGTCTAACGTCTTTACCCACAGTAGAAAATGAGGAGGGACACAGGCGTGAAACCCTACTTCAGACACGATGTGTCACACTGGAACAGTGAGGATAGAAATTCTGCACGTCAAACCAACTGGTCAGGAACTGAGATCGACCGAGATGTTGAACGCGACAGGTTAACTTTACCGTCTTCGTTACGCCACGGTGAAGGTCTGAATCTGGAGTTCTTTGGATAAACGAAGACGAGTATGTAACCCGGGGAACGGAGACGGTAAACTTGTTTGGAGTCCGATTATTCTTTTTCTGTTTCTCTTTCTCTCTACTTAGTAGGGTCTACTCAGGGTCTATACACTCTGCCGGGTCGGCACTAACGGATTCGACTGTGTGTCGACTGGTGTTTGTGTACTTTTCGGGTCCCCTCCGGTCTTGACTCGTCGTCTCGGATTCCACGGTTGTGTACCTTAGTTCTCTAATTTTTAACGCCAACAAAGTCGGTCATTGAAAACCCCACTAAACAATGAGTCGCTATCGATTGACGAAGTTTGTCTAGTCTTTACAGTCTCTACTGAAGTTTATAGAGATTGAAGTTCTACTCCATGGGTTCTAGGTAGGAGTGATATTTATTTATTATCACAACAAATCTGAGTCCTTTGACCTCCGGAATTGAGGACCACTCTCACAATGTATGACCGACGTCACATTTACTATCTAAACTCCCTCGTGGTAATCTTTGTCACTCTTCTGACGACGTTATTACAACCTTGAATTTGTTTCTACCTTTTCTGACCTCTAAGCTCTGTGTAAATCGTCCATCTAAAGGGTTACTGGACTACTCAGTTATTTATACGTTACCCCCGTTCCTACTTCTTATTGAGAGTCCAGAAGTACGTTTACGGAAAGTCCCTTTTCAAGATTGTAAACCCAGACTCTAGAGGGACCCTTCCTCACAGAGACAGAGTCATGATATATGTAAACCCTAGTTCGTAAGAACGAACACCCTTCCAATAAGACACGTAACTTCCTACAAATCGTCCTAGAGACAGAGATGGGTGGTCAACTGTCAATGTGTAGGTTAGGTCACGGTGGTAATCAAACCTGTTTTCACAGAGGTCTGTCACAGTTATGGTGGGAATGGGGGTCGTCCCGTTCTTAGTCCGATCCCTGACTCAGGAGGTCATGAGAGTTTATGACGAACTGGGTGACGAGTTGAGTATCATGTGGGAGTTGTTCTCAAGTTTGGTACAAAAAGATGAATGATCGACACATAGGAACTCGATCAGTGAAATAGAAAGACCCGGAATAAACCTAGTAAGGATTTGACTTCTAGTTTTGGAGATCGAGTATCCTAGTAGTTGATTTCACGAATTAATTCCCTCATCGATTTTCTTTAGTCCAAGAGACATGTAAGTGTCCACATCAAAGGTCTCGACTTAGGTTGAAACGTCGACGTTACCATCGAAGGGTTTCTCAACCACGTGAGTCTTACGGGACCCGTCTGGGGTACCCTCTCCGTAAGTAATTACAGACTCCTCATCACCTCCTCTCACTCGTCTGGTTTCTAATCCACAGGTTCAAATCGTGTGATACATGAGTTGAGTTATCCTCATCAGATGTTTTCTGGGTTCGGACTCTTAGACTCGAGTAATGGACATGTCCGTTTTACTGGACCGAAAGGTCTCCAGGTCAATAAAGGTCACCCTCTTCTCTTTGGTCAGTTTGTCGACGTGAGTATGGAAGGACCTTCCAAAGACGTCTAACTCAATCCTGGTGTTTCACCCCCGGAAACTCTTGTAAGTAAATATAGACCTCTCTTTCTCAGTTTCAATGTGTCAAAGAAGTCTATGTTGATCCTAGAAGGTTTCTACCAACTTTGTTACAGAAGAGAAGGTATACGGGAAGTAAGTCACAGAGAAGAACCCATGCAGAAGGTAACTCGTCCGAGATATAGAGGAGGAGAAGTTAGACTCGTAGAGACACTGATACGTCACCACTGTGATCGAGTCTTTTCATAACACGATTCAGTATTTTGATAGTGTGTGGAAGTGGACAAGAAAACCTTACGAGTACAAACTGAGTCGGTGGTATGACACTCCTTCGAGTTTCTTGGTACTATTTTGTCGAGTACACCTCTTCTTGATTCTGGAGGTCGGGTGTCGAAGTAAGTCGTGGTCGAAGTGGAACACTCACTCGTTGGGAAATTTCACCTAGAAGATCGGGGGTCGACTTGGTCGAGTAGACTGTGAAACACCTTGTTTCAGTTCAGTAGGAGTGGTTTCAGTCGGGTTTATCGTCTACGTACGTGTATACAACGAATAGTAGACAAAGAGGGGTGGGAGTTGTTCCTCAAAGTCCCCTTGTTTATAAAAACGGACACAATGAGTGACGTCATAGGAGGTAGGGAGGTTATCATGAAAAGATATATAGTCCACGAGTTCTTCACAAATAACTTACCTACGTGCTTACCTACTTAACCGAAGTCAAGACATCTGTTCTATAACTTGAGTCGACTCTCGATGGAGTTGAAGATTGAAAAGTAGGTCGTGACGACAGAAAGGTTTGTCTAACCTGAACTAAGATGTCTTGTGTGGACATGGATGGAACTGTACAAAGGGGACCAGGGACCTTTAAGAAGAAAGGTGAAGACCTATATATAGGACCCAACGTCCGTGTTCTCATCAAAGGTTCTGACAACACCGTTCAGCTTACGAGACCCGTTGAAGACCCTAACCGTGTAAGCAGGTGTAGACCACTCATCTTTACTTTTGGGTCTAGTTCCGTCTCCTTCTTCGTTCCTGTCCCCTGACGTTTGTCCTCTAAGTGAGGTGGACACACGGTGGACTACGAGGGTTTATGGGTCTGAAGGGGAAAGGTTTGAAGGTAACGTCACTCCGTACTGCACTCTTATTTGACACCTGTTGACATACGTGTGTGTTTTGCCACCGTTTAAGAAAGTTAGGTATTACTAGTGACTAACGTCTTTACCGACAGTAGTAAAAGAGGAGGGACACAGGTATGGAACCCCACTCCAAGCATGATGTGTTACGATGAAACAGTGAGAAGAGAAATTCTACACTCCAAACCAAGTGGTGGAGAAGTGAGATAGACCAAGACACTGAACGAAACTTGGTTATTCGTGTCGTCTTCATTTCACCACGGTGAAGGTTTGAATGTGGAGTTCCTAAGATAAACAAAGACGAATATGTGACCCGGGTAACGGAGATTGTGTACTTGTTTGATTTGGGGTCCGATTTTTGTTTTTTCTGTTTCGTCTTGTCTTTACCTAGTAGGGTCTACTCAGGGTCTATACACTCTGTCGGGTCGGTTCTGGTCGTTTCGACTGTGTGTTGACTGGTGTTTGTGTCCTTGTTCGGGTCAGCTGTGAATTTCTTGACTGGTCGTCTCGGGTTGAGTTCACGGTTGTGTACCAGTTCTGTGTTTCTTTACCACAAACAAAGCGGTGATTGAAGACCCTACTACATAATGAGTCGTTATCGATTGACGATGTTTATCTGGTCTTTGTAGTCTCTACTGCAGTGTATAGAGGTTAGTTTTAGTCCATCTTTTAGTAGTAGAGATGGAGTATCGTAGTAGTTTACTTCAAGAATTAATTGACTTACCGATTTCTTCTGGCTATAAGGTGTGTAAGTGACTGACTCCTACAATCTCGACTAACTTAAACCGTCGACGTTACCATCGAATTGTCAACCACGTGAGTCTTACGAACCCTTCTGGGGTGACCTCTCCGTAAGTAATTGTAGACTCCTCGTCACCTCTTCTCACTCGTCTATCCCTAATCCACAGATTCCATTCTTGTGTATACACACGTACGCACGATTCAGTGAAGTCAGCACAGACTTAGAGACACTGGGATACCCGACATCGGGTGGTCCGAGGAGACAGGCACCCTAAGAGGTCCGTTTTTATGACCTCACCCAACGGTACGGGAAGAGTTCCCCTAGAAAGACTGGGTCCCTAGTTTGGACACAGAGGACGTAAACATCCGACCAAGAAATCGTGGACCCTTCGGGGGTCCTTCACATACGTGGGTTGTGTTAGTCTCGACAGGTGTTTTCGGGGTACGGACTCTCGGACTCGTGTAATGGACATTTCCACTTTACTGGTCCGAAAGGTCCCTTGGTTAATAAAGGTCCGACTCAATGTTTACAAGAAATAGAACCCTTTATCAAACATAAAAGGTTTCTATCAACTTTGTTACACAAAGTAAGGATTACGGGAATTAAGTTACAGGAAAGAAACTATGAGGAAGGTAATTGGTTCCTCTGAATATAAAGGAGGGGAACTTAGACTCGTACGAACACTGACGCCACCACCACTGTGATCCAGTATTTTTATGGTACGGTTCAGTAGTGTTATAGTGTGTGAAGGTGGTCCAAGAGAACTCTACGGGTACGAACTGAGTCGACGGTATGACACTCCTTCGAGTTGATCGGTACGAGAGTACCTCTTCTTGAATCTGGACGTCGAATGTTGAGACCGTCTCGACGGTCGGTTGTCGGTCGTGGTGGAAGTGGAACACTAACTCGGGGAAAGTTGCACCTAGGACATTGGAGACAACTCGGTTGTGTTCACAGTGACGTACTGTCTTACAGTTCGGTAGTAGTCGTTTGAGTTGGGTTTATGTACTGACATAAAACAAACAACAGACTAAGAGAGTGGCACTATTCTTCAAGGTCGTCTTATTTACAAAAAAAGACACAATAGTGTCATAGGAGGTAGGGATCTTATTACGAACCGTATGTCATCCACGAGTTCTTCACAAACAACTTACTTACGTACTTACTTAGTTAACGATAACCGAAGTCGAAACGTATCTCCCGAAACTTGAGTCGATTCTGGGTGGAGTTGAAGAGTGTCGAAGACTGAAAAGTTTGTGTAACCTGAACTAAGGGACTTCTGGGGACGTTTATGGAAGTGTGTAGAGAGGAACGGGGCCCTTTGAAAAGGAAGGTGAAGACCTAACTTTTGGGCCCAACGTCTGTGTTCTCATCGAAGGTTCTGATAACACCGTTCAACTTACGAGACCCGTTGAAGACCCTAACCGTGTAAGTAGGTGTAGACCACTCATCTTTACTTTCGGGCCCAATTCCATCTTCTTCGTCACTCTTGTCTTGTGACGTTTGTCCTCTAAGTAGGGTGGACAAGATGTGGTCTACAAGGGGGGTGGTTATAGGTCTCAAAAAGTTAGAAAGATTGAAGGGAACGGGAATCCGTATTGTACTCTTATTTAAGACCGGTTAACATACGTTCGTTTACCGACCGTAAACAAAGTTTGACATTACTAATATCTAACGTCTTTACCCACAGTAGAAAATGAGGAGGGACACAGGCGTGAAACCCTACTTCAGACACGATGTGTCACACTGGAACAGTGAGGAGAGAAATTCTGCACGTCAAACCAACTGGTCAGGAACTGAGATCGACCGAGATATTGAACGTGACAGGTTAACTTTACCGTCTTCGTTACACCACGGTGAAGGTCTGAATCTGGAGTTCTTTGGATAAATGAAGACGAGTATGTAACCCGGGGAACGGAGACGGTAAACTTGTTTGGAGTCCGATTATTCTTTTTCTGTTTCCCTTTCTCTCTACCTAGTAGGGTCTACTCAGGGTCTATACACTCTACCGGGTCGGTACTAACCGTTTCGACAGTGTGTCGACTGGTGTTTGTGTACTTTTCGGGTCCCCTCTGGCCTTCTTGACTCGTCGTCAGATTGGATTCCACGGTTTTGTGGTTTTTCTCTAAATTTTAACGTCAACAAAGTCGGTCATTGAAAACCCCACTAAACAATGAGTTGCTATCGATTGACGAAGTTTATCTAGTCTTTACAGTCTCTACTGAAGTTCACAGAGATTGAAGTTCTACTACATAGGTTCTAAGTAGCAGTGATATTTATTTATTATCACAACACGTCTGAGTCCTTTAACCTCCGGAATTGAGGTCCCCTCTCACAATGTATGACCGACGTCACATTTACTATCTAAACTCCCTCGTGGTAATCTTTGTTACTCTTCTGACGACGTTATTACAACCTGGATTTGGTTCCTACCTTTTCTCACCTTTCTAAGTTCTGTGTAAATCGTCCATCTAACGGGTTACTGTACTACTTAGTAAATTATACCTTTTTCTCGTTCCTAGTTCTTATTGAGTGTCCAGAAGTACGTTTATGGAAAGTCCCTTTTCAAGATTGTAAACCCAGACTCTAGAGGGACCCTTCCTCACAGAGATAGAGTCATGATAAATGTAAACCCTAGTTCGTAAGAACGAACGCCCTTCCAATAAGACACGTAACCTCCTCCAAATCGTCCTAGAGACAGAGATGGGTGGTCAACTGTCAATGTGTAGGTTGTGTCGTGGTAGTCGTCAAACCTGTTTTCAAAGGGGTCTGTAACAGTCATGGTGGGAGCGGGGGTCGTCCCGTTTTTAGTCCGATCCCTGACTCAGGAGGTCATGAGAGTTTATGACGAACTGGGTGACGAGATGAGTATCATGTGGGAGTTGTTCTCAAGTTTTAGTACAAAAAGATGAATGATCGACACATAGGAACTCGATTAGTGAAATGGAAAGACCCGGAATAAACCTAGTAAGGATTTTACCTCTAGTTTTGGAGATCGAGTATCCTAGTAGTTGATTTCACGAATTAATTTCCTCATCGATTTTCTTTAGTCCAAGAGACATGTAAGTGTCCACATCAAAGGTCTCGACTTAGGTTGAAACGTCGACGTTGCCATCGAAGGGTTTCTCAACCACGTGAGTCTTACGAGACCCGTCTGGGGTACCCTCTCCGTAAGTAATTACAGACTCCTCATCACCTCCTCTCACTCGTCTGGTTTCTAATCCACAGGTTCAAATCGTGTGATACATGAGTTGAGTTATCCTCATCAGATGTTTTCTGGGTTCGGACTCTTAGACTCGAGTAATGGACATGTCCGTTTTACTGGACCGAAAGGTCTCCAGGTCAATAAAGGTCACCCTCTTCTCTTTGGTCAGTTTGTCGACGTGAGTATGGAAGGACCTTCCAAAGACGTCTAACTCAATCCTGGTGTTTCACCCCCGGAAACTCTTGTAAGTAAATATAGACCTCTCTTTCTCAGTTTCAAAGTGAAAGTCAGACATACACAGGCGACAAAACTCCACCCAGAGAACATCCGTCGTATGTATTAATAGTTTCCTAGTTAGGTTCTTCTTCTATATTGTTAATATTTATATATACGTGGGTTGTATCCTCGTTATACATTCTGTTTACGATTGTTCGTACTTTCCCCTTTAATTGTTATTGTCTTATTATCACCCTCTGAAATTATGGGTTGAGTGTGGATAACTGTCTAGTTGATTTGTCTTTTAATTGTTGCTTTACGTTTGAAATTTACTATGTTATCTGGTCAATCTGGATTAACTATATATATCCTGCAAAGTGGGGTTTTGTTACTTAAAGTGAAAAAGAGTTAACGAGTGCCTTGGAAAAGGTACTATCAAGTGTAGGACCCGGTATTTAGATTGGAACTATTTAAGTTTTTTTGCTTTAGTAAGGTTCGTAGAAAAGAGTGGTATTACGTGATTCTAATCTAGAGTTAATGTCATCTTTTTGATAATTTTTAGGGTTGTATACCTCCGATTTGTTGTGTGTAGACTTATTGGTTGTTTAGTGTCTTCTTTAGTTTTTTCTTTAGTTTAATACGTATCTTTGCTTACTTTTACTTTTGTGTTGTTGGGTTTTGGATACCCTGTGATATTTTCGTCACGAATCTCCTTTGAAGTATCGTTATGTCCGTATGGAGTTCTTTGTTCTTTTTTTCAGTTTATTTATTGGATTGAGATGTGGATTTCGTTGATCTTTTCCTTCTTAACCTCTTGGGGTCTCAATCATCTTCCTTTCTTTAGAATTTTTAATCCCGTCTTTATTTACGATTTCTTTGTTGTCTCTGGTATCGTTTTTAGTTGTTTCGGTTTTCGACCAAGAAACTTTCCTATTTATTTTAACTGTTTGGTAATCGGTCTGAGTAGTTCTTCGTTTCCCTCTTTTTAGTTTAGTTATTTTAATCTTTACTTTTACCTCTCTAGTGTTGTCTGTTGTCTCTTTATGTTTCCTAGTATTCTCTGATGATAGTCGTTAATATACGGTTATTTTACCTGTTGCACCTTCTTTACCTGTTTAAGAATCTTTTCATGTTGAAAGGTTTTGACTTGGTCCTTCTTTATCTTTTAGAATTGTCTGGGTAGTGTTCGTGCCTTTAACTTTGACATTAGTCTTTAGAAGGTCGTTTGTTTTCGGGTCCAGGTCTGCCGAAGTGTCGACTTAAGATGGTTTTTAAAGCTCTTCTCGATTGTGGATAGGATGAGTTTGAGAAGGTCTTTTAACGTCTCCTTCCATTTGAAGGTTTGAGTAAGATACTCCGGTGGTAGTGGGATTATGGTTTTGGACTGTTTCTACGGTGTTTTTTTCTTTTGATGTCCGGTTATAGTGACTACTTGTATCTACGTTTTTAGGAGTTGTTTTAAGATCGTTAGTCTTAGGTTGTTGTGTAATTTTTCGAGTATGTGGTACTGGTTCACCCGTAATAGGGTCCCTACGTTCCTAAGAAGTTATAGGCGTTTAGTTAGTTACATTAAGTGGTGTAATTGTTTAACTTTTTATTTTCGGTATACTAATAGAGTTATCTACGTCTCTTCCGGAAACTGTTTTAAGTTGTAGGTAAATACTATTTTTGAGAGGTCTTTCGTCCTTATCTTCCTTGTATGGAGTTGTATTATTTTCGATATATACTGTTTGGGTGTCGTTTGTAATAGGAGTTACCACTTTTTAACTTTCGTAAAGGGGATTTCAGTCCTTGTTCTGTTCCCACGGGTGAAAGTGGCGATGATAAGTTGTATCAAGACCTTCAAAATCGGTGTCGTTAGTCTCGTCTTTTTCTTTATTTGCCTTAGGTTTAACCTTTTCTTCTTCATTTTGAGAGTGACAAACGTCTACTGTTCCAGGAGATGTATCTTTTGGGATTTCTGAGGTGGTCTTTTAATGATCTCGATTAGTTACTTATATCATTTCAACGTCCTATATTTTAGTTGTGTGTCTTTAGGGAACGTAAGGATATGAGATTATTACTCTTTCATCTTTTTCTTTAATTTGTTTGTTAAGGTAAGTGGTAACGTTACTTTTCTTATGTTATAAATCCTTATATGGATGGATTTCTTTGATTTCTGGATATATAGTTTTTGATATTTTGTGACGACTTTCTTTAGTTTCTCCTGTGATTATCTACCTCTTTATATGGTACAAGTACCTAACCTTCTTAGTTATATCACTTTTACTCATATGATGGGTTTCATTAGATGTCTAAGTCACGTTTGGGATAGTTCGATGGTCGCCATAAAAAGTGTCTTGAACTTGTTTATTAAAGTTCTAAACATACCTTTATGTTCTTTGGAGCTTATCGGTTTCGTTAGAACTCTTTCTTTTTACCTTGACCTCCTTAGTTGAACGGACTGAAGTCCGAGATGATGTTTGGGTGTCAGTAGTTCTGTCATACCATGACCGTGTTTCTGTCTTTATATCTAGTTACCTTGTTTTATCTTTCGGGTCTCTATTTAGGTGTTGGATACCTGTGGAATAGAAGCTGTTTCCTCCGTTCTTATATGTTACCTCATTTCTGTTAGAGAAATTGTTCACCACGACCCTTTTTGACCAGTTGGTGAACATTTTCTTACTTTGATCTAGTGAAAAATTGTGGTGTGTGTTTTTATTTGAGTTTTACCTAATTTCTAGATTTGTCTTCTGGTCTTTGATATTTTGAGGATCTCCTCTTGTATCCGTTTTGTGAGAGGCTGTATTTAGTGTCGTCCTAGGAGATACTAGGTGGAGGGTCTTAAGACCTTTATTTTCGTTTTTATTTGTTTACCCTAGATTAATTTTAATTTTCGAAGACGTGTTGTTTCCTTTGATATTCGTTCCACTTTTCTGTCGGAAGACTTACCCTCTTTTGTTATCGTTTACTTCGTTGACTGTTGGTTGATTAGAGTTTTTATATGTTCGTTGAATACGTCGAGTTGAGGTCTTTTTATTTGTAGGGTTAGTTTTTTACCGGTTTCTTGATTTATCCGTAAAGAGGTTCCTTCTCTATGCCTACCGATTGTTTGTGTACTTTTCTACGAGTTGTAGTGAGTAATAGTCTCTTTACGTTAGTTCTGGTGTTACTCCATGGTAAAGTGTGGTCAGTCTTACCGACGCTAGGTTTTCAGACGTTCGTTATTTACGACCTCTCCCACACCTCTTTTCCCTTTGGAGGATGTGACAACCACCCTTACGTTTGATCATGTCGGTGATACCTTTTGTCACACCTCTAAGGAAATTTTTAACGTTTTTTTCGACGCAATACTGGGTCGTTAGGGTGAAAACCCGTATGTGTGGCTCCTTTGGTCTTAACTTTCTCTGTGTACATGGGGTTACAAGTAACGTTGTGACAAATATTATCGGTCCTGTACCTTTGTTGGATCTACAGGTAGTCGTCTAGTTACCTATTCTTTCGACACCTTGTATATGTTTTACCTCATAATGAGTCGGTAATTTTTCTTATACAAACTTTGTCAAGATTACTCCACCTACTTTGACCTCGGTTAATATTTCTCACTTCATTCGGTCTTTCTTTTTATGGTTATGTCATATGACTTGTATATATGTCTTAAATCTTTCTACCATTACTACTGGGACATACGCTCTGTCGTTTTCTCTGTGTCTACATATCTTGTCTGAAAACCTGAGACTCCCTCTACCTCTCCCACCCTACTAAACCCTCTTACCGTAACTTTGTACATATGATAGTACATTCTTTACTTCACGGTCAGATACAAGCTATGTCCTATGTTCTACGAACCCCGACCACGTACCCCTACTAGGTCTCTCTACTATACCCCACCCTCCACCCTCCCCCTAAGTCCTAACCCTCGAACATATGTGGACACCACCTAAGTACAGTTACATACCGTTTTGGTTATGTCATAACATTTCATTTTATTTATTTATTTTAATTAAGAGGTTTTTTTTTTTTTTTTTTTTTGTCGAGTACACCTCTTCTTGATTCTGGAGGTCGGGTGTCGAAGTAAGACGTGGTCGAAGTTGAACACTCACTCGTTGGGAAATTTCACCTAGAAGACGGGGTCGACTTGGTCGAGTTGACTGTGAAACACCTTGTTTCAGTTCAGTAGGAGTGGTTTCAGTCGGGTTTATCGCCTACGTACGTGCATACAACGAATAGTAGACCAAGAGGGGTGGGAGTTGTTCCTCAAAGTCCTCTTGTTTATAAAAACGGACACAATGAGTGATGTCATAGGAGATAAGGAACTTATCAAGAAAAGATATATCGTCCACGAGTTGTTCACAAACAACTTACTTACGTACTCCCTACTTAACCGAAGTCAAGACGTTTGTTCTGAAACTTGAGTCGACTCTGGATGGAGTTGAAGATTGAGAAGGAGGTCGTGACGACAGAAAGGTTTGTCTAACCTGAACTGAGGGGTCTTCTGGGGACGTGGATGGAACTGTATAGAGGGGACCAGGGACCTTTGAGAAGAAAGGTGAAGATCTATATATGGGACTCAACGTCTGTGTTCTCATCAAAGGTTCTGACAACACCGTTCAGCTTACGAGACCTGTTGAAGACCCTAACCGTGTAAGTAGGTGTAGACCACTCATCTTTACTTTTGAGTCTAGTTCCGTCTCCTTCTTCGTTCCTGTACCCTGACGTTTGTCCTCTAAGTGAGGTGGACAAACGGTGGACTAAGAGGGTTTATGGGTCTGAAAGGGAAGAGGTTGTGGAGGGAACGTCACTCCGTACTGCACTCTTATTTAAGACCGGTTGACATACGTGTGTGTTTTGCCACCGTTTATCAAAGTTCGGTGTTACTAGTAACTAACGTCTTTACCGACAGTAGTAAATGAGGAGGGACACAGGTGTGGAACCCTACTCCAAGCCCGATGTGTTACGCTGGAACAGTGAGAAGAGAAATTCTACACCCCAAACCAAGTGGTGGAGAAGTGAGAGAGACCAAGACACTGAACGAAACTTGGTTATTCATGTCGTCTTCATTTCACCACGGTAAAGGTTTGAATCTGGAGTTCTTCGGATAAACAAAGACGAAGATGTGACCCGGGGAACGGAGATGGTGTACTTGTTTGGGGTCCGATTGTTACTTTTTATGTTCCATCTTCTCTCTACCTAGTAGGGTCTACTAAGAGTCTATACACTCTGTCGGGTCGGTTCTGGTCGTTTCGACTGTGTGTTGACTGGTGTTTGTGTCCTTGTTCGGGTCACCTGTTAATTTCTTGACTGGTCGTCTCGGATTGAGTCTGACGGTTGTGTACCACTTCTCTGTTGCTTTACCACAAACAGAGTCGGTGATTGGAGACCCTACTAAATGATGAGTCGTTATCGATTGAGGATGTTTATCTGGTCTTTGTAGTCTCTACTGAAGTTTATAGAGGTTAGTTTTAGTCCATCTTTTAGTAGTAGAGATGGAGTATCGTAGTAGTTGACTTCAAGAATTAATTGACTTATCGATTCCTTCTAGTCTAAGAGGTGTGTAAGTGACTGACTCCTACAATCTCGACTTAACTTGAACCGTCGACGTTACCATCGAATTGTCAACCACGTGAGTCTTACGAGACCCTTCTGGGGTGTCCTTTCCGCAAGTAATTGTGGACTCCTCGTCGCCTCTTCTCACTCGTCTACTTCTAATCCACAGATTCCATTCTTGTGTATACACACGTACGCACGATTCAGTGTAGTCAGCACAGACTTAGAGACACTGGGAGTCCCGATATCGGGTGGTCCGAGGAGACAGGTACCCTAAGAGGTCCGTTCTTATGACCTCACCCAACGGTACGGGAGGAGTTTCCCTAGCAGGCCTGGGTACCTAGTTTGGACACAGAGGACGTAAACATCCGGTCAAGAAATCGTGGACCCTTCGGGGGTCCTTTGCTTACGTGGGTTGTGTTAACCTCGACATATGTTTTCTGGGTACGGACTCTCGGACTCGTGTAATAGACATGTCGACTTTACTGGACCGAAAGGTCCTTAGGTTAATAAAGGTCTCAGTGTCAATGGTTAAAAGAAGTAGAACCCTTTATCAAACATAAAAGGTTTCTATCAACTTTGTTACAGAAAATAAGGATTACGGGAATTAAATCACGGGAAAGAAACTATGAGGAAGGTAGTTGGTTACTCCAAATATAAAGGAGGGGAACTTAGACTCGTACGTACACTGACACCACCACCACTGTGATCCAGTATTTTTATGGTACGGTTCAATAGTGTTATAGTGTGTGAAGGTGGACCAAGAGAACTCTACGGGTACGAACTGAGTCGACGGTATGACACACCTTCGAGTTGATCGGTACTTTTTTTTTTTTTCGAGAGCACCTCTTATTGAATTTGGAGGTCAAATGTTGAAACCGTCTCGACGGTCGGTTGTCGGTCGTGGTGGAAGTGGAACACTCACTCGGGGAAAGTTGCACCTAGGAGATCGAGAGTCAATTCGGTTGTGTTGACAGTGACGTACCTTCTTACAGTTCGGTAGTCGTCGTTTGAGTCGGGTTTATGTACTAACATAAAACAAACAACAGACTAAGAGTGGTACTATTCTTCAAGGTCATCTTATTTATAAAAAAAGACACAATAGTGTCATAGGAGGTAGGGATCTTATTACGAACCGTATGTCATCCACGAGTTCTTCACAAACAACTTACTTACGTACTCCCTACTT
This sequence comes from Capra ibex, assembly GCA_006410555.1. Lineage (NCBI taxonomy): Eukaryota > Metazoa > Chordata > Mammalia > Artiodactyla > Bovidae > Capra > Capra ibex. Next base: position 165,812 of record SJYO01000132.1, on the reverse strand, counting down.
AACCGAAGTCGAGACGTTTGTTCTGAAACTTGAGTCGACTCTGGATGGAGTTGAAGATTGAGAAGGAGGTCGTGACGACAGAAAGGTTTGTCTAACCTGAACTAAGGGGTCTTCTGGGTACGTGGATGGAACTGTACAGAGGGGACCAGGGACCTTTGAGAAGAAAGGTGAAGACCTATATATGGGACTCAACGTCTGTGTTCTCATCAAAGGTTCTGACAACACCGTTCAGCTTACGAGACCCGTTGAAGACCCTAACCGTGTAAGCAGGTGTAGACCATTCATCTTTACTTTTGAGTCTAGTTCCGTCTCCTTCTTCGTTCCTGTACCCTGACGTTTGTCCTCTAAGTGAGGTGGACAAACGGTGGACTACGAGGGTCTAAAAGGGGAAGAGATTTTGAAGGGAACGTCACTTCGTACTACACTCTTATTTGACACCTGTTGACATACGTGTGAGTTTTGCCACCGTTTATCAAAGTTCGGTGTTACTAGTAACTAACGTCTTTACCGACAGTAGTAAATGAGGAGGGACACAGGTGTGGAACCCTACTCCGAGCACGATGTGTTACGCTGGAACAGTGAGAAGAGAAATTCTACACCCCAAACCAAGTGGTGGAGAAGTGAGAGAGACCAAGACACTGAACGAAACTTGGTTATTCATGTCGTCTTCATTTCACCACGGTCAAGGTTAGAAACAAAGACGAATATGTGACCCGGGGAACGGAGATGGTGTACTTGTTTGGGGTCCTATTGTTACTTTTTCTGTTTCGTCTTCTGTCTACCTAGTAGGGTCTACTCAGGGTCTATACACTCTCTCGGGTCGGTTCTAGTCGTTTCGACTGTGCATTGACTGGTGTTTGTGTCCTTGTTCGGGTCACCTGTTAATTTCTTGACTGGTCGCCTCGGGTTGATTTTCACGGTTGTGTACCACTTCTCTGTTGCTTTACCACAAACGGAGTTGGGGATTGGAGACCCTACTAAATAATGAGTCGTTATCGATTGACGATGTTAATCTGGTCTTTGTAGTCGCTACTGAAGTTTATAGAGGTTAGTTTTAGTCCATCTTTTAGTTTTAGATATGGAGTATCGTAGTAGTTTACTTCAAGAATTAATTAACTTATCGATTTCTTCTGGTCTAAGAGGTGTGTAAGTGACTGACTCCTACAATCTCGACTTAACTTGAACCGTCGACGTTACCATCGAATTGTCAACCACGTGAGTCTTACAAGACCCTTCTGGGGTGTCCTTTCGCAAGTAATTGCAGCCTCCTCGTCACCTCTTCTCACTCGTATATTTCTAATCCACAGATTCCATTCTTGTGTATACACACGTACGCACGATTCAGTGTAGTCAACACAGACTCAGAGACACTGGGATACCCGACATCGGGTGGCCCGAGGAGACAGGTACCCTAAGAGGTCCGTTCTTATGACCTCACCCATCGGTACGGGAGGAGTTCCCCTAGAAGGACTGGGTCCCTAGTTTGGACACAGAGGACGTAAACATCCGACCAAGAAATCGTGGACCCTTCGGGGGTCCTTTGCATACGTGGGTTGTGTTGACCTCGACAAGTGTTTTCTGGGTACGGACTCTCGGACTCGTGTAATGGACATGTCTACTTTACTGGACCGAAAGGTCCCTAGGTTAATAAAGGTCTTTTGTCTCAATGTTTAAAAGAAGTAGAACCCTTTATCAAACATAAAAGATTTCTACCAACTTTGTTACAGAAAGTAAGGATTACGGGAATTAAGTCACAGGAAAGAAACTATGAGGAAGGTAGTTGGTTACTCCAAATATAAAGGAGGGGAACTTAGACTCCTACGTACACTGACACCACCACCACTGTGATCCAGTATTTTTATGGTACGGTTCAGTAGTGTTATAGTGTGTGAAGGTGGACCAAGAGAACTCTACGGGTACGAACTGAGTCGACGGTATGACACGCCTTCGAGTTGATCGGTACGTTTTTTGTCGAGAGTACCTCTTCTTGAATCTGGTGGTCGAATGTTGAGCCCGTCTCGACGGTCGGTTGTCGGTCGTGGTGGAAGTGGGACACTTACTCGGGGAAAGTTACACCTAGGAGATCGGGGGTCAACTCGGTTGTGTTGACAGTGACGTACCTTCTTACAGTTCGGTAGTCGTCGTTTGAGTCGGGTTTATGTACTAATATAAAACAAACAACAGATTAAGACAGTGGTACTATTCTTCAAGGTCATCTTATTTACAAAAAAGGACACAATAGTGTCATAGGAGGTAGGGATCTTATTACGAACCGTATGTCATCCACGAGTTCTTCACAAACAACTTACTTACGTACTTACTTAGTTAACGATAACCAAAGTCGAAACGTATACTCCCGAAACTTGAGTGGATTCTGGGTGGAGTTGAAGAGGGGTGGTGAGGACAGAAAAGTTTGTGTAACCTGAACTAAGGGGTCTTCTGGGGACATTTATGGAAGTGTGTAGAGAGGAGCTGGGACCTTTGAAAAGGAAGGTGAAGACCTAACTTTTGGACCCAACGTCGGTGTTCTCATCGAAGGTTGTGACAACACCGTTCAGCTTACGAGACCCGTTGAAGACCCTAACCGTGTAAGCAGGTGTAGACCACTCATCTTTAATTTTGGGTACAGTTTCTTCCTCTTCGTCGTTTCTACTCTGTGATGTTTGTACTCTAACAGAGGTGGACTGGACGGGGTCATAGGTCTGAAAGGGGAAGAGGGATTGGAGGGAACTACAATCCGTACCGGTACTCTTATGTAAGTCCGGTTGAAATACGTGTGTTTTCTCACTGTTTATCAAAGTTTGTTATTACTAGTAACTAACGTCTAGTAACAGTAGGAAATTAAGAGGGACACAGGTGATAAAACCTACTCCAAACACGATGTGTCACAACGGAACGATGACACGAGAAAGTCTACACCCCAAACCCAAGGGTCGGGAACTGAGATACTGAACGTAACTCGGTCAGTTATGTCCCGTTCGTTGTACCACGATGAAGTCTTGAATCTATACCTCTTTAGATACAGGAAGATGAGGATGTAACCCGGGGAACGGACACGGTAGACTTGTTGAGGTCCGATTACTTTTTTTTATGTTCTACCTTCTCTCTACCTAGTAGGGTCTACTCGAGGTCCATACACTCTGTCGGGTGGGTTCTAGTCGCTTCGACTGTGTGTCGACGGGTCTTTGTGTATATCTGGTCGGGTCACCTTTGGCTTTCTTGACTGGTCGTCTCGGCTTGGATTTGACGGTTGTGTACCTTAGGTCTCTCGATTTATTTACCAACAATAAAATCAGTGATTGAAAGTCCCACTAAAACAATGAGTCGTTATCGATTGACGATGTTTATCTAACGTTTTCAGTATCTACTGACATTTTTAGAGGTTGAGGTTCGTTTCTCCTATACTATTCTCGAATCGGTGAGGTACGTAACGAACTACCTCAGTGGGAGGGAAATTTATATATTATCACGACGTCGTCTGAACCCTTCTACCTCGGGATAGAGAAGTACTCTTATAAGACCGACGTCACACCTCCTATTTAAACTACCTCATTGTGATCTTTTTACCTCTCTGATCACTCCACCAATGTCATGATTACTACCATGTATTTGGTTCCTCTCTCTTTTCACCTCTCTAAATTCTGTGTAAATCGTCTATCTTACGTCTCTTCCGTTGTCGTCGGGTGAAGTCATGAGAACGGACCTTTTAGGGTACTTACCTCCTCGGACCATCCGACGTCAGGTACCCCAGCGCTTCAGCCTGTGCTGACTCGCTGAAGTGAAAGTGAAAAGGGAAAGTACGTAACCTCTTCCTTTACCGTTGGGTGAGGTCACAAGAACGGACCTCTTAGGGTCCCTGTCCCCTCGGACCACCCGACGGCAGATACCCCAACGTGTCTCAGCCTGTACTGACTTCACTGAATTGTCATCGTCGTTAACGGGTTACTGTATTACTGTCTAAATTATACTTTCCCTTTCCTCTTACTTCTTATTAAGAGTCCACTCTGAAGGTACGACTAGGTCAACAATTCTGAGTCGTGAAGATTACGTNCGGCAGATACCCCAACGTGTCTCAGCCTGTGCTGACTTCACTGAATTGTCATCGTCGTTAACGGGTTACTGTATTACTGTCTAAATTATACTTTCCCTTTCCTCTTACTTCTTATTAAGAGTCCACTCTGAAGGTACGACTAGGTCAACAATTCTGAGTCGTGAAGATTACGTTCCCCACACCCAAGTCAAGGACCACACCTTTGATCCTGGGAGGTACGGTACACCTCGTCGGTTTTTCATATTTTTAAATTTTTTTCTTTCTTTCTTTCTTTTTCTTGAGAGTCCAGAAGTAAATTAATAGAAAATCCTTTTTCAAAACTACAAACCAAGACTCGAAAGGGGTCCTGATGACTATAAATCCTGGTCTAATAATAACCAACATCCCTCCGACGAGACACGTAACCTCCTACAAATCGTCCTAGAGACAAGAGATGGGTGGTCTACTGTCATTGTGCTTGGTGGGGTGGTGGTGGTGGTCAAACTTGTTGGTTTTTATAGAGGTCTACAACAATTATAGAGGGGAGTCCTCACCTTTCCACACTTAGTACGATTACTATCTCGAGGGACAATGAGAGTTCAGGACGGACTAAGTGACGAATTGAGTATCATCTGTGAGTTCTCACTTCTCACTTCACTTTCAACGAGTCAGTACGGACTGAGAAACACTGGGGTATCTGACAGGTACCTTAAGAGGTCCGGTCTTATGACCTCACCTATCGGAAAGAGAAGAGGTCCCATAGAAGGGTTAGGTCCCTAGTTTGGGTCCAGAGGGCGTAACGTCCGTCTAAGAAATGGTTGACTCGGTAGTTCTTTCTGGTCATCTGTGAGTTACCCTCAAGTCTAGGTGTAAGAAGATGAATTATCGAAACATAGAGACCCGTTCCCTGAAATGGAGAGACTCGGAGTCAACCTAGTAAGGATTTTACTCCTAGTATTGGGAATGAAGTATCCTAGTAGTTTGTTTCGAGAGGCAATTAACTCTTCCATTTTTTCTAGTCTAAGAGAGATGAAAGTGTCTACCTCAAAAATTTCCACTTAGGTTGAAACGTCGACGTTGTCATCGAAGGGTTTCTCAACTACGTGAGTCTTATGAGACCCGTCTGGGGTTCCCTGTCCGTAAGTAATTTCAGACTTCTCGTCACCTCCTCTCACTCGTCTGTTTTGCAATCAACAGATTTCAATCTTGTGTGCAAGGATTGTCATCCTCGACAAGTGGTTTCTGGGTATAGACTCGGGAAATGGAGATGTCCACTTTGCCGGAGCGAAAGGACTCTAGGTCAATAAAGGTCACCCTCTTCTCTTTGGTCAGTATGTCGACGTGGATATAGAGGGTCCGTCTAAAGACGTCTAACTCAATCCCGGTGTACCACACCCGGAAACTCTCGTAAGTAGATATAGACCTCTCTTTTTCTCAGTCTCAATGTTTAGGAGAAGTTTATGTCAAACATAAAAGGTTTCTACCAACTTTGTTACGAAAGATAAAACATATGGGAATTAAATTACGGGAAAAAACCATGAGGAAGACAGTTCGTCACCCCAGATATAGAGGAGATGAACTTAGACTCGTATGAACACTGATACCACCATCACTGTGACAGTAATTTTAATGGTACTATTGAGTAGTTTTATAGTGTGTGAAGGTGTGGAAGAGAACTCTACGAGTACGAACTGAGTTAACGGTATGACACTCCTTCGAGTTATTCGGTACTTTTTTTGTCGAGAGTTACCTCTTCTCGATTCTGGAGGTCGAGTGTCAGGACCGTCTCGTTGGTCGGTTGTCGGTAGTGGTCGAACGGTCGGAACACCCACTCGGAGAAAGTTTTACTTAGGAGATCGAGGGTCAACTCGGTGAAGTTGACTGTGATACACCTTGTTTCAGTTCGGTAACAGTCACTTGAGTCGGGTTCATCTTCTAAGTAAGTCCTCGTTTTATTTACTAGTAACCACAAAATTACGTGTCTCAAACGACGATGGGTCTTTATCTATTGGTCTTGTAGAACGTTTTCGTAATATGTTTAAATGAGTAATTTCACGGTTATCTTAACACGTCAGAACCATGGTACCCCACTTTTCCTTTTTTTTTTTTCCTTTCACTTTCAGTGAGTCGGTAGAGGTTGAGAAACACTGGGGGACCTCGGACGGTCTGAGGAGACAGGTACCTTAAGAGGTCCGTGAAGATGACCTCACCCATCGACAAGAGAAGAGGTCTCCTAGAAGCACTGGGTCCCTAACTTGGGTCCAGAGGACGTAACGTCCGTCTAAGGAATGGTAGACTCCCCACCAGGAGGGGATTAAAGGAAGTGGGGACGAGACGGTCTAGTGGGATTTATTTATGAAGGATACATAAATAGTGCGTCTATCATTGTAAGTAAGGTCGGAATTCATTACTTTGTGATCTTGGTGGATTAACAGATAGTTGACGTCCCACTCATTCAGATCTCGACTGTATTCCTTATTCCATCGTGTAAGGAAGTAAACTGTCCTTGATATTTTATAAGTGTTACATAATCCATGGTGTCCAGTTTCTGTCTCATATATTCTAAGAATACATCATAGGTGGTAAAAGATCTACCCTTTACAACGAAGGTAGGAAATAGATTTTTGTTCTCGGGTCGTTCAGATGATACAAATGACTTATTGGGTATTTGACATCGGGTTTCTAAAATAAATTTTTTGTAAACACGTCTACTGGTTATGTGTACTTTTTTATGAGTTGTAACGATTAATAAACTCTGTACGTTTGGTTTTGATGTTACTCCATGGTGGAGTGTGACCAGTCTTACAGGTAGTAATTTTTAAGATGTTTATTATTTACGACCTCTGTCACACCTATTTCCCCTGTGAACGTGTGACAACTACCCTCTCATTTAACCACGTCGGTGATACCTCTTGTCATACCGTCAAGGAGTTTTTTGATTCTTGTCTTAACGAATGCTAGGTCGTTAAGGTGAGGACCCGCATATGGTCCTGTTTTTATATTAAGTTTTTCTGTGTATATGGAGTTATGAGTATCGTCGTCATAAATGCTATCGGTTCTGTACCTTCATTGGATTTAAAAGTAACTGTTTCTTTACCTATTTCTTTCACACCATACATATATGTTACCTTATAATGAGTCGGTATTTTTTCTTTTTTATTATGGTAAACATCGTTGTACCTACTTGGATCTCTAATAATATGGTACACTTCATTCAGTCTGTCTTTTTCCGTTTATGGTATACTGTAGTGAATATACACCTTAGATTTTATACTGTGTTTACTTAAATAAATGTTTTGTCTTTATCTGAGTGTCTATATGTCTTGTCTGAACACCAACGGTTCCCACCCCTACCCATCTAACCCTCAAACCCTAATCGTCTACGTTTCATAATATATATCCTACCTATTTGTTCCAGGATGACTTATTGTGTCCCTTACTATAAGTTATAGGATATCATTTGGTATCACCTTTTCTTATGTATAGATAGATATATATATATTACGGACTTTGATTGTATTATAAAATTTAGTTGATATAAAGTTATTATTCATTAAAAAATCCTTTTCCTACAAACCTCGAGGGACCCTTGATATTATTACCTTTATTTAATAATTTACCTTTAGAACAAGTCTCGAGTTATTTGATATCGGGTACTTAGTTTAGACCTGACAGTGAACAAATTTATTTATTTCAAAATAATCTTGTGTGGAGGTGAGTAAGTAAATACATAGTAACTACCGACGAAAACGTGATGTTGACCTCATAACTCATGAATTCTCTCTCTAGTATGTTTGACGTCAGAGGTTTTGTAAATGATAGACCGGGGAATGTCTTTATCTAACGTCTGGGAACGTTTAATACAGTCTCCGTATCAGTCTGGAAATGACAGTTCTCCTCTCAAACCCAGATTTATATTCCTTATATCTGGTTTTTAAATCCAGTAAGATCTTTAATAAAATCAAAGATAATAAAGATAATTATCATCGAGAACCCTGACATGTACACGAATCGTGTGACGTATGTAATTACGTAGATTAGAAGAGTTTATAGGAAATTCCATCCATGAGAATATGTAAGTAAAATGTCTACCTTTCTAACTTCGAATCTCTCTAATTTATGTAAAAGGGTTGTAGAGTGTAGACCTCACACTGTTTATCCATTCACCAACTCTCTGACGGTAATCTGAGTTTTTCTGGACCGAAACTTAAGGTCAAGTTAACAAGTTACTGGGATTTGTTTAGTAAAATCGAGGGGTTCGGAGTCAAAAGAGTAGACATGTTACCTCTAGTAGTGTCACGGATATGATACACTTTTACGTGTATTTCTGGAAGTGTGTCCCGGACCATAAGTTATGTATAATTTTTAATAAACGTACCTCTCCACTGTCCTTCTTTTAGTCACAAATAAAGACATATAACTGTATGTCGTATTAAAAGAAAGACAAAAATACTCTTAAAAAAACGTTCCAGAATCAACGTCGTACGTCCTATAAATCCACGTCGTACACCTTAGCTCAAGGGACTGGTCCCTAGCTTAGGGTCAGGGGGACGTAACCCTCGTGCCACAGAATCGACCTGGTGGTCCTTCAAGGAGAAAAAAATACGATTGTGAACGGAGATTTTAGTAATCTCTAAAATCACTGGTCCTTAATACAAATATTATCTTTCTTTGATTCTTTCTTTTTCTGTACCCCCTTCCTTCCTTCTTCCTCTCCGTTTCCTTTCTTCCTTCTTTCCTTTGTTACGAAAATGGATGGATGTAGACGACGGGTCGGTCGAAGATAGACTAAAATGATGGTTTACGACCCCTCCTCCCCCACCCCAAACTACCCCGTACTTGAGTGGAGACGTAAGGTGAGGACCAGGGAATTTACAGAAGTTAGGTAACGACCTGTCCTTTGGAGAAAACGTTCGCGTCATCATTGAACAACTTCACAACCACGTCCAACGTATGCGACCTGTGTTCCACCATAGATGTGTGGGTAAGTGTAGATCCGTCGCCTCTTCTTCCTGAAACCCAATCTCGGGGCTCACCTCGACGTTCCCTCTCCTCCTTCCAACTAGGGACCGAACCTTTTTAGAGGACCTCTCCCCTTACCGATGGGTGAGGTCATAAGAACGGACCTCTTAGGGCACCTGTCTCCACGGACCGCCCAATGTCAGGTACCCCAGTGTTTCTCAGTCTGTATTGTCTCGCTGATTGTGTTTGTGTGTGTCTCTCTTGTCATACCTCTAAAAAATTTTAATTACATAGATAAAATTAACCTCCGATTAATGAAATGTTATAACACCACCAAAAACGGTATGTAACTGTACTTAGTCGATGTCCACATGTACACAGGGGATAGGGTTTGGGGGACGGTGGAAGGAGGGGTAGGGTAGGGAGACCCAACAGGGGTCACGCGACTGAAACTCACAGGACAAAGTACGCAGCTTGAACCTCATCAGTAGATAAAGTGCATACCATTATATGTACAAGGTTACGACAAGAAAGTTTAGTAGAGTGGGAGCAGAAGAGGGTGTCTCAGGTTTTCAGACAAGAAATGTAGACACAGAGAAAACGACAGAGCGTATATCCCAGTAACAATGGTAGAAAGATTTAAGGTATATATATACAATTATATGACATAACCACAAAAAGAAGGACTGAATGAAGTGAGACATGTTATCCAAGGTCAAAGTAGGTGGAGTAATCTTGACTAAGTTTACGTAAGAAAAATTACCGACTCATCATCAGACAACACATATACAGGGTGTTGAAGGAATAGGTAAGTAGACGGTTACCTGTAGATCCAACGAAGGTACAGGGTCGATAACATTTGTCACGACACTACTTATAACCCCATGTGCTCAGAGAAAGTTAAGACCAAAGGAGTCACACATACGGGTCTTCACCCTAACGACCCACCATACCATCAATATAAAGGTCAAAAAATTCCTTAGAGGTGTGACAAGAGGTATCACCAACATGATCAGACGTAAGGGTGGTTGTCACATTCTCCCAAGGGAAAAGAGGTGTGGGAGAGGTCGTAAATAACGAACATCTGAAAACCTAGCGTCGGTAAGACTGGTCACACTCTACCATGGAGTAACACTAAAACTAAACACAAAGAGACTATTACTCACTACAACTCGTAGGAAAGTACACAAACAATTGATAGACATACAGAAGAAACCTCTTTACAGACAAATCAAGAGACCGGGTAAAAAACTAACCCAGTAAATAAAAAGACCATAACTCGACGTACTCGACAAACATGTAAAAACTGTAATTAAGAAACAGTTAACGAAGTAAACGATAAAAAAAGAGGGTAAGATTTCCGACAGAAAAGTGGAACGAATATCAAAAGAAGTAACACGTTTTCGAAAATTCAAATTAATCCAGGGTAAACAAATAAAAGTGAAAATAAAGGTAATGAGACTCTCCACCCAGTATCTCCTAGGACGACACTAAATACAGTCACAAAATGGATAGAAAAGGAGATCCTCAAAATATCAAAGACCAGAACGGAAATCTAGAAATGGGGTAAAACTCAAATAAAAACACATACCACAATCTTTCACAAGATCAAAGTAAAAAAATGTTCACCAACTGGTCAAAAGGGTCTTGGTGAACACTTTCTTTAACAGAAAAGAGGTAACATATAAAAACGGAGGAAACAGTTTCTATTCCATAGGTATCTACGCATCTAAATAGAGACCCGAAAGATAAAACAAGGTGACTAGACATACAGACAGAAACACGGTCATGGTATGATAGAACTACTGACATCGAAACATCATCTCGGACTTCTTTGATCCTTATTTTACTGGTATACTGGGTCATTAGGGTGATGACTCGTATATGGGACTCTTTTGGTATTAAGTTTATCTGCGTACATAGGGTCATAAGTAACGTCGTGATAAATGTTATCGGTCCTGTACCTTCGTTGGACCTACAGGGTAACTGTCTACTTACCTATTTCTTCAACACCATGTAAATATACTACCTTATGTTGAGTCGGTATTTTTCCTTGTTAAAACTCAGACAACATCATTTCACCTACTTTGACCTCGGACAAAATGTCTCACTTCATTCAGCCTTTCTCTTTTTGTCATAGTATATAATTTCGAACACATACCTTAGATCTTTTTACCATGACTACTTGGATAAATACCCGTCCTTACCTCTGCGTTTGTGTCTCTTGTCTGAACACCTGGGTCGTCCCCTTCCTCTCCCACCCTGTTTGACTCTGCCATCGTAACTGTATCCATAATGGTACACATTTTATCTGTCGGTCACCCTTTGACGACAGATCGTGTCCCCCGAGTCGAGTCACGAGACGCCACAGGATCTACCCACCCTGCCCCCTGCCCCCGGGGTTTCCCCCCCTATGTACGTATAAATGTCGACTAAGTGAAGTGACAGGTCGTCTTTAGTGGTAACATTTCAGTAATCTTCGGTTAAATTTTAAAGTAACTAAAATTTTTGATACTTTTAATACCGAAAAGTAATGATTCCAGAACTGTCGGTCTGAGAAACTGTGGATGTTGTACGAAACGGATAAAGGGAAGGGACGTATTACGGAGCCCAAGAGACAAAGATGAGTAAAGGTCGAAGGAGAAAGTAGACGTCTCCGTTTTGAAGAGAAACGTCTAAAGGACACATAATGGTGAACACTAGAGAGTTGAGCCTCAAAGGATAACGAAAGGAGATCGAGATGGAGAGTATTGAGTTCAGGTAGGGTTTGGTCTCATCGTTGTGTCAGTCAGGACACACTGGCCCGTGGACAGTCGGAAGAACCGAGCAGAAACTGGACCGGGGTGATCGGTGCAAGTGGAAACGAGACAAGAGGTTTAAAAGAGACCAGACGTCTAGAACGGTCTTAGTACACTCGGTTAAGGAATGTTATTTAGAAATGTGTATAAATATACACCCGAAGGGTCCACCGAGTCTGCCATTTCTTAGATGGACGATTACGTTCTCTGGACTCAAGCTAGGGACCAACCCTTCTAGGGTATCTCCTCGCGTACCGTTGGATGAGGTCATAAGAACGGACCTCTTAGGGTACCTGTCTCTTCGGAACACCCGATGTCAGGTACCCCAGAGTTTCTTAGTCTGTACCAACTCACCGAAAGTGAAAGTGAAAATAATAGAGACGAGGAACGACAATTATTTGTATGAGGGAAGACTTTACGAGACACAGACCTTTAAGAAAAGGTTGTACACGAGTCTGACGGCACTGTCAACGGTGCCCCGCACTCGGGATCTTGGTTCTAAGTCTGAGTCCTTTCCGTTAAGGTGTCGGGTAGAGCACTGTTGAGGTGTACCTCAACTCAGGCGTGAAACCGCCACGATCACCATTTCTTGGGTAGACGGTTAAGTCCTCTCCACTTTCTACGTCCAACTTAGGGACCCACCCCTTCTAGAGTACCTCCTCCCGTACCGTTGGGTGAGGTCATAAGAACGGACTCTTAGGGTACCTGTCTTCTCGGACCACCCGTGCTTCTCAGCCTGTACTGATTTCACTGAATCGTGTGTGTGCAATGTGATATGTATAATTAGTCCATTGTTTTGGTTCTCTGCCTCCGTGAACAGGTTCCAGATTAACGGAAGTTCGACCCCCTCAGAGAATGGTTGTAAGCTGCTGCTGGCGGCACCGGCGAGTAGACGTTCTTTTCTCTTCAGTTATCTAAAAAACTCTCGACCGGTACGGGGTAACAGAGTTTGGTCCGAGGAACAAAGGGACACGTGGACCACTCAACACTTTCGCCCTCACCTCTCCATTTCTCCTTTTGGGTCCGAGAAGGACTCCTAAATGGAAGTAGTCCCTCCACGTTCCTTGAGGAGTACTTAAGAAGTGGGGAACGGTCCATTGTTTCCCACCTATGGTCACAAGTACCGTCGTGATAAGTATTATCGGTCTGTACCTTCATTGGGGGCAGGTAGGTGTCTACTTACCTATTTCTACACCACGTATACACGGTACCTTATAGTGAGTCGGTTTTTGTTCTTACTTTGTCACGGTAGATGTCGTTGCCTCTGATAGTATGATTCACTTCATTTAGTCTCCTTCTGTTTATAGTATATTGTACCGAATATACACCTTAGAAATTCACATACTATGTCTGTTTGAATAAATACAATCCCTGGTTTACTGCCAGAGATCCTGGACTCAGTACAAATGGTTTTTCTCTGTCCTATACGCGAGTAGGACGGACCGGTTAGTACATTGCGGTCGATGAGGACATTGACTCTGTTTCTTGACGGACATATATTCGGCGGTATGAGGAAACAAGCCCCGAGACCAGTCTAAGGGAACACACTCTACTCTGAACCCGGGATCACGCGATCTTTACTTGTTTGAGGGAAGAACGCAAACGTTATGACACCACCTGAACGAGAGAACCAGCCAAGCCTCTATGCCCGAGCCTCGTACTGTTAAATGTTTTGTCTTTAGCTGGGTGTCTGTATCTTTTGTTTAAATACCAACGGTTTCACCTTTCCCCCAGTCCATCCCTATTTGCTCCTGAAACCCTAATCGATTACGTGTGGTAACATATATTTTATCTGTTGTTTCTGGATAATACGTCGTGTCCCCTGATATAAGTTACCGAACATTATTGGATATTACCTTTTCTTATACTTTTCCATATATATATAGAGTGAAACGACCTGTGGACTTTGATTGTGTTGTGACATTTAATTGATATGAAGCTAAAATTTTTTGTCAAAAATTTTTTCCCATGTACACACGATTCAGTGAAGTTAGTACAGGTTGAGACACGATGGGATACCTGACATCGGGAGGTCCGAGTAGACAGGTACTGCAACAGGTCTATTCTTATGACCTCACCCAACTGTACGGGAGGAGGTCCCGTAGAAGGGGTGGGTCCCTAGGTTGGACACAGAGAATACAGAGGAATGGTAAGACCTAACCGTCCGTCCAAGAAATGGTGATCGTGATGGACCCTTCGTGAATTTTTCCCCCACTCCCTTAAGGGACCACAGGTCACCAATTTTGAGACGAAGGTAGCGTCCTCGGTGTCCAAATTTGGACACCCCCTTGATTCTAGTTTGTACGACACGTCACGTCATTTTTTTTTTTTTTTTCAAATTTTTTTACCCATACCCCCGATTGTCGGTAAGAACTATGACGGGGGAAAGTGAAATGGACTGACCGCAGGGCAGAGTGTGACAGAGCGACCGGATCCTCGTGACGAACTGTGTGCACCCTCACATTGTCGGAGACCACATTAAGTATGAGGTCTCGAGGACCGTCCTAGTCCGACACTGACTTTGAAAGGACTTTGTGGAAGACTTACTGAACAAGGACGGGGACGGGGTTAGGGACGAGGAGAAGGAGGGGATGTTCACAGAGGACCCTCAGGAGGGAATCATTCAATGAGTGTTCGTAGGAGTAGAGAATGAGACAAAGAAACCTTTGATTGGTTTTCGTCCACGACCAGGACTTTCCCTGTTGTCTCCTACTCTACCAACCTGTCGTAGTGGTCGAGTAACCTGCACTCAAACTCGTTCGAGGACCTCTACCACTGCCTGTCCCTTCGGACCACACGACGTCAGGTGCCCCCAGTGTTTCTCAGCCTGTGCTGACTCGTTGAGTTGACTTGAAACAAAGGAAGAAATAACATCAACTAAATGTTACAACATAATCGAAGACCCTATATCGTTTTACTAAGTATATATATGTATATACATACATATATATAAGAAAAAGTAATATATAATAAAGTTCTATGACTTATTATATCAAGGAACACGATATGTTATCCTGGAACAACGAATAAACAAAATATATATCACGACACATAGACAACAAAGTAAACGAAAGTAGAAAACGATTCTTCTACTATTAATGAATAACATTTTTTGAGTTTATTACGTCTTTATATATTTTAATTTTCACTTCTAGAGGGACACGAGGCAAAATATGGTTCTCTAGTGGTGACAGTTTTTCTCCCTTATGAAGATCCAATCCAGGACAAGTGTTTGAGTCAGTACATTTATACAATTTATTTACATATGTAAGTGTGTTAAAAGAAGTACACTTACCATAGTACGTTATATGCCAGGTTATGTCATCTACCAACAAATATGACTTTAGATAATTTTAATTCATTTTACCTCGTAACTAAGAAGTCAATGTGATCGGTGTGAGGTTCAAGAGTCCTCGGAGTGACTGATCACTGACGACATCTAGGTCTTGTACAAGTAACTTTCAAGAAAAGGTGGTGAGACAAGACGAATATTGACAAAAAAGGTACAATGTCATTCAGAACGTTTGGTTCTCGTCGTTTTAAACGGTTCACAACTTCAACCCGTTATCCATGTACTCTCAAACAATATGATAAAAAGGATGGAAACTTACAAATAAAGATATTAATTTTTTTTTAATTCTTTTATTACAAACCCCGTTGAACGGTTCAGTCAAGTGTACTGACTTGAGTACGAAAGGTTGTCGACGTATCATAACGTAATTTTACCCGAGACTGACACGGTCTCTATCGAGTCATCGGGTTCTAGTTTGCTTTTGCGGTGCGAAAGGAAAGACACCATATTTTAACTGTCATCTTCCGTTGATGGGTCGGTACCTGACACAAAGGGTCGAGTGGAACGTAGGTCCGTACCAGTACACTGGGACTCACCTTCACTGTTCACAGTGACGGTTCGGACTCAAAATTATTACACGGAAGAGGTGATAGACGTCTCTGAGGTTCCGTGATCACACCGACTCAGTGTTTGTCTTTCGTAGACCCAAGGACTTAGTGAAGTACATTCTTTTGGTGGGTGATCGTTCTCTATCGGAGTGACCTGAGAACTTGTTTGTTCTTAATTTAAAGAAAAAGAACTCGGTGACTGACCTCACATAAACAACGTAATCGAACCCTATGAGATTGTTTACGTTGTTCAAAAGATCGGTCCAGAGTCTCCATTTATATGTAATCAAATAAGGTCACAACAATGGTACGAAATGGTTACCTGCTTTGTTGAGTAAGTCTCAGGTATGAAGTGTCGACGTTCTAGGGTGTCCGAAGGAGACCCTGTTGTGGGTGTGTAGTAGAACCATCCTTGTTCTCATCCCACTCTTTTAAACTTTCTAATTGAGAAGGATGCTATATCTGACTCAAAGGGTTTGTTACGACTTGGTCTTTTGACTCTGTGACTGTTGTAATTCTTGACTGTTACAAAGAGAAGGTCTTAGGTCGTCCTCGAACACACCTTCTACTCTTATGAATTGTTTTGTAGGTCTTTACGTAAAGGAAAGTATAACTCAACATCAAACTAATTTGAGGTATGGGTACGGGTACCGTGGTGGTAAATACTTCTGTCTACTAACTGTTTCAATGGAGAAACCCAAATTCGAAGTGTTGTAAGGACACCCTATCCTTGGGAACAATGGACATAAAACGTCGACTCCTTTGACTTCTAGTCTCTCCAACACACTGAACGGACTCCAGTGTGTCGTTAAAATTCCATGTTCCCTTTCTCGAGTCCACCCTTGACCCTCTGTCCTACAATAGGGAAAGAAGGGAAAGAACCGCTGATTGATCGAGCACCGTGCACAGGTCGCTACCACGTCGGAGGACCCTGTCTTCGTAGAGGAGGGGTGGTGTAACCCGTATACCTCAGACAAACAGGTTGAATGCGGAACAGTAACTAGGGTCGCTCCCATTACACTCGTAAGGGGTCCACATATATGGTGTTGTGGGACACTTCTTTCTTTTTGTTCTTTCTTTTTGTGGTACTACGTAGTTCTTCAAGAAACCTGAGTTGGACTTTTTAGTGAGGACCTCACCAGAGTATCTTCGTCCCGAAAAATTTTATAAATAATTAAATAAGCCGACGCGGTCCAGAATCGACGTCATGTCCCCCAGAAACTAGAAGTGACACCGACCGTTTGAGAAATCAACACAGTCCTAGATCAAGTGACTAGTCCCTAGGTTGGATCCAGGGGACGTAACCATCGAGTTTCAGAATCGGTGACCTGGTGGTCCCTTCAGGGATCTTTGTCTAGACTACTCCGAGTCACTTTCAGGGTCGACTCACTGTTCGTACTCCATAATTGATCAGAAGTGTCGTTGGTAAGGACGAAAAGCCGTGAAATAGAAACAAAGAGTGAAACAAACATAATGGAAGTAAAGGAAAAGTTAATTCCTCTCAAGGTCGACTAAAAGTTTTTGTATGTAAAAAAAAAAAAAGACCCGAAACTTTACCTCGTTCTGGAATGTCAGGAACACGGAGGGGGGTTGGAGGTACAGGAGACGGACGGAAAATAGACGCCTTTTAAACTCAATTTCTTAGTCAAATTAGGCTCTTTGCTCTTGTCCGTCTTTGTTTCCTCTCGTTTATTACTAATTACGTCAGTAATTCGTATCAGTCCCTGAAAGTCAAGGAAGAGTTCCCGATGTCTGTTAAAAGACTCGGTGTCGGACACTCGACAGAATAAGACTTTCGGGGTGGTCCACCTCTTCAATTGCCGTACTCCCGGTCTGTCATGGGTGCCGTATTCGACGGTGTTAAGACTCTTGACCGGAGTTTCTCTACCTTTATTTGGGTAGGACCTTGACTTCTAACCGACATGGATTTTGTTGGTTCCACTGTTACCAATCTGGTAACTACTGGTTTGACTTCTACTGACAGTTTCTACTGGTGCGACAAAGACGCACATCGGAGGAGGAAGACAGGTACTTTTGAGAACAGGGTGACCGACGGTCACATCCCCTCGACCGGAAACCCGTCTACAGACGGGAGGGAGGAGTCGACGGTTGTAACTTTATTTCGTTTGAAAGGCGGTTGGACCGGAAAAACGATCCAAAACTCGTCACTCGTCGACCCGAGTGGTGGAAAGTCATTGTCCGACATTTTGAGTTCAAATACTTGGTTACTTTAGTCTCAATATTCCGTTTTATCTTTTGCCTCTGGTTGTGTTACTTTCAGGTGGAAGATTCAAGAGTCCAAGGTCGGACATAGACGAAGTCCCTCTAAATAGGAATGTGAAGGTCAAATAAAGTACGGCCTCTTCCTCGGAGATGTTGAACAAGCGTTTCTTTAAAGTTACGAAATTTTGATATTAGTGTACAAAGTCACCAACATTAATGAATTTATGTTACTGATTGAATATCGAACCCAAAGAGAGACAAGTTCGAAAAAAAAGAAAAAGATTTTGTATGTAAATTTGTTCGTAAGAGTTTCTTTTATTGGAGAGGGAATTTTTCCGTTTGGAACCGAGAACACTTCTCTACTTTTCTTAGAACGAGAAAATGTATATCTTGTGTATGTCAATACGTATATTATATATTTATTCAGATATCATATAGGTATCTCGACGGTACACAATTTACAATCAACGAGTCAGTACAGACTGAGAAACACTGGGGTACCTGATATCGGGTGATCCGAGGAGACAGGTACCCTAAGAGGTCCCTTCTTATGACCTCACTCATCGGTAAGGGAAGAGGTCCCCTAGAAGGGATGGGTCCCTAGTTTGGGTCCAGAGGACGTAACGTCCATCTGAGAAGTGCTAAACTCGGTGGTCCCTTTGAGTATCATATAGGTATCATAATTTAACCAACCCTCCCATTCTGCTAAGAATTAAAATAAAACCGGTTCGGCGAGCTGTGTCCCCTTAGTATCAAGGGGTTGCTCTCTACTGTGGTCCCGGGAGACGTCACCTTCGTGTCTCAGAATTGGTGACCTGGTAGTCCCTTCAGGTGTTAAGACCAAAAAAAAAAAAATTACAAATTTTCCGTCAAGTCGATGAGGCCGTTATTCGAGAAAAGACAGTGGTAGTGCTGGTGGTGGTATTAGCGTAGTGGAAGTAGCAGTGGTGGCGGTGGTGGTATCGAAACGGTAGTAGTAGTAGAAGTCGTGGCGGTAACAGTGGTGGTGGTGGTAGTGCCAGTGGTGGCAGTAGCAGTGGTGAGACGTATAATTCCCGTCTCGACCTCACGATTACCGGTTGTGATTACGACTGTGCAGTCTCTTCTTTCAGACGTAAAATCGTAAACTCCAGGTGCTCACTGGACGAGGAAGATTACGTCGGACGGTCAGTCGTTCAGGGTTCCTTGGATTGAGGATGGAAAGAAAACAAACAAAAAAACTTTTAGTGAGTCAGTACAGGATGAGAAACGCAGCGGTACCTGATATTTCAGGCACCTTAAGAGGTCCGGTCTTATGACCTTACCCATCGGAAAGGGAAGAAGTCCCCTAGAAGGGTTGGGTCCTTAACTTCGGTCCAGGGGACGTGACGTCCGTCTAAGAAATGGTCAACTCGGTGTTCCCTTCGGGTTCTTATGACCTCATCCATCGGATAGGGAAGAGGTCGCCTAGAAGGGTTGGGTCCTTAACTTGGGTCCAGAAGAAGTAACGTCCACCTAAGGAATGGTTGACTCGATAGTCCTTCGGAATAGAGATTGACTTTAAGAGAACGAGAAGTTAATAAAATCTCCGTCGTTTCGGAGTACAAATTCGTATAGTCGAGATCACAGTTTTACGAACCCAAATTTTAAAACAACATTCTCCTGAAGGGACCAGTAGGTCGCTAATCCTGTGACTCGAAGGTTATATCCCCTGAGTCTAAGTTAGTCCCTTCATCTAGGGTACACGGCTTTGGTTTTCTCTAAGATGTACGGTGTTGACTCTGTACCGCATCTGATTACGTATTTATTTATAAAGACATTTTTTTTTAGTTTGGGTCTTTTTCGACTGTAGACTTCTTTTTATTGTTCCAACTGAGGTAGAGCGACAAGAAGTCTTTATCGAAGGGACTGAATGGGGTAGTGTATTAGGGATCAGTGTGAGATACCGTTAAAGAAGGGATCGTTAACAGTGAGGGACTTTACGAAAACAAACAAACAATAAACCTCGTCGTGTCAAATCTTTTTTTAACGTCTGCGGTGTTGGTCCAACAATCACAATCAAAGACCCAACACAGATTGAGAAAAGTAGGGGTATCTGACATCGGTTGGTCCGAGAAGACAGGTTCCTTAAGAGGTCCGTTCTTATGACCTCCCCCATCGGTAAGGGAAGAGGTCCCCAGCAGGGTCGGGTCCCTGACTTGAGCGTAGAGAGTGTAACGTCCGTCTAAGAAATGGTAGACTCAGTGGTCCGACGGGTCAAAATTTAGGACCGACATTGGGGAATGTTCGATTCACCCGAACTCGTTCAATAAAGTAGAGAAAACGGAGTAAAAAGAGGAAACATTTTACCCTAAAAAGTACTGGACTATAGCCTCCTTAAATCACTTCCAACTTACGTCAGGCAAACTCCTTGAATCTTCCAACGATAATGGCAGTCTCCAAAGGAAAGAAGGACGGAGGAGAGCGGCCATACGGTCGAAGAGTTCCCGTCCTTTGAACAGACAAGTAAGTGTCGAGATAGAGACTACGGATTTTGTCGTCGACCGTGTATCATCCACGAGTCCTTTATGTACGGTTTACTTCCTGACATTGTTTTGAGAAGGAACTACCGACTTAAGGGACCGACTGAAAAATCGGTTTCAAAGGGGTTACTTCAACATGTCGTAGGCCGGATCTTAGTACTACAGGACCGACCTGTCAGCTCCAGGGGGGAGGAGGAGTGTCAGACAAAGGGGGTCCGGAGGATAAGGTGGAGTGTGAGTGGGGTTTTCTCCTCTTTTGACTCCGAGGTGTAGCACGTCCAGGACGGTAAGTTTCTCCTCATGAAAAGGAGACAAGGGTCCGAAAAGTTGTTGACTCCCGCACCTCTCTTCCCCTCCCGTCTCGCTCTTAACGAGTTCCGTCGGCCTCGTAGTGCGGGAAAAGACGACTCAACGGAGATGAGTCTTTCCTGTGAGACTGTTCGGAGCTTCAGAGAGGAAAGAGGTGTTACTTCTATTCTAGTAGACCAATCACACAGTAACACACCCAGACAGAGGGGAAGAGAGAGAAAAGAAGGGTGAGTGAAAAAGGAATGGGGATGGTTCTAGATAGAGGGTAGAGAGTAGTGGAGTAAAATAACGTACGTACGATTCAACGAAGTCATTACAGGTTGAGAAACACTGGGGTACCTGACATCGGGATGTCCAAGGAGAGTGACACCCTAAGAGGTGCGTTCTTATGGTCTCACCCAACGACACGAGAGTTGGTCCTCTAGAAGGACTGGGTCCCTAACTTGGGTGTAGAGAGTACAGAGGACGTAACCGTCCGTCCAAGAAATCGGTGACTTCTTTCGGGCAAATAAAATAACATGGGTTATTATTTATTCGATGGTGATGGATTGGAGTTCCTTCGTTCGGGGTTTGAGTTCCCAGGGGAGAGTTGGACGGGGTATGTTTGTAGTATCGGTAGCTAGTAGTCTGTGACGCACTTTGTACAAAGGTTATTTTAAATTAAAGTAGTAGTAAGTTACAGTATATCATTCCTAAGAATGGGGACGGATAAAGTGGTTTTTCTTTTTTTTTTCATGTTAATCTTACCTCTGGTTCCCGAAGGGAGCACCGAGTTACTAATTCTTAGGTGGACGGTTACGTCCTTTGTACCCAAGGTGGAAATCAGACCCTTCTAGGGTACACGGCTCTTCGTTGATTCAGGTAGGTGACATTGATGACTCGGCCACGGGATCTCAAGTCTTCGACGTCGATGACATCAGGTTCACGGAATGTCGGGAACGAGACGTTGTTCTCTTCGGTCGTGTTACTCTTCGGACACGTGGTGTTGATCTCTAATCGGGGACGGAAGGTGTTGATCCCCTTTCGGACAAGTCGTCGTTTCTCCGTCGTGTCGGGGTTCATTTATTTACTTTAATGAAAATTTTTTACCTTTGGTTCCGAACCTCTCCTCTGTACTGAACAGGTTCTAATGGACCTGGGTTCTAAACTTAGGTCCTAGGAGACTGAGGTTCCAGATCTCAAAATTGGTAAAATGAACGAAAGTAAAGGGATGTTATAGACCAGTGACCTGTCACTATGAGTATAGGGTAAGCATCGTGGTAGGGGTTGGGTCGTGTGTGTGTGTGTGTGTGTGTGTGTGTGAGCGATAGAGTATTTATACCACTAGATCCTTACAGAATCAATCCCAGGGGGTCTAAATCTGTGACTCTGTTCCTAAGATCACTTTTGTAACCCAACCGGTTTTTCAAGAAAACCCCAAAAGGTATATAATATCAAGTAGTCTCTCCACTGGGGTCTTTTGAGGTCGACCCCTACCCCCTTCACTCTCTCCCTTCCCTTTCTTGTATGTCACCTACAAGAGTTCGTTCAATAGAGCATCTTTGATTTTGAATTCCACCGACCCCTGCAGACCTTCCGTCGAATCTCGTGTGAAGTCTCAATAGGGTTGGCTCCCCGCTTCCTCAACCCCATAAAGAGGTGGTCGATGACGTTCAGTGACTAATTCCGACACAGTCGGGGTCTGAACCCGAAGGATCCACCGACTCGTTAATTCTTAGGTGGACGGTTACGTACTCTGCGTCCTCTGAGACCAAGTTAGGGACCTAGCCCTTCTAGGGGTCCTCCTCCTTTACCGTTGAGGTGAGGTCATAAGAACGGACTCCTTAGGGTACCTCGTTCCTCGGACCATCCGATATCAGGTACCCCAGTGTTTCTCAGTCTGTGCTGGTTCGTCTACTCGCGTGTGTACGTGTGTGTGTCTTGGGTTCTGGACCGGAGGTTCGTCTATCTTACCCGAGGTCAAGTATTGTATGGTTGGGATGACCATTGTTTTACGTCACTGACCGTCCACAATCAGATCGTACGGAACTTCTAGTAGTGTCCACACCCGTCCGAGGGTTTTGTAGACGAGATTCGATTTTGAATCCACGTTTCTGGTGTGGACACAAAAACCTTACTTTCAAGGTGAAAATAAAAAAAATTATATTTAAATAAATAAAATTAACCTCCGATTAATGAAATGTTATAACACCACCAAAACGGTATGTAGTTGTACTTAGACGGTGTCGACATGTACACAAGGGGTAGGACTTGGGGGGAGGGTGGAGGGAGGGCCATGGTAGGGAGACCCAGTAGGGTCACGTGGTCGGGGTTCGTAGGACATAGTACGTAACCGGGACTAGACCGTTAAGTAAAGTGTATACTATTATATGTACAAAGTTACGGTAAGAGGGTTTAGTAGGGTGGGAGCGGGAGAGGGTGTCTCAGGTTTTCTGACAAGATATGTAGACACAGAGAAAACGAAAGAACGTATGTCCCAATAGTAATGGTAGAAAGATTTAAGGTATATATACGCAATCATATGACATAACCACAAGAAGAAAGACCGAATGAAGTGAGACATATTATCCCAGGTCAAAGTAGGTGGAGTAATCTTGACTAAGTTTACATAAGAAAAATTACCGACTCATTATAAGATAACACATATAGAGTTTTTATATGTTCGTTGAGGATGTCGAGTTAAGGTCTTTTTATTTGCTGGGTTAGTTTTTTACCCGGTTTCTTGATTTATCCGTAAAGAGGTTTCTTCTGTATGTCTACCGATTGTTTGTGTACTTTTCTACGAGTTGCAGTGAGTAATAGTCTCTTTACGTTTAGTTTTGGTGTTACTCCATGGTAAAGTGCGGTCAGTCTTACCGACGATAGGTTTTCAAATGTTCGTTATTTACGACCTCTTCCACACCTCTTTTCCCTTGGGAGAATGTGACAACCACCCTTACGTTTGATCATGTCGACGATACCTTTTGTCACACCTCTAAGGAATTTTTGACCTTTATCTGGACGGAATACCGACCTAGTAGCTTTTTCGTCCTCTCAAGGTCTTTTTATAGATAAAGACGAAATAACTGATACGGTTTCGGAAACTGACACACCTAGTGTTATTTGACACCTTTTAAGACTTTCTCTACCCTTATGGTCTGGTGGACTGGACGAAGAACTCTTTGGATATACGTCCAGTCCTTCGTTGTCAATCTTGACCTGTACCTTGTTGTCTGACCAAGGTTTATCCTTTTCCTCATGCAGTTCCGACATATAACAGTAGGACGAATAAATTGAGGATACGTCTCATGTAGTACTCTTTGTGACCCGACCTTCTTCGTGTTCGACCTTAGTTCTAACGACCCTCTTTCTAGTTATTGGAGTCTATACGTCTACTGTGGTGGGAATACCGTCTTTCACTTTTCCTTGATTTTTCGGAGAACTACTTTCACTTTCTCCTCTCAACTGAATTTCGAGTTGTAAGTCTTTTGCTTCTAGTACCGTAGACCAGGGTAGTGAAGTACCGTTTATCTACCCCTTTGTCACCTTTGTCACAGTCTGAAATAAAACCCCCTGAGGTTTTAGTGACGTCTACCACTAACGTCGGTACTTTAATTTTCTACGAATGAGGAACCTTCCTTTCAATACTGGTTGGTTCTATCGTATAACTTTTCGTCTCTGTAATGAAACGGTTGTTTCCAGGCAGATCAGTTCCGATACCAAAAAGGTCACCAGTACATACCTACACTCTCACCCTGACACTTCTTCCGACTCACGACTTCTTGACTACGAAAACTTGACACCACAACCTCTTCTGAGAACTCCCAGGGAACTTGATGTTCCTCTAGGTTGGTCAGGTAAGACTTCCTCTAGTCGGGACCCTAAAGAAACCTTCCTTAGTACGATTTCGACTTTGAGGTCATGAAACCGGTGGAGTACTCTTCTCAACTGAGTAACCTTTTCTGAAACTACGACCCTCCCTAACCCCCGTCCTCCTCTTCCCCTGCTGTCTCCTACTCTACCGACCTACCGTAGTGACTGAGCTACCTGTACTCAGACTCACTTGAGGCCCTCAACCACTACCTGTCCCTCCGGACCGTACGACACTAAGTACCCCAGCGTTTCTCAGCCTGTGCTGACTCACTGACTTGACTTGACTTGACTGCTGGGTCGTTAGGGTGACGACCCGTATGTGTGACTCCTTTGGTCTTAACTTTCTCTGTGTACATGGGGTTACAAGTAGCGTCGTGACAAATATTATCGGTGAAAATAAAAAATTCGTCAAAATTAGGGTACCTACCTCCTCGGACCATCCGACGTCAGGTACCCCAGCGATTCTCAGTCTGTGCCGACTCGTTGAAGTGAAAGTGACAAGTGAAAGTGTGTAACCTCTTCCTTTACCGTTGGGTGAGGTCACGAGAACGGACCTCTTAGGGTCCCTGCCCCCTCGGACCACCCGACGGCAGTTACCCCAGCGTGTCTCAGCCTGTGCTGACTTCGTTGAATCGTCGTCGTCGTCAGGATCTAAATAAACATCTTGGTTACAAAAGATTTTTTACAATGAAATAACGAAAAAAAAAGAAAGTAAAAAACCGTTGTAGTACTCTTTATACCCTACAATCGAGTGGGTGGTCATTTGGAGACGCGGGACGTAACTTTCACGCCAGAAAAAAAAACAGGATGATAAAACAAATAAAAAAAGAGAGTAAGTAAAAAATTTTTGAAAAATAAAACATAACCTCACCACCAAGTCTGTCATTTCTTAGACGGACGTTACGTCCTATGGACCCAAGCTAGGGACTAAACCCTTCTCGGGTACCTCCTCCCGTACCGTTGGGTAAGGTGATAAGAACGTACCTCTTAGGGGTACCTATCTCCTCGGACCACCCGATATCAGGTACCCCAGTGTTTGTCAGTCTGTACTGACTCGCTAATTCGTATCGTGTATCGGTTAATTGTTTGATACGACATTATTAAAGTCCACTTACCGTTTCCATGAGTCGGTATGTATATGTACATGGGTAAGAGGGGGTTCGAGGGGAGGGTAGGTCCGACGGTGGATTGTAACTCGTCTCAACGGACACGAGTCATCCAGGAATAGTCAATAGCTAAAATTTATGTTGTCACACACCTTTACGTCAGAAATGGCGACCGGGTGGACCTTTCAGGGGGACGAACAAAAATATAAGAGCAAAGACGAGACACGTTCCGTTTTATAGGTGGAACCTCAATGTTACTGACTTCGTCTAAGTAGTCACCAAGACTGGTAAGTAGTTCTCTGGGATGTACCACTCCGACGTCAATGTTCGGGCGTTTCAGGTGGCTCTTTTTCCCATTCGTCTCGACACAGTACAAATTCTCTTCGCGGTGTCCCAACGTTTCTCAACCTGTGCTGACTTCGCTGAATCGTACGTACGTACGTAACCTCTTCCTTTACCGTTGGGTGAGATCATAAGAACGGACCTCTTAGAGTCCCTACCTCCTCGGACCACCTGACGGCAGTTACCCCAACGTGTCTCAGCCTGTACTGACTACACTACGTCGTCGTCATCGTCTTCTTCTATTTGTGTTCTGAGACCGTAGTCTAACAACCTCCAAGTCTATAACAGACGTACTGAACGACCAATACACACTAGGACCCGTTCAAGAAAAAATAATAAAAATAACTTTATATCAACTAAATGTTAAACAAAATAAAGTCCACACATCATTTTACTAAGTATATATATATATATATATAAGGAAAAGTTGTAAGAGAAGGTAAAATCTAATAATGTTCTATAACTCATATAAAGGGACACGATATCTCATCCAGGAACAACCAATGGACAAAGTATATATCATCACACATATAAAACTGGGGTTTGAGGATTAAATAGGGAAAAGGGAGGAGGGGAAACCACTGGTATTGAAACGACAAATACAACTGCTCAGACAACGACAAAACAGTTATATAAGTAGACATACTAGAAAATCTAAGATGGATACTCACTGTAGTATATTGTAACAGAAAGAGACTAAATAACATAATTTATAAAGTGAATCATACTATTAGATTCCACGGTTCTGGTCGAGCTGTTCGTCCCAAAGGTTTTCGGACTATGCCGCTCTCTTATTCTTTGCTCTGTGTCTTAAGTCTCTTTTCGCTCCTAGTCCCCTGGTTGTGGCGAGGTTTCACTTCTACGGCTTTGACTTAGGTTCGGTCCAAATAATGTGAAAGTCGGTACTTACTTTCTTATTCGCCACTCAATTTGAGATTGAGCACACCGGAAGTCCCGGTTTCTTGTTTTACTAGTAATCGGTAACTCATTAATCCTTTCTCATTAGTTATTGATTAGTCATTGATTCTGATTATAAGCATAGATATCTAAAATGTGGTCTATGCATTTTGTGCACTGAGACTCTACGGTCAACTCTTTGTCAGACCCCAGTCAAAAGGCTGGGGTCTTGGTATAGAACAAAAGTTCTAATACTTGACGAAGGAGACCTGAACAGGGTTCTCAGAGTACGGACTATCGTAGGTCAAATAGTAATATTTAGAGAGAACGCCGGGAACGGTCCCCGACGAAAAGAAAATGAGAAGGACAGAGGATATGATTCAAGGTAGGTACAACGACGTGTTCCGTAAAGTAGGAAAATACCGACTCACTATAAGGTGACACCCGAAGAGTCCACCCCGATCACCATTTCTTGGGTGGACGGATACGTCCTCTACGTTCTCTGCACCTAACCTAAGGACCCACCCCTTCTCGGGGAACTCTTCTGACTGATGGGAGAGGACATAAGTATCCGAAGAGATCTCCGAGTCGGCCATTTGTTAGACGGACATTACACCCTCTGGACCCAAGCTAGGGACCCAACCCTTCTAAGGGACCTCCTCCCGTACCGTTGGGTGAGGTTATATGAACGGACCTCTTAGGGTACCTGTCTCCTCAGACCGCCCGATGTCAGGTACCGTAACGTTTCTCGACCTGTACTGATTTCACTGAATCGTATGTGTGTGTGTTATAAGGTCACATATTTGTATAGTATAGAATAGATAGATAAGTGGGCAATTACCTGTAAATTCAACGAAGGTACTGAACCGATGACATTTATCACGACGATACTTGTAGCCCCACGCACATAGAAAACTTAACACGAAAAGAGTCTATTTACGGGTCCCTACCGTATACGTCCTAGTATACGATTGAGATAAAAAAAAAAGTAAAAAATTCCTTTGCAAGATGACAAGAGGTATCATCGATATAGTAAATGTAAGGGTGGTTGTTACATCCTCCCCAAGGGAAAAGAGGTGCGGGAGAGGTCGTAAATTAAAGAGAGACGGAGTTGAAATGGTAGATATTTTACCCGAACTATTATCATCCGAGATAGAGAACCCCAACTTCACTCGTAGTCTCCTCACCGACACTGTAAGAATCTTCTCTCGGACCGTGTGTCCCTTTCGAGGTTCCGAACCGACAATGAGTTTAAGAAACTACAAGAAGGGAAGTTCTCCCCCTTGGATTAGGAAGGGAAGAACCCATACTCGACCTGTCTCACTGAACGAAGATTTCTAGTCTTTTTCCTTTCTACACTGCAACACACCACAGACTCCGTAGACTCTAACATTCTCAGAACCACCAAAGGGGAGAAAGAAAGGTCCTATTAAGTGACCCACCCCAACCCCCCTTCGATCAAATAGTACAACACCCCTGTGAGTTCATCGTGAAGTCCCCCTCGATTCGGGTGTTCTCCCCCTCGATTCTAAGGTTGGTTATTGAACTGTTACTAGAGGACTCTTCTGGACTAGGTTGAGATAGGTCAATTCGGTGGAAATCTGAGAGTTGGGAGTCTTTGACGTTTCTTTTATTTTTACACAACAGAATTCCGACAATGTAAACCTCTCTTTGAACAATGTATCGTTTTCGATTGACTATGTGAATCTTCGTTATCAGGCACAGTCAAAAAAAAAAAATTTCCTATTAGTAATGTAGTGTCCCAAATTTCCCATTACACTATTTTGGGATTTAGGAAGGCTTGGTTTTTTCTTTTTTTTTACGAGTTGTGATAGGCAATAGTAACTGTAATAATAATAGGACGACACGATGCACCAGAGTCAATGAGTAGTTTCCACACCATGGGTATTACTGACTTGACCTTCTCAGTCGTTAAAGTAAAGTCCGTCCTGAAAGGTCATGCACACTCGATCAAATCTGGGAGGGACATCCCGTTATCTTCTGTAAAGTCGTTCTCTCATTGCCAGTGCGACCACAGAATGTTGTGAGTGCGACACATCGTACCCACAGTCCGTCCTACACCAGTACCCACCCCTCTACCCCTCTTCTTTTCCCATTACTGGACCTGATCCCGTTCCCGACACCTCTGCCTCTCCTTGTCGTCTTACTCCCCTTACAGACCTACGCCCGTCCCTCAGACCCTGGCTGCCTCCTTAACTGGAAGCCTCTGACCTGATTTCTTAGTCTTCCAAAAAGTTAATTCGTGTCTAAGGGGTCCCCACTACCCCCACCCTACTCCGCCGCACACCCAAAGGACGACGTGGTTTTGTTTGGCGGTGGTTGAATCTCCGAACCCCGTTGTGATTGGATAATGTAATGTCCAGACCTCCGGTCTCAGGGTTTACTCAGTCTCCCGGACCTTAGTTCCACAGTCCCCCGACTCAAGGAAAGCCTCCAAGATTCCTTCTCAGGTAAGAGACAAAAAAGGTCGACGACCTCCACCAGGTATAAAGAATCAAGTTTCGGGGAAGGAGGTGGAAGTTTCGGTCATCACGTCATAGAAGATTTAGATAGAGAGAGAGGGCGATAGTGTGTGTAAGTGAGGTACCGACCTACCTAACTATCTGTCGATCTAATTATTTGTTATCTATTTATCTGTCTGTTATCCACTACCTATCTATTTACTATCTATCCGTTATTCATCCATCTAAAGAGACAGAAGTAGGAGAGAGAGAAGTAGAGGGAGAGAGAGACTGGAAGGAAGGAAGGGTGAATTTTCCTGAAACACTCATGCAATCTGGATGAGTCTATTAGGTCTTATTAGAGGACCAAATCCTAGGAATTGAAGTAGTGTGGACGTCTCAGGAAAAACTACATATTTCAGTATATAAGTGGTAAAGACCCCTGATACTAGTTGGACAGACCCCAACCTTCCCTCCGAATAATAAGATGGTCGGTGTCTCTCCCAGACCCCAGGACCACTCACTAACCTCTAACTTCCACGGTCAGTAGGAAGTTTGTGATTTCTCCACTGGTTCCGATACTTTAGACCTACTGTCTCTAGGAGATCCCTACTCGCCCCCGCATTCCTCTCTTCTTTCCCTTCCTTTACAAGTTGAGATGAGTTCACTGAACGCCTTCTGATTGGAAACACTGAAAGGACCGTTTCTCCTTTAACTTGCATGTAAGTACTGAGTTCTTCAGTCAAACCTCTCCGGGGTCTCTGCAGTGAGTTGACATGAGAATTTCTCTCACACCCCACTCCCCACCGAGGTCCGTCGGGACGGACTGATTCGATACAAGGAGGACGTGGGATTTAGGAGGGCACCGAGGGATAATTGGAGTCCTACTTCACGTCCGAGTAATTAAGTCGTGAGTTCTGGGACGGATTATGTGGGTCACTCTCAGAGTCAGTGAGTCAACACAGACTGATAACGTACCTGATATCGGGTGGTCCGAGGAGACAGGTGCCTTAAAAGGTCCATCCTTATGACCTCACCCATCGGAAAGGGAAGAGGTCCCCGAAAGGGTTGGGCCCCTGACTTGGGTCCAGAGGACGTGCCGTCCGTCTAAGAAATGGTAGACTCGGTGGTATATATGGTAGACTCTTCGGTATATATGGGTCACGTTTGGCATTAAGTTTTTCTATGCACGTGGGGTCACAAGCGTCGTCGTGACAGGTGTTCTGTGTCTTCGTTGGACGTACCAGTAGTTGTCTCCTGGTCTCTCTCTTCTGCCCTATGAATATGTGTCACTTTACGATGAGGTGATTTCTTGTTCTTGTTTTATTGTGGTAAGTGTCGTTGTGCCTACCTGGAGCTCTAACAGTGTGACTCACTCTGTCTCTTCTCGTTTATAGTGGACCATAGTGAATATACACCTTAGACTTTTTTTTTACCATGTTTATTTGAATAAATGTTTTGTCTTTATCTCAGTATTCCCTTTTCCATCCACCCTCTATTAAACCTTCTAACCCTCACTGTATGTGTGTGCTGAGGTATATTTTATCTATTGATTATTCCTGGATGACATATCGTGTCCCTTAGGACGAGTTGTGAGACATTACTGGATATACCCCTTTCTTAAAATTTCTCACCTATACACATACAAATTGACTAAGTGAAACGACATATCGTCTTTGATTATATTGAAACATTTAATTGTTATGAGGTTATTTTTTAATATTATTTTTTATTTTTATTATACGTTTTTATTTGAGTTTTACCTAATTTCTGGATTTACATTCTGGTCTTTGATATTTTAAGAATCCCCTTTTGTTCGTGTTGTGAGATACTGTATTTAGGAGATACTGGAGGAAGGATCTCATTACCTTTATTTTTGCTTTTATTTGTTCACCCTAGATTAATTTGAATTTTCGAAAACGTGTCGTTTTCCTTTGGTATTTGTTCCGTTTTTCTGTTTGAAGTCTTACCCTCTTTTATTGTCGTTTACTTTATTGAATATTTTCTAATTAAAGGTTTTATATGTTCGTCGAGTATGTTGATTTATGGTCTTTTTGTTTGTTGGGTTAGTTTTTCACCCGTCTTCTGGATTTGTCTGTAAAGATGTTTCTTCTGTGTGTTTACCGAT
Organism: Capra ibex; assembly: GCA_006410555.1. Taxonomy (NCBI): domain Eukaryota; kingdom Metazoa; phylum Chordata; class Mammalia; order Artiodactyla; family Bovidae; genus Capra; species Capra ibex. Next base: position 134,302 of record SJYO01000132.1, on the reverse strand, counting down.
TGTTTGTGTACTTTTTTACGGGTTGTAGCGAGTCAAGTCAAGTCAAGTCAAGTCAGTGAGTCAGCACAGGTCGAGAAACACTGGGGTACTTAACGTCGTACGGTCCGGAGGGACAGGTAGTGGTTGAGAGTCTCAAGTGAGTCTGAGTGCAGGTAGCTCAGTCACTACGGTAGGTCGGTAGAGTAGGAGACAGCAGGGGAAGAGGAGGACGGGAGTTAGGGAGGGTCGTAGTCTCAGAAAAGGTCACTCAGTTGAGAAGAGTAATCCACCGGTTTCATGACCTCAAAGTCGAAATCGCAATCAGGAAGGTTTCTTTAGGGTCCCGACTAGAGGAAGTCTTACCTGACCAACCTAGCGAAAGTCAGGTTCCCTGAGAGTTCTCAGAAGAGGTTGTGGTGTCGAGTTTTCGTAGTTAAGAAACCGCGAGTCGGAAGAAGTGTCAGGTTGAGAGTGTAGGTATGTACTGGTGACCTTTTTGGTATCGGAACTGATCTGCCTGGAATCAGCCGTTTCATTACAGAGACGAAAACTTGTTTGCTAGATTCAACGAGTATTGAAAGGAAGGTTCCTAATTCGCAGAAAATTAAAGTACCGACGTCAGTGGTAGACGTCACTAAAACCTCGGGGGGTTTTATTTCGGACTGTGACAAAGGTGACAAAGGGGTAGATAAACGGTACTTCACTACCCTGGTCTACGGTACTAGAAGCAAAAGACTTACAACTCGAAATTCGGTTGAAAAGGTGAGAGGAGAAAATGAAAGTAGTTCTCCGAAAAATCAAGGAGAAGTGAAAGACGGTATTCCCACCACAGTAGACGTATAGACTCCAATAACTATAAAGAGGGCCGTTAGAACTAAGGTCGAACACGAAGAAGGTCAGGTCGTAAAGAGTACTACATGAGACGTATATTCAATTTATTCGTCCCACTCTTGTAGCGTGTAATAATCTCTGTACGTTTAATTTTGATGTTACTCTATAGTAGAGTGCGACCAGTCTTACCGGTAGTAGTTTTTGAGATGTTTGTTATTTACGACCTCACCCAAACCTCTTTTCCCTTGGGAGAACGTGACAACGACCCTTGCATTTACCTATGTCGACGATACCTTCGGTCATACCTATAAAGAATTCTTCGATCCTTATGTTGATGGTATACTGGGTTGTCAGGGTGATGACTCGTGTATGGAACTCCTTTGGTATTAACTTTTTCTGTGTACCTGGGGTCACAAATAACGCCGTGATAAATACTCTTGATCTTGTACCTTGGGTGGACCTACAGCTAGTTGTCTGTTTACCTATTTTTCCGACACCAAGTATATATGTTGCCTTATAATGAGTCGACATATTTCCTTGTGTAAATTCAGTCAAGACTACTCTATCTACTTGGATCTCGGAAAACGTGTCTCACCTCATTCAGTCTTTCTCTTTTTGGTTATAACGTGTGGTCACGTACATGTACTTCGGATCTTTCTACCGCGGCGATCCCTTGTCCGACGCATGTGTGCCCGCCCTCCCTCTCCCACACCGCTTACTCGTCTCGTCGTATATGTGGTTGTACACTCTGTGCCTGTCGGTCACGCCTAAGCGACACACTGAGCCCGTTGAGTTTGGTCCTGAGACGCTGTTGGAGTTCCCCACCCTGCCCTGCCCTCGCCCTCCCTCCTTCCCCCGTATACATACGGAGACCGACTAAGTACAACTACATACCGTCTTTGGTTGTGTTATAGTATCCGTTAATAAGAAGTTAATTTTTCTTCATTTAAAAATTTTTAATTTTCTTGTTACGTTTGTGTGTGTGTGTTTTTCTGGGACGGATCGGAATATGACCAGGCGGAGACCGGAGTAACGAGGGAGTAGGGAGGTTTCGAGGTCAGTAGGATTTGATTGGGTTCAGAGGACATTGCCTGTGACAACCACCGGAACAGGTCGGTGGAAATCGACGACCTCGTGGGTAGGGGGTCAAAGTCAAAGACACCCACAACGGACGATTGTCGAGTGTCGAAGGGGAAGACGTCTGTTGACGAGAAGTCAAGTTACGGACGTGTTTGGGAGTCTGGGTTGGGTACCAGCTATTGGCTACCAGTACTTCCAGTTTTAGAGTGGGGTTCCACTTCAGTTGAGCCCCCACAATAAGTCCGAGGTCCCTCGGGACACCCTAGTCCGATTCGGATCCGAGGACCATCCTGGTGCAGGAAAGAGTTGAGAAAGAAGGTAGAATGGGAGGAGGGGACGAATAACTTAAAGATACGTGTTATAGCCCCTTCCGTTACCGTGGGGTGAGGTCATGAGAACGGACCTTTTAAGGTACCTGTCTCCTCGGACCACCCGACGTCAGGTACCCCAGTGATTCTCTGTCTGTGCTGACTCACTGAAGTGAAAGTGAAAAATGAGAGGACGTAACCTCTTCCTTTATCGGTGGGTGAGGTCACAAGAACGGACCTCTTAGGGTCCCTGCCCCGTCGGACCACCCGACGGCAGAGACCCCAGTGTGTCTCAGCCTGTGCTGACTTCGCTGAATCGTCGTCGTCGTCGTCGTACGTCTTATATAGTACACTTTACGACCCGACCCACTTAGTGTTGGACCTTAGTTTTAACGACCCTCTTTATAGTTGTTGGAGTCTATACGTCTACTATGGTAAGATTACCGTCTTTCACTTCTTGATTTCTCGGAGAAGTACTCCTACTTTCTCCTCTCACTTTTTCAACCGAACTTCGAGTTGTAAGTTTTTTGATTCTAGTACCGGAGACCAGGGTAGTGAGGTACCGTTTATCTACCCCCCTTTCACCTTTGTCACTGTCTGAAATAAAAGAACCCGAGGTTTTAGTGACTCCTGGTACTGACATTGGTACCTTAAATTTTCTACCAACCAGGAACCTTCCTTTTGATACTGTTTGGATCTTTCCTACAATTTTTTGTTTCTGTAGTGAAACTGCCGTTTCCAGGTCTATCAGTCTCGGTACCAAAAGGGTCATTAGTGTGTACCTACACTTTCGAATTGGCATTACTTCCGACTCGGGGTTTCTAGACTACGAAAGTTTAACACCATGACTTCTTCTTAGAACTCTCAGGGAACCTGTAGTTCCTCTAGTTTGGTCAGTTAGTATTTCCTTTAGTTCGGACTTATAAGTAACCTTCCTGACTACGACTTCGACTTCCAGGTCATAAAACCGGTGGACTACTCTTCTCGGTTGAGTAACCTTTTCTGGGACTACGACGCTTTCTAACTTTCGTTTTCTTCCCCCGTTATCTCCTACTCTACCAATCTACCAAAGTGATTGAGTTACCTGTACTCAACTCGTTTGAAGTCCTCTATCACTTCCTGTCTCTTCGGACCGCGACGTCAGGTACCCCAGTGTTTCTCAATCTTTGTTGAATCTCCCAAACGTGTGTTTGGGAGAAGGGGAGTGAGTAGGAAACGATACGGGAGGTAGTCAGTTGGGGTTTTATTCTTGGGAGTACCGTCTCAGTCGAAAGTCCCCTCGGATTCTTGGGGGAGGGTGGTAATCTGTGATTCGACAGAGGTTGTTGTGTTCTCTTCTGAGATGTGTACCTGTAGTGGTCTACCAGTTATGGTTTTAGTCTAACTCATATAAGAAAAGTCGGTTTCTACCTCTTCGAGATATGTTCTGGTCCTCGACTGACACCGAGTCTAGTACTTGAGGAATAACGGTTTAAGTCTGAATTTAACTTCTTTCATACCCTTTAGTGATCTGGTAAGTCTATCCTGGATTTAGTTGAGGGAATACCAATATGTCCCCTTCACTGTTTATATAAGTTTCCTAATCTAGACTATCTGTCTCACGGACTTCTTGATACCTGTCTCCAAGCACTGTAACATGTCCTCCGTCACTAGTTCTGGTAGGGGTTCTTTTTCTTTACATTTTTCCGTTTTACCAACAGACTCCTCCGGAATGTTTATCGACTCTTTTCTTTTCTTCGATTTCCGTTTCCTCTTTCCTTTCTATATGGGTAAACTTACGTCTCAAGGTTTCTTATCGTTCCTCCCTATTCTTTCGGAAGGAGTCACTAGTCACGTTTCTTTGTCTCCTTTTGTTATCCTACCCTTTCTGATCTCTAGACACGTTCTTTTAATCTCTATGGTTCCCTTATAAAGTACGTTTGTACCGGAGTTATTTCCTGTCTTTACCATACCTGGAATTTTTTTTCGTCTTCTATAATTCTTTTCTGTCGTTCTTTTGTGTCTTCTTGATATGTTTTGTCTAGAAGTACTGGGTCTATTGGTAATACCACACTAGTGAGTGGAACTCGGTCTGTAGGACCTTACGTTTCAGTTCACCCGGAATCCTTCGTAGTGATACCTGTTTCGATCACCTTCACTACCTTAAGGTCAACTCGATAAAGTTTAGAATTTTCTACTACAACACTTTCACGACGTGAGTTATACGGTCGTGTAAACCTTTTGAGTCGTCACCGGTGTCCGGACCTTTTCCAGTCAAAAGTAAAGTTAGGGTTTCTTTCCGTTACGGTTTCTTACAAGTTGATGGTGTGTTAACGTGAGTAGAGTGTACGATCATTTCATTACGAGTTTTAAGAAGTTCGGTCCGAAGTTGGCATGCACTTGACACTTGAAGGTCTACAAGTTCGACCTAAATCTTTTCCGTCTCCTTGGTCTCTAGTTTAACGGTTGTAGGTGACCCAGTAACTTTATCGTTCTCTCAAGGTCTTTTTATAGACGAAGACGAGATAACTGATACGGTTTCGGAAACACACCTAGTGTTGTTTGACACCTTTTAAGAATTTCTCTACCCTTACGGTCTGGTGGACTGGACGGAGGACTCTTTAGACATCCGTCCAGTTCTTTATTGTCAATCTTGACCTGAACCTTGTTGTCTGACCAAGTATAACCCTTTCCTCATACAGTTCCGATACATAACAGTGGGACGAATAAATTGAAGATACGCCTCATGTAGTACTCTTTGCGACCCAACCTACTTAGTGTTCGACCTTAGTTCTAACGGTCCTTTTAATAGTTATTGGAGTCTATACGTCTACTGTGGTGGGAATACCGTCTTTCACTTCTTCTTGATTTCTCGGAGAACTACTTTCATTTCCTCCTCTCACTTTTACAACCGAATTTTGAGTTGTAAGTCTTTTTGATTCTAGTACCGTAGACCAAGGTAGTTAAGTACCGTTTATCTACGTCTTTGTTACCTTTGTCACTCTTCGAAATAAAAAGACCCGAGGTTTTAGTGACTTCTACTACTGACGTCGGTACTTTAATTTTCTGAATGAGGAACCTTCTTTTCAATACTATCGTATAATTTTTCGTCTCTGTAATAAAACGGTTGTTTCCAGGTAGATCAGTTTCGATACAAAAAAGATCTTCAGTACATACCTACACTTTCAACCTGATATTTCTTTCGACTCGCGGTTTCTTGACTANGATATTTCTTTCGACTCACGGTTTCTTGACTACGAAAACTTGACACCACAACCTCTTCTGAGAACTCTCAGGGAACCTACCGTTCCTTTAGGTTGGTCAGTTAGGATTTCCTTTAGTCAGGGCTTATAAGTAACCTTCCTGACTACGACTTCGACTTTAAGGTTATGAAACCGGTGGACTACACTTCTTACCTGAGTAACCTTTTCTCAACCCTTTCTAACTTCCGCTCTCCTCTTCCCCTACTGTCTCTTACTCTACCAACCTACCGTAGTGGTTGAGTTACCTTGACTCAAACTCATCCGAAACCCGTAACCACTACCTGTCCCTTCGGACCGTACGACGTCAGGTACCCTAGTGTCAGTCTGTGCTGATTCGTTGACTTGACTTGACTTGACAGAATTCTTGACTCTAGACAGTACCTATGAATGCTCAGGGTATAGGATACATACAAAGGATACATTTATAGTGGAGAACTCTCCCGTCGTCTCGAAAGGTCACATTTATAGTGGAGAAGGTCCCTGAAGGGTACATTGATAGTGGAGGTGGTCCCTCGGAAGGTCACATAAATAGTAGAGGGGGTTCTTCGAAAAGGTATATTTATAGTAGAAATGTCCTTTGGGAGGGACGGGAGGTGAAGTTCTAATCCCTAAAGAGGACACGAAGAGGTTTAGGGTTGTAAGTCGTACTGGATACGAATAACCTTTCTTACTTTCACTTCACAATCAACGAGGTGGCACAGATTGAGAAACGTTGGGTCACCTGATATCGGGTGGTCCGAGGAGACAGGTACCTTAAGACGTCCGTTCTTATGACCTCACCCAACGGTAAAGGAAGAAGTCCTATTGAAGGGCTGGGTCCCTATCTTAGACCCGAAGGACGTAATGTCCGTCTGAGAAATGACAGACTCGGTGGTTCAGACGAAGGAAGTTTCTGACCCTCGTAGTGTCCCGGACCTTTCCCTAAGACACCCTGTGGCATAGGATCTTTTACTTCTTTGTTTTCTTCTTCTTTTTTTCCCCTTGATCACTTACAGGACTAGGAGGGGACTGGGGTCTCTCTACTGGCCTCTAAACTGCGTAGACCCCTACTCGTCGTCATCGGAAAGAGGACCTGATTTCCTTTTCCTCGGGACTCTCCCTTTGTCCTCTATTTCCGGTCTCGGTGACGAAAGAGACTTACTAAGGATCAATAGGACCCGAGGAGTCTGGGGACGGTTCATCCCCACTAAATGACTGTTAGGGAGTCTTGAGATGGGTCGAGTTACTGAGGGATCCTACTGAGAATCTTGTACCGTATGTCGGTAGGAGAGTCACTCTATGTTTCGTTTAGTTGTTCTCCTTTCATGACCCTGAAGGGAACAACAGGTCACCGAGTCTGAGGTACGAACGTTCCGTCCCCCGGACCCGAACTAGGGACCAACCCCTTGATTCTAGGTTTACGGTCGGTTTTTTTTTTTTTGTAATTTTTTGTTTGTTTGTTGTTGTTGTTGTTTTTCTCCTTGTCCAACTTCAGGTCTACTTTAATGTAAGTTAGCAGGTCCTAACGGATCCCGGTCCTCACCTCTCTCCCTTCCTACTAGTTTTCCTACTTCTTTTAAATCCTCCTTACTGTATTTACAAGAGATAGAACTAACGTTGTCTCAAACAGTTTTACGTGGTTTAGAATGCGACACTTTTCTTTGTCAAACAACATACATTTAGTGAGAGAACTACTTTAACGATTCTAATTGAGGTTTTACTTCTCATGGGTCGTAAGACAGTTTAATAAAATAACACGTACGGTGTACTTCTCTGGTTTAACAATCTAAAACATATGATACATATTTCCCTGGTTTAATAAAAGTATAATAAATATAATATATTTACCTATAAATATAAATATATAAATATAATATATTTCCCTAGTCTTCTGTACACGAATCTCCTAGTGATCACTTAACACAGGAGAAAAAGTGACTTCGTAAGCAAATTTATCTATCGATTAGAACCCTGAAAGGACCTGAAAGAACCTGAAAGGAATCAGGTCACCGATTCTGAGACTCGAGAGTTACGTCCCCTACCCCTAAACTAGGGACCAGTTCAGTAATCTAGGGACTGCAACGCTAATTTCTAGACCGTACGACGTTGTATCAAGTTTCTAGAACGTTACGGGGTTAAATTCGGTCCGTATCGATTTCTTTATGCAAAAATTTATCTATCGACTAGAATAAAGTGTTGATATTTCTGGAGTCTTTCGAATCTTTGTTAGATTTACATGTGAGGGAAATTTTGACTTTACTTTGGTGTTTGTGATTATGTCGCACACAAAGGATTGACGCGGTCTGTCTATTCTTTACAAGGAACCTTCAGGAAGAAGTAGGTGTCATTGTTGTACCAATGTCGGCACTCGGATGTGTCACTTGTACAAAATTAGAGTACACTAGATTACCTTGTAAGGAGAGACTCACGTAACGACCACAAACGTCCGAAACGACGTGTAGATGAGAGGGAGACGTTTTATTGACGTCTTTGAATCAAGAGGCTTACCAAAGGATCACTAATAAGGTAGAGTTCCGATCTCCTTGACATTCATCTGGAGCAAACCTGCCTTGGTTTTCATAGTTGTCTTCTCCTACACCTGTCTGTCTCGACACTCTCTTTTTATTCTTCAGAAGCATAAACGAGGGGTTTGTGTCCCATTAATCCCCGGTCTTAAACTTCTTCGTTAAGAGGTTGTCGTATTCTCCTTCCACCCGGAGGTCCAGACTCGGAGACGTTGACAGTTTCTAAGACCTTCCTCACCTTGTAGTCTTCCTCTGTCGGGAACTCCTGAAGGGACCTCCAGGTCACCAATTCTGAGACACGAAGGTTGTGTCCCCCGTTTCCAAGTCAGGGACCAGTTCTTTGCTCTAGGGTGCGTCGTACCGGTTCTTTCTTGTTCTGTCGGGTTTGTTCCCTATTAAGACAGGTACTCGAATCTTATGGGACCGTCTATCTTGATCATAGTCGCGTAAGGAAACGATCCCGAAAGGTATTGTTTCAGGATGTCCACCACGATCTCCGTTTCTTTGTCGGACGGTTTCTCCGTTGTGTCTCTACACCCAAAGTAGGGGCCTAGTCCTTCTAGGGGTCCTCCTCCTTTACTGTTGGGTGAGGCCATAAGAACGGACCTCTTAGGGTACCTGCCTCCTCGGACTGCCCGATGTACCTCAACGTTTTCTCAGTCTGCGTTAACTCATGAGCACACACGAGTGTGTGTGTGGTGTGTGTACATCCACCGGATTCGTCGTCTATCTGCAGGAACGCACCAGTCCTCCGGCCAACGGGTGTCAGTTCCACAGTCGTCCCGACCCAGAGGGACGCCGGAGAGAGGAGCAGAACATCTGTCGGCCGAAGAGGGAGACAGGAGTGTCTCAGCAGGGAGATGAGTCCATAGGCACAAGACTGAAGGAGAAGAGAACTCCTGTGTCAGGAACGCCCAGTCTCGGGCGGGATTACTGGAGGAAATTGAAGGAGTGGAGACACTTCTGACGGTAGAGGCTCTTGTGAGTGTAAGACTCCTGGACCTCAACTTTTGAAATTGTTTGTACAAAACAAGTCCCTGCCACTGTGTAAAGTGAGTGTAAGGTCGAGGTTGACGAATCGTACACTGGAGTTTTACACTGTGGAAGAAACTAGGAGTCAAAAGAGTAGATGACTTTTTATACAGATGAAGACCTTCCTTGGATTTACAGGCAACTGCCTCCTCACCCATTTCTTCTACACCGGATATATATGTTACCTTATGATGAGCCGGTACTTTTTCTTCCTTTAGGACAGTAAATATCGTTGTATGTGCCCGGATCTCTAAGAGTAGGATTCACTTCATTTAGTCTGTTTCCGTTTATAGTATACGCGTTAGATTTTGTACTATGTTTACTAGCATAAATGTATTGCCTTTATCTGAGTGTCTGTATCTTTTGTTTGAATACCAATGGTTTCCCCTTCTCCCTCCCCTTTTTAAGTCTCAAATTGTCTATGTGTGATGATATATATTTTATTCGTTTCCAGAATGACTTCTCGTGTCCTTTGATATAAGTTATAGAACATTATTAGATATTTCCTTTTGTTAGACTTTTACTAATACTACATCTCTATCTACCTCCTTATTGACTTAGTGAAACGACATACGGACTTTGTAACATTTAGTTGATATGAGGTTAATTTTTAATTAAAATTTTTTTATGTACAGATGAAGTTTATCATTAGTATCCCTGATTTACTTCATTGTGTCGTGAATCGGTTTCGTGAATCTCATTGTTTTATGTGTCATTTGTACGTAGTCGACATAATAGTGATAATGTTATGCGATGTATGTAGATGTAGGTACGTGTATATATAATAGTCCGAAGGGATCACACTAGTAAGTGGGTCTCGGTCTATAGGACCTTACACTTCAGTTCACCCGGAATCTTTTGTCGTGATACTTGTTTCGATCACCTCCACTACTTTAAGGTCGACTCGATAAAGTTTAGGACTTTCTACTACGACACTTTCATGACGTGAGTTATACGGTCGTTTAAACCTTTTGAGTCGTCACCGGTGTCCTAACCTTTTCCAGTCAAAAGTAAGGTTAGGGTTTCTTTCCGTTACGGTTTCTTACGAGTTTGATGGCGTGGTAACGTGAGTAGAGTGTACGATCATTTCATTACGAGTTTTAAGAGGTTCGGTCCGAAGTCGTTATACACTTGGGGTTTGAAGGTCTACAAGTTCGACCAAAATCTTTTCCGTCTCCTTGGTCTCTAGTTTAACGGTCGTAGGTGACCTAGTACCTTTTTCGTTCTCTCAAGGTCTTTTTGTAGATAAAGACGAAATAGCTGATACGGTTTCGGAAACTGACACACCTAGTGTTATTTGACACCTTTTAAGACTTTCTCTACCCTTATGGTCTGGTGGACTGGACGAAGAACTCTTTGGA
>SJYO01000132.1:0-123958 GCA_006410555.1 Capra ibex | reverse complement strand
TTCGTTGTCAATCTTGACCTGTACCTTGTTGTCTGACCAAGGTTTATCCTTTTCCTCATACAGTTCCGACATATAACAGTGGGGCGAATAAATTGAAGATACGTCTCATGTAGTACTCTTTGCGACCCGACCTTCTTCGTGTTCGACCTTAGTTCTAACGACCCTCTTTATAGTTATTGGAGTCTATACGTCTACTGTGGTGGGAATACCGTCTTTCACTTCTCCTTGATTTTTCGGAGAACTACTTTCACTTTCTCCTCTCACCTTTTCAACCGAATTTCGAGTTGTAAGTCTTTTGCTTCTAGTACCGTAGGCCGGGGTAGTGAAGTACCCTTTATCTACTCCTTTGTCATCTTTGTCACAGTCCGAAATAAAACCCCCCGAACTTTTAGTGACGTCTACCACTGACGTCGGTACTTTAATTTTCTGCGAATGAGGAACCTTCTTTTCAATACTGGTTGGATCTNNTAAGATTTCCTCTAGTCGGGACCCTAAAGAAACCTCCCTTACTACGATTTCGACTTTGAGGTTATGAAACCGGTGGAGTACACTTCTCAACTGAATTACCTTTTCTGGGACTACGACCCTCCCTAACCCCCGTCCTCCTCTTCCCCTGTTGTCTCAAACTCTACCGACCTACCGTAGTGACTGACCTACCTGCACTCAGACTCACTTGAGGCCCTCTACCACTACCTGTCCCTCCGGACCGCACGACGCTAAGTACCCCAGCGTTTTTCAGCCTGTGCTGACTCGTAGACTTGACTTGACTTGACTCACCGGGTCAACCATTTCTTAGACGGACGTTACGTCCTCAATGTCCAAGTTAGGGACCCAGCCCTTCTAGGGGACCTCTTCCTTTACCATTGGGTAAGATCATAAAAACGGACCCTTTAGGGTACCCGTCTCTCAAAGTGTACAGTACTTTATAGCGAGCAAAACTAAAAGAAGTTGGTAAAAAATTGAAAAACCGACTTGGTACGCTGGACACCCTAGAATCAAGGGGAGAGTCCGTAGCTGAGGTAGGAGGACGTCACTTTCACGACTCATGATTGACGACCTGACGGTCCCTTAAGGGAGAAGTAGGTGAATTTACATTTTTTGTGAGTATGTTCGTGATAAGGGTTTTCGGTTTTCCACCTTTGTCGGGTTTATAGACAGTTGTCTACTCACCTATACGTTTTATACGATATAGATAGACAATGTATTAATTGTCTAGTCGAGAAGTGTAACTCACCGGTTTCATAATGTCGAAGTCGTAGTTTGGGACCACGACCCTTTCTGACTTCCGTTTTCCTCTTCCCCCGCTATCTTTTACTCTTCCAACCTACCGTAGTGGCTGAGTTTTCTGTATTCAGACTCTTTTGAGACCCCCTATCACTTCCTGTCCTTTCGGACCCTACTACGTCAGGTACCTCGTCGTTTCTCAGTCTGGGTTGAATCGCTGGCTTGTTGGTGGTGGTGTTAGACAATGGGTTGGTTTGAACCTAGGTTATATAATGCATATAAATGGTGTTATTTTATAATATTGAAAAATGTTTAGAAGTTTGAACATCGAATTGAGTCCTACTCAAAACTAGAGGGGAAAAGGGGGGATTGTTTCGTGAAAACACGTCTTGTGTTCATATATATCTTTGTGGTCGAAGGGTAGTTCCAATCTTTTTTTAGGGCAAAGGTAGTACCAAACAGAGACGGTTGTAGAATGAAGAGAGAAAAGAGATAAAGTCGGTAAGACCGGAATAATGATCAAGAACTAAACTGGTTTGAGTAAGAAGTATGGAGGTATTTCACCCAAAATTTTTTTTCTTCTTCTTCTTCTTCGAGACAGGCTGTAGACTGAAGGAACGGACTTTAAGGTGACAATCTCTCAGTAAGGAAACCGATTTGCGGAAAGAGAAGGTCCTTTATGTCCCATGACTGAGTTGTCAGAGGAGTCTCGGAAAAGTGAAAAGTAAAGGAGACAAATTTTGTGTGTAAAAAGGAGGAGCGAAAAGGTGACACGTGAGAGAGGTAAGTAAACCTCAGAGTCAAGTTTTCAGTCTCTACTGAAGGGACGACAGACTAGTTATTATTGGTGGGTGGTGGTAGTTCTGCGAGAGATGGGACGATGAGATGGAGGAAAATGAGGTACTTCTATGAAAGATTTATTTGAGTTTGACTCCAGTGTAGAAATGAGTCGGAATAGAGGACGGGGAAGGACAAATGTATCCAGTCACACCGGTCTTGTTCTTCTTATTACGTTTAATGTATTCCAGGATACCCAATAGGATTCCTAAGTCAAACCACGGACTTAATATACTATAACTAACACGAAAACGTCTTACCTATCCTTTAACCCCTCTGGAAATGTTTTCAGTTACTTGTACTACTATGATTACTGAACTTTATTTGACACTGTTCACATTTCACGGTACGGTCGTAGGTGACTTATTTGGGGGAATGGGGTACCGAGGTAGGAGGACGACGAATTTTGAGTTTGAAAAAATGTTGAAAAAAACCGACTCGACCCAGAAAAAAAAAAAAAAATTGCACGAGGTGGCCGAGACGTAACGACACCCGCGTGAGAACACCACTCGTCCCAGATGAGAGATCAACACTACCTACCCGAAGAGTGACGTCACCGAAGAGAATGGCGTCAAGTCCCTGGGGTCGCACGGCCGAAGTCCTCAACGATGCACGTCCAAGTCATCAACATCGAAGGTCCGAATCAACGAGGTGTCGTACACCTTAAAAGGACCTGATTCCTAGCTTTGACACAGGGAACGTCACCGATCTTCTAAGGATACGTGACACACAATCACGGAGTCAGCACAGGCTGAGAAACACTGGGGTACCTGACATCGGACGGTCCAAGGAGACAGGTACCTTAAGAGGTCCGTTCTTATGACCTCACCCAACGGTAAGGGAAGCGGTCCCCTAGAAGGGTTGGGTCCCTAGCTTGAGCCCAGAGGGCGTAACGTCCGTCTAAGAAACGGCAGACGCGGGCGTCCCTTCGTACATGGGTGGTCCGTTCAGGGTTTCGAGTTTGAACATTCGGACTACATCTGGGGCGGGAGGTCGGACTAGTGTCTTCATGTTTCAAATCTTAGGCGGTACCGGTGATCTCCCGTCGTGTGTCGAAGTTTAACCACTTCGCCCTTGTGTTACGTTTTTCTAAAGTGGACTGGGCTCGGCAAGGAGAAAGGAGAGTTTGCATCAGGACTCAGAGGCTCCTGTCCGAAAGTAGTTCAGTTGTCAGGGGTACTTTACACTATCCTTGGGTTGCACCTTTAGATGGCGTCTTCAGTTAAAACCCTCCACTACTTCGACAAATACCGGATCTGTCACCACTACGAAAACATCCTCCTACTTTCTCACACAATCAGTGAGTCAGCCACAGACTGGGGAACGCTGGGGGTACCTGACATCGGGCGGTCCGAGGAGACAGGTACCCTAAAAGGTCCGTTCTTATGACCTCACCCAACAGTAAATGAAGAGCTCCCGTAGAAGGGATGGGTCCCTAGTTTGAGTCCAGAGGACGTAATGTCCGTTTAAGAAATGGTAGACTCGATGGTCACGCCTATCTTTCACTTTCACTTTCTTTCACTTCAGCAAGTCAGCACAGGCTGAGAAACGCTGGGGTACCTGTGACCCGAAGAGGTAGGTACCCTAAAAAGATCCGTTCTCATGACCTCTCCCAACGGTAAAGGAAGAGTCCCCTTGAAGGGTTGGGTCCCTAGCTTGGGTCCAGAGGGTGTAACATCTGTTTGTGAAATGGCAGACTCGGTGGTCCCTTTATGGTCGCACCTGTCCATAGGGGTTTGAGTAACGACACATATGTGAGTTACACATGTTAAAAATATAATTATACAGTTACTATGGAGTTATTTGATCCAAGTTTTGCTTTCTTTTTTTTACGGGACACGGACTGAAATAACCGTAAGGTGGTAATCTCTCAGTAAAGAAACCTAAATTATAAAGAGAAGGTTCTCTATGTCCCATGATTGAGTTGTCGTGTTTGACTCGGGACCTTCCCTAATTTCTTAATCCTTCTCGGAAACACGGTGTCATTTTCCAAGACCCGTCTCGGGTGACATGTATGTCGTCCCCAGAAAAGTTCTCATATTAATCATTCTCAATCACCGAGTCAACATAGGTTGAGAAACGTTGGGGTACCTGACATCGGACGGTCAGAAGAGACAGGTACCCTAAGAGGTCCGTTCTTATGACCTCACCCAACGGTAAAGGAAGAGGACCCCTAGAAGGGGTGGGACCCTAGTATGGGCCCAGAAGACGTAACGTCCGTCTACGAAATGGTAGACTCGGTGAACCCTTCGGGAACTTGTGTGCGAATAGGAGGTTTCCGGATCTAGGTTAGAGAGGAAGGTCCTTTGAGTAAGGAGAACCGAGGAGGTTGAGACACAAAGAGGGAGAACGGGGTTGGACCGGTGTACTTCGACACTCACAAACATAGGTTACTGGGACTGTACTCTGGAGACACCTAGGGCAGGGAAATGAAAACCCACTTACTTAGCTCCCACCCTAACCCCCATGGAGACCCGTCACATTACTACGACGTCCCGGTTTTCATAGTTCCCGAGAAAGACAACAAGTTTGGACCCGGGTATATTCGTCCGAACACTTGTTAGTGTACGTGTGCGTGTGGGTGTGTTTGTGTGTGGGACGAGAGGTGAAGGGGTTCGGTTCAATAGACTGTTCCTCCACCCACGTGATAAGGGTTATAGGTGGTCTCCCGTCCGCACCGAATTAAACCCCGATAGACGTAAACATTACACACACACACACACACACACACTCTCTCTCTCTCTCTCTCTCTCTCTCTCTCTTTCTCTCTCTCTCTCTAAATGTCCAAACCAAAACAAAACAAAAAGGGAAACTTACTACCGGTAAGACTGGCCTACCGAAACCCAAAGGGTTCACCGCGATCACCATTTCTTGGGTGGACGGCGACGTCCTCTGTTCTCTGTTTCCGACCTAGGAACCTAGACTAGTCCTTCTCGGGGACCTCTTCCTTTACCGTTGGGTGAGGTCATAAGAACGGACCCTTTAGGGTACCTGTCTCCTCGGACCTCCCGATGCCAGGTATCCCAACGTTTCTCAACCTGGGCTAACTTCGATGAATCGTGTGTGCGTAAGACTAGTCACACTCCACTACGGAGTAACATCAAAACTAAACGCAAAGAGATTATTAATCACGGTTGCTTCCAGGCAGATCAGTTCCGATACCAAAAAGGTGACCAGTACATACCTACGCTCTCAACCTGACACTTCTTTCGACTCCCGGCTTCTTAACTACGTAAACTTGACATCATAACCTCTTCTGAGAACTCTCAGGGAACCTGACGTTCCTCCAGGTTGGTCAGGTAGGATTTCCTATAGTCAGGACCCACAAGTAACCTTCCTGACTACGACTTCGACTTTGAGGTTATGAAACCGGTGGAGTACACTTCTCAACTGAGTGACCTTTTCTGGGACTACGACCCTCCCTAACCCCCGTCCTCCTTCTCTCCTACTGTCTCCTACTCTACCGACCCACCGTAGTGGTTGAGTCACCTGCACTCAGACTCACTTGAGGCCCTCAACCACTACCTGTCCCTCCGGACCGCACGACGCTAAGTACCCCAGCGTTTCTCAGTCTGTGCTGACTCGCTCACTTGACTTGACTTATTAATCACCACTGCTTGTAGAAAAGTACTCGAACAACCGGTAGAAGACTACAAATATTTACATGAACAAACTAGGTTACCTATATGCAGACTAACACAAACTTCAGACAGGTGGTCAAAGTGGACACCGACAGAAGTAGACTCATTCTAGGGTCCCGTCCCACATACCAAACTCCTACAACATAGACAGTTCGACAGACGAACAAAGCCCATGGTATACCACACACGAACTCCCACACAAAGACGTGGACCGACTCATCTGTGTACAGAGGCATGGATAGAAATATTTAGTCAAACTGTCCACGTGGAGACTTAACGGTCAACTTTCGCCTACAGTCATAAAAACGTGGAGACACATCCGCAAAGATGAGAATAAAGTCAGTCAAAGCCATAAGCCCCTCCCCTCACAGACCCCAGACCCTAGACAGCCGGACCTCATTACTTACTCCCCTCCTTTAGACACACGTAGGGATCTCTACAGTCGAACGGTAGTCTGCACCCGTCTCAGGAAGACACAGGTGGACGTGCGGACGAAAGGTCAGATAAACGACATAAACGGACAGACACATAAACCCCCCGACACAAAGAAGGACTGTCAGTCACGTGGACGAACCGGACAATACACAGACAAAGTAGTGTTCCCGGAAATATAGGTAGTGCATACAATACCCAATTTAACGTAACTGGGGGGGTGTGTGTGTGTGTTTATCTCTGGATTGTGGGTCCTGGAGTCTTACACTGGAATAGACCTTTATCCTAGAACCGTCTATACTACTCAATTAAACTCCGGTGTGACCTCATTCCCCCGGGAATTACGTCAATCTAACCACAGGAATACCACCAAATCAACGATTCAGTACGGACTGAGAAAACACTGGGGTACCTGACATCGGGCGGACATCCTCCCTTCCCAGGAGACAGGTACCCTAAAGGGTCCGTTCTTATGACCTCACCCAACGGTAAAGGAAGAGGTCCCAGAGAAGGTCTGGGTCCTTATCTTGGGTACAAAGAACGTAACGTCCACCCAAGAAATGGTTGACTCGGTAACCCTTCGGTCACAGGAATTACTTTCCTCTTTACAGAAACAAAAAACAAAAACAAAAGCGGAGTACCGAACCTCTTAGAATGACAGGTTTGACTCCTAGTTCGAGACCAGGAACCGTTACTTGCGTGCCTCAGGATTGGTGACCTGGTACTCCCTTAAGGGGTCCTCCCTCTCTAACCTGTGTACGCGTGTTCATCCTACGACACACTTGAGACCTCAACACGAGGGTGTTCCGTTCGAGGGTTCTCCACACTCTCTCTCTACGGACTTTGTCTAAAGAGAGGTGGTAGAAGTCTCCCTCTTGTCGGGGGGTGACTGTGGAACTAGAACTTGAAGACCAGGAGTCTTGACACTCTGTTAGTTAAACAAACCAAATTAATTCGGTAAGTACCGTCCTTTCGTTACTGTTTGGATCTGTCACACAAGTTTTCGTTTTTTGTAGTCAAACGACTGTTTCCAGGTATGTCAGTTCCGATATCAAAAAGGTCATCAGTACATGTCTACACTCTCAACCTGGTATTTCTTCCAACTCGTGGTTTCTACGAAAACTTGACACCACAACCTCTTCTGAGAACTCTCAGGGAACCTGACGTTCTTCTAGGTTGGTCAGGTAAGATTTCCTCTAGTCCTGACTTATAAGTAACCTTCCTGTCTACGACTTTGACCTCGAGGTTATGAAACCCGTGGACTACGTTTCTCAGCTAAGTAACCTTTTCTGTGACTACGACCCTTTTTAACTTCCGTTCTCCTCTTCCCCTGCTGTCTCCTACTCTACCGACCTACCGTAGTGACTGAGCTACCTGTACTCGAACCCGTTTGAGACCCTCTACCACTCCCTGTCCCTTCGGACCTCACGACATCAGGTACCCCAACGTTTGTCAGTCTGTACTGAACCGCTGGCTCGCTGTTACCGTTGTTAATCCGGTGAGTCAAACACCATGAGTCAACACCGTTTGATTATGTCACACAAACACACACACGTAGGGGTCCGACGACGACGACGACGACGACGATTCAGCAAAGTCAGCACAGTCTGAGACACGCTGGGGTATCTGCGGTCTCGGGTGGTCCGAGGGGGCAGGGACCCTAAGAGGTCCGTTCTTGTGTCCGTCGACCTACATTGACTGTCGGTCTCGGTCCCTTCAAGGACCAATCCCGTTGCACCCCGACGGGACACAAGATGAACAAGCAAGTAACCAGCGCGACCCAGAAACAGCGACGCGTGCCTGAAAGAGATCGACGTCGCTCGTCCCGACGAGAAACAACACCGCGCACCCGAAGAGTGACGTCCCCGAAGAGAGCAACGCCTAGTACGCGACGTCTCGCGACCGAAGTCCTCGACACCGTGTCCCCGAATGAACGAGGGGCTATCAACCCTAAGAGCGTCTTGTCCCAACTTGGAACAGGGAACGTAACCGTCCGTCTAAGAATTGGAGACCTGGGGAACGGGACACAAGGAGACTTGGAGAGATACGGTTATGTAAAGCCACTGTCGACAAGGGCCCTTGGGTTGAGATGTCCGGTGCGGTCCCGTGTGGACTCCGGCGGGGAGTGGAGGCGGTCGGCGGTCGGCCATTCTTCACCGGCGGAAGTCGTCGACAGACGGACCAGGGAGCACCCCCCACATTGTTCCGTCGAGGTTGGTGAAGAGGTCGGGGAAGGAGGGAGGGAGGGGGAGACTCGTGTCATTTGAGGACCATTAAAAGTCTTGGATGTTCCGAGCGTAAGTAAAGAGAAAGGGGATCTGGGTGGGGTAAAAAGAAAAAAAGTTTAACTTCATATCGACTAAATGTCATAACACAATCAAGGTCCCCATGTCGTTCCACTAAGTCAATATGTATGAAAAAAAAGCCTAAAGAAGGGTATATCTAACAATGTTCTATGACTCGTATCAGGGGATATGATATCTCATCCAGGAATAACAAACGGACAAATATGTCGGACATCTACAATTAGAGTATGTGGGTTAAATAGAGAGAGTGGGGGGAGAAACGGGAAACCATTGGTGTCCAAAAAATTTAGATACTCAGACAAAGATAAAACATTTATTTATTGACACCCAACAAAAAAAAAAAAAATCAAAGGTGTCTATTCACTATAGTATGTCATAAAAAAAAAGACTAAGTGAAACGAATCATACCATTAGAAATCCAGGTAGGTACACCGACATCTACTGTTCTAAGGTAAACATAATACCAACTCATCATAAGGTCACACACACACACACACACACACACACACATGTGCAGAAATCGGTAAGTAGACAACTACCACAACTACCACGCAGGGTTAGGAATCTTCCTGTGATCGGGGTAACTGAATCCCAGGTGGGATTGTGGTGAAATTGAATTAATCGAGAAATTTCTTGGGTAGAAGTTTATGTCAGTCGTAGTGTCGAAGGAAGAATAGTGTGCTCACTCACTTATTTAGTTACTTAATTACTTCCTTGCTGTCTTTCCCGAAGACCGTCCAAGACTAAAATAAGGCGCATAAGTGACGAAGAGGGACCAACTCCTCATTTGGAAACGGTTGACTACAACGAGACCGGTTACTCTACAGAAGAAAAGTGAGGGTTCTTATGCTCTTTTGGCGGCTCACCAGGTCAGTAAAGAGACAATGAGGACGGTGTTCGGACCGTGCAGGGTTCCGACGTCACGGAAGAGGAAGGTCTTCGAAGAAGAAGTCGTCTCAACTTCGGTCACGTACTTTCTTAATACGCTGCAACTCTACTCTTTAGTAAACAATGTCATCGTTGTGAGTCGGGTTCCACTGTCTAAAAAAAAGAGGATTCTCAATAAAGAAGTCCTTTAGATGGTTTCTACACTAAAGGCCCCAAAGTTTTCGGATTCCTTTCTAAGACCACGAGTGTAGTCGTCGTGTTTATAATTTTGACCTTGTCGTGGACACGTTCCTACTGTCGTTTAAACAGTTCGCAGGGTATAAAAACTGTACCTACCTGGACCTCGGACAGTATGTCTCACTTCAGTCTGTCTCCTTTTGTTTATAACATATAATTGTGTACATACACCCTAGGTCTTTTTACCATATCTACTAGTATGAGTGTTTTGTCTTTGTTTCTATGTCTACGGCTCTTCTTTGCTTACCTGTGGCTCCCCCTTTCCTCCCTCCCACCCTACTTGACCCTCCAATCCTGAGTGTATATGTGCGATAGTTATGACACACATTTTATCCATTTATTACTCTTAGAAGACATGTCGTCGACCTTGAGATGTGTCACGAGACACCACTGAATTTACCCTTCCTTTAGGTTTTTTCTCCCCTGTATACGTATGTGTATCGACTAAGTGCAACGACATGTCATCTTTGATTGTATTGTAACATTTCGTTGGAAACGGCTGTTTCCAGGTGTATCGGTTTCGATACCAAAAAGGTCATCAGTACATGTGTACACTCTCAACCTGGTATTTCTTCCGACTCGCAGCTCCTTAAAAACGAAAGTTTAATACCACGAACTCTTCTAGGAACTCGTTCTCAGAACCTGAGACCTATCGTTGCTCTAATTTGGTCAGTCAGGATTTCCTTTAGTTGGGACTTATAAGTAACCTTCCTGACTATGACTTCGACTTCGAGGTTATGAAACCGGAAGACATTGCTTCTAGACTGAGTAACCTTTTCCGGGACTACGACATTTCTAACTCCTGTCCTCTTCTTCCCCTGTTGTCTCGTACTCTACCAACCCATCGTAGTGGCTGAGCTACCTATACTTAAACTCGTTTGAGGTACTCTACCACTTCCTGTCCCTTCGGACCGCACGACGTCAGGTACCCCGACGTTTCTTAGTCTGTGCTGAATCACCGACTTGTCGTTGTTAGACACTCATATTTTAAGAAAGGACGGTGTATCCTCAGGGTAAAGGTATAAAGTCCGGAATAAAAAAACAACAAAAAAAAACAAAAAACGGAATAAACAAAAATATGAGATTTGAAAAAATAAAAGATAAATCCATATCGGTTAATTGTTTGTTACAACACTATCAAAGTTCACTTATCACTTCCCTGGGTCGGTATATATATGTGCACAGGTAAGAGGGGGTTTGAGGGGAGGGTAGGTCCGACGGTGGATTGGAACTCGTCACCTCAAGGTACATAATGTGTGTCGTCCGGGGATAACCAATAGGTAAAATTTATGTCGTCACACATTATAGGTAGGGTTTGAGGGATTGATAGGGAGGGAGGGTAGGAGGGGGGTGGTGGGGTGTGGTGGCCGTTGGTCTTCAAGTAAGAGATTCAGAAGCTCCCGAATAAAATTTACTGTCTCTTTCCACTGTCTCGACCTTTCGTCCTTACGCCCGAACACGGGCAGGGTTGAGGGAGAGGGTGGTAAGGGGAACGTCCAGACTGTGTCAGGTAAGTAAGTAGTAAAATAACCTTCATCAACGGACCTCGGGGTGGAAGAGTTCCCCTGGGTTCTCCTTTACGTACACAATATTTAATTGGTACCGTCCCGTAGTAGGGACCTCGGGACGGTCGACCTGCGATCGGGAGGTGTCAGGCGCCTGAGAGTCGGGTGGTCCTAGACAGGGTCGAGGACCGGGGTGGCGGACAAGTAGGACCCGAACCTCGGACCTTAGAGAACAGAGAGACGGTTACACGGTTCCGAGTCGTCATGAGTCTTATCAGGAGAAGGTGTATCAACCTCCCCTTGGTCGGTTGGACCTTTCTCTGCCCCTTCGTCAGTCCCGCCGGAGAGACGTGTAAGAGGGTGACAAGGAACTGTCCTTGTCGGTCCAAAGGAGGATGGAGCCCCGGAAACGGGGACGGTGTGGAAGATGGGGTCTTTCATGGAGGGGCCTATGTGGGAGTCGGCTGGGGGTAGGAGGACAGGCAA
This sequence comes from Capra ibex, assembly GCA_006410555.1. Lineage (NCBI taxonomy): Eukaryota > Metazoa > Chordata > Mammalia > Artiodactyla > Bovidae > Capra > Capra ibex. Next base: position 112,402 of record SJYO01000132.1, on the reverse strand, counting down.
TGAGTACGCAGTGGAATGGGTATTCCTGAAGATTGGTAGGATAAATTCGTGACCTTTGGAGTGGGTGGGGCTGTGAGAAGTGGAGGTGAATGATGAAAAGGCGTTGTGAAAAGTGGTAGATTAACTAATATGTACAATGAATAAATACCTGAAAAGAGACAAGGGGGAGGAAAGTGATGTTGTCCCGTCCCTAAAAACAGACAGAATAAGTAGTGACTCAAGGTTTTTGGATCTTATCAAGGACCTTGTGTCATATATGCATTTTTTATAAACAACTTTTCTATCTACCTACCTACTACCTACCTACCTACTTGTTGCCTACCTACTTGCCTTACTACCTACCTACAACCTTTCTACTTACCTACCTACTCGTTTCCTACCTACCTACCTTACTACCTACCTACTATCTTACTACTCACCTACCTACCTACCTACCTTACTACCTACCTACCCACTTGTTACATACCTACCTGTTTTACTACCTACCTATCTTGTTACCTACCTACCTACCCACCCACCTACCTACCCACCCACCTACCTACTTACCTACCTATCTTGTTACCTACCCACCTACCCACCTACCCACCTACTTAAGTATCGGGTCTGGAAGGATTTGTGGGGTCTTCCGAGGGAGTGTGAGACAAACAGGAGGTAGAGTGTTATTTAAATGGAAGATACCGAGGATTTTGACAAGAGGATTCGTTAATAGGTCTCCAGTGAAAAGTACAAAGGGAGACCATCTTAAATTCGAGGATTGGAGACAGGAATAGAAGTAAGTTGTTCATAAAAAACTCTTTGACTATGTTCGTTCCGTTATACGACCTCTAATCTTTAAGTAGTCGTCCACTTTATTTCTTCTGAGAGGCGGAAACACTCCGTTTTTATTCTTCGTTTCTCTTCGTTTCGAAAGACTCTTTTAAACTCAAGGGAGGACTTTCAGGTTTAAGTCCGTTTCTTGTGTCTTCCGTTTTCGTCGACCAGACGGAGACGTACGTAAGTTATTTATGACTCGTTGATGCACTGTCAGTGACAAGATCCGTGACCACTGTGACTGCACTTATTCTGTTTAAGGAGGGAAGTCCAAGGGGGTTTGTACGGTAAGTGAGAGAGCGGGGTCCCGGAAACGTGTACTACCAAACAAACGTTTTGTGTGACCAGGGGGAGGGGCGGGGGCTGACACTGAAAAATGGACCGATTGAAATGAGTAGGGAGTCACTAGTCGAACGGAGAGTCCACAGGACTGGAGTAGGTCCCACTCAGTCCCTAAGGGGTAGAGTTAGAACTGGCGAGTGAGAATGCTCCCACACAAGTGTCAAGGTGTGAAGGGTGATTTGATATTCAAAGCATCCCGTCACTACCGCGACACGAGAAAACACGGAGGAGCCGTGGGTCGTCTTACCGTGTATCATCCACGAGTTATTTATTTACGTTCTACGTATGTACTTTAGAGAAAGGGAAGGAGGAAAGGTTGGTCCCTGTGGGGGGAACGGGTGGGAGGGTTCAGGTGGTCGGTCCTGTCGGGGTGACATTGACGGCTCGGGGCGGGGTTGAGTGGGCCGGCATCTAGAGGGGAGCGGTGGTCGGGACGACGGGGAAGAACAATTCCTAGAACTATTACAGCGGGAGAAACTCCCTGTCGAGACTAGCCAGGGCCCGCGTCTTCAGTATCGCCCGAAACCGGCACGGTTTCATGAACCACGAGGGCCGACATGCCGTCTCTCGTCTGTACCCTTTGTCGGGGCTCGTCACGGGAAGGTGGGCGGGTGGTGGACGTCTCCTGTTACGAGAGTCCTCTTACGCGAACCTATTTACTGGGGAGTTACGAAGAAAGTTGACACACAACCCGTGGGACACAAGACTCCCTTCTGTCGACAGAAGGGTCTTAGTAGGTCGGGTTGGTCGCACGTTTAAATCTCCTATTATGGTATATACTACAAATTTTACAAAACATAGATAAGTACGAAAGGACCACTGAGTCTACCATTTCTTGTCAAACGCTACGTCCTCTGGGATCCAGCCCTTCTAGGGGACCTCCTCCTTTACCGTTGGGTGAGGTCATAAGAACGGACCTTTTAAGGTACCTGTCTCCTCGGACCACCCGATGTCAGGTACCCCAGTGTTTCTCAACCTGTACTGACTCGTTGATTGTTTGTGTGTGTATATAAGTATCATTCTCTTTGTCTTCTTTCTACACCTTTAAAGGTGAATCTATTATAATTAATATAATTCCTCCAGATTCTCAATTTTTTCTCTTCCTCTCCCCGAAGGAAACCACTGGGTCACCGATTCTAAGACACGAGGGTTACACCCCGCCCCCCCCCCCCGGGTCCAAGTTAGGAACCCGTCCCTTGACCTAGGGTGTACAGTGTTGATTCACCAGTGTACGGTGTGTAGTTCTAGGGCGTACAGTGTTGATTTTTCTAGGACCTCCAGTGTTACTTTTACCTTCTAGGACCCACGGCTTGATTCTGGGTCGTGTCGGTTTATTTATTTGTTTATCATAAAAAAAAAAAACTTTGTTCTTTTCTCTTTCTATTCGTTCTCCCTTTTCCTGTGTCCTTTTGAGTTTCATGCTATAATTCACTATAACATCTTTTAGTCAGACATCATAAAGACGTCTATCCGAATATCTTATATAAAAGGTTATTCTTCACACGTCTGTTTTTGTAAACTAACTTACTACTCTTGTTCCTGTTAAAAGTAGAATCTCAGGACCACAACGCGACCACAACGAAAGAGTTTTTATATCGAGAAAGTCACCCCTTGACAACAAAATAACCGTTTGTAAACTTGTCAATAACTAAAAATTTAGGTAGAATTTTAAAAAAAGACCTGTCCATTCTTAAGTCTTTGAGGTGGTGGGTACACTGAAAAGGTGATTTGCATGAGGTCTTACGTGAGGTCGTTTTATTGTAAACTTAGTCTTATTCCTTAAAATTTTTACTTCCTTTTGTACCTTTTATTCTTTACATCTGTCAAATTTGTTACGAACTATTGTTGAGACGTTTGACTTTACGTTACCGCTTCTTTCTTAAGGATTTTACATTCCGTACTAACAAAAGTAAGTGTCTTTTGGTGGCGGTTGTCAGGTCTTTTGAAGTTGTTTGGTCCAATCATTCGTTATGTTTCCTTTTGTTCATTCTCTCGCGATTTCTAGAACGGAAAGACACCCTCTTTCAAATAGTAACGAAATCAGTGAGTCAACACAGGTTGAGAGATAGATACTGGGGTACCTAATATCGGGCGGTCCGAGGAGATAGGTACCCTAATAGGGTTGTTCTTGTGAGCTCACCCATCGGTAAGGGAAGAGGTCCCCGAGAAGGACTGGGTCCCTATCTTGGGCCCAGAGGACGTAACGTCCGTCTAAGAAATGGTAGACTCGGTGGTCCCTTCGGGTCCTCTTCCAATAGCTATGACTAATTATGGACTAAATTATGTTTTAATTTCCGAATTTTCTATGTCTACTCGTGGGAGGACCGAAGAACATAAGAGTAAAAGGGTTTATACTTTCATTGGGGAAAGTAGGTTCGTTTGCCTATACGTCTAGAGAGTCCTCGTTTCCCTGCTTGACCTTCACCCTTCCTCAAGTCCGAGAAAATGTCTGTCCTGAAGAGGTACGGGTGACCTTCGTTGCAGGAGTCGTAGGGGGTCACAAGGGAGGTGTTGTCCTTCCTCGACCGTGATGTCCCGGGGTAGACCTCCGGAGGATGGACCACCAAACGATTACCGAGAGGAGAGTCCGAGGAACTTCCCCTTGACGTCCCACCACAGGTCGCTGAACTTCGTTAGGAAGTCTCTCAAGACGACCATCTTAAGGTGGTCGAGGATCTTTCTCTTGCCCTGTCTACGAGAAGGTCTCCCGGTCGGGTGTGTCCTCCCTCCGTCTCGACCTTCCTTGGTGCAGGTCGAGGAACACACTTTGTCTGGGGAGAAGACGCGAGGGACCGTTGTCTGAGGAACTTTCGAGGAACACTGTCCCTCGAGTGAAGGAAGGGTCTCCGGTCCTGGTGAAATACCCCTTCTTTAGTGTGACAGAGTTCTGTCAAGAGGATTATAGGTCAAACAAATTACTGTTGGAATGGTTTATTAGTTGAACGAACTGCCGGTCAAGTGGTTTTGGTTTGGGGGGAGGTGGGAGATCCGCAGTTCTCGAGATAAAAATGTCTATTAACATTATTATTATTTACAATAAATACTTCGTTGATGACACACGACCAGTCACACGTTGGTGTGTAGTAGTTTTAGAGAATTATTGGATCTCCCCACCTTCCCTCCGAGTTCCCCCTCCTCTAGATACGTATAAATACCGACTAAGTGTAGTGACATACCGTCTGTGGTTGTGTTGTAACAGTTCTTTAATAGGCGATTAATTTTTATTTATGAATCCCCGAAGAGACCACCGAGTCTATCAATGGCTTTTCGTCTCTATAATGAAATGGTTGTTTACAGGTAGATCAGTTCCGATACCAAAAAGGACACCAGTACATACCTACACTCTCAACCTGACACTTCTTCCGACTCGCGGTTTCTTAACTACAAAAACTTGACACCACAACCTCTTCTGAGAACTCTCAGGGAACCTGACGTTCCTCCAGGTTGGTTAGGTAGGATTTCCTCCAGTCAGGAACCCACAAGTAACCTTTCTGACTACGACTTCGACTTTGAGGTTATGAAACCGGTGCAACACGCTCTCAACTGAGTAACCTTTTCTGGGACTACGACCCTCCCTAACCCCCGTCCTCCTCTTCCCCCGCTGTCTCCTACTCTACCGACCTACCGTAGTGACTGAGCTACCTGCACTCAGACTCACTTGAGGTCCTCAACCACTACTTGTCCCTCCGGACCGCACGACGCTAAGTACCTCACCGTTTCTCAGCCTGTGCTGACTCACTGACTTGACTTGACTTGACTTGACCACCGAGTCACCATTTCTCAGACGAACGGTCACGCCCTCTGTACCCAAGTTAGGGACTAGGTTCTCCTAGGGTATACGGTGCCTCGTTGATTTGGGGACGCGGTGTTGATGACTCGGACACGAGATCCCAGGTCCTCGACGTTCACGACTCGGGTACACGGTGTTGATGACTTCGCGTACTCGGAAGACTCCGAGACGTTGTTCTCTTCGGTGGTGGTACTCTTCGAACGCGTGGAGTTGATCTCAGATCGGGGACGGACGACGTTCATCTCTTTTCACGCGTGTCTTTACTTCTGGGTCGGGGTCAAAAAAAATCAAAATTTTTTATTTATAAAAAAATTTAGAGAATTATTAGTACCCTCCATTTATGTAACTATTCAGGGGATAAAATATCTACCTCTTTGACTCAGTGTTTCTTCCGAGTAGGTCCCAGTATGTCGATCTTTTCCTGTCTAGGTCTTAAGTCAGGATCCTGTTCACTATCTCACATCATCGGTTTTCGACCAGAGACACACTTACACACTTTCAGTAAGTCAGTACAGACTGAAAAACGTTGGGCTACCTGACAAGTCAAGTGCCTTAAGAGGTCCGGTCTTATGACCTCACCCATCGGAAAGGGAAGAGGGTCCCTAGAAGGGTTGGGTCGTTGACTTGGGTCCAGAGGGTTTAACGTCGACCTAAGAAATGGTTAACTCAGTGTTCCCTTCCGGTCAGAGATATTATTCTGAGTAGACTTAAGTTCTCAGTCTACACACAGTAAATACTGATAAAGAGGGTCTTTACAAGTTCGAGTAGGATTTTCACCCCCTTTTCCGTTCAGTTTTAATTCCCTGTAAAACGTTTTGTTTTATAAAATATACAAATCCTCAAGATCTGAAGTTTTTACGGTCACAGAACTAAGCACAAGTACAAACCGTCACTTTCAACGAATCAGTACAGGCTGAGAAACGTTGGGGTACCTGATATCTCAGGTACCTTAAGAGATCCGGTCTTATGACCTCACTTACCGGAAGGGGAAGAGGTGCCCTAGAAGGGTTGGGTCCCTAGTTTGGGTCCAGGGGATGTAAGGTCCACCTAAGAGATGGTCGACTCCGTGGTCCCTTCGGGTTCTTATGACCTCACCCATCGGATGGGGAAGAGGTTTTCTAGAAGGGTTCGGTCCTTAGCTTGGCCCCGGAAGACGTAATGTCCGTCTAAGAAATAGTTGACTCGATAGTCCCTTCGGGCTACAAACCGTCTTTGGTTATGTTATGATATTTCGTTAATAGGAAGATTTATGTAAATTAATAAAAATTTTACTGTTACAGTATCCACTACCCTCACCGAAAAAAATTGTCTTATACCAACAAAATACATTAACTTTATAAAAAGGTCAAGTAATGTTCACACTTTTTTGTGAGTTTTGCGACCAACAAATAAAGTAAAAAGAACCTAATTGTGTAAGAGAGTGAACCTTTTGTCTGTTTTTTGTGGTTACAGTACTTTCTAGTTTCTTTATTTATTTTCTGACCCCTCGAGGGCGTTTAATTCTCTCTGTGATTCCTGTACTTACGTTACGCACTCAGGGGACTAATGTAGGACCCCTACTTTTCCGACATTATTTGCATTAACGCCGGTAATCCCTCGAACCTTTTGCGTGACATAATCCATTATTAAAACATAGTTACAAGTTGAGGGACTGACACTATTACTATGCCACCATTCCCTTTTTTTTCACAGAACCGAGAAGTCTATACGTACGATTTCATGAATATCCTTCTTAAAAATTTAAAATAAAAATTAACCTCCTATTAACAAATGTTACAACACGACCAAAGACGGTATGTTGTTACACGTAGACGAGATTCACATGAATACAGGGGAGGGACAACTTAGAGGGACGGTGGAAGATGGGGAAGAGCGGAGAGATCCGGTAGTCTCATGGTCCCACTAGAGAGACACAATATGTCGTTGAAGGGTAATCGATAGATAAGACGTGTACCAAGACCTTGTCCCGTACCGTTGTGTGAGGTCATAAGAACTGACCCCTTAGGGTACCTGTCTCCTCGGACCGTCCGATGTCAGGTACCCCAACATTTCTCAACCTGTCCTGACTTCGTTGAACCGTATCGTAATGTGTACCGTCACACATACAAAGGTGCGATGGGAGAGTCAAACAGGGCGGAAGAGGAAGGGTGTGACACGGGTGTTCAGACAAGAGATACAGAAACAGAGATTATAGGACGTTTATCCAAGTAACCATGGTAAAAAGATTTAATATCCTTTCTAGAACTATAGACACTTAATGAGGATTTATCACGTTTTATTTACACACACACACACACACACACACACGTCTCTCCCTCTCTTTCTTTCGTTTTCTCCTTCTTATAATTGTTGGTTAGTCATTTTGGTCCACTTTCCGGGTGTCTATAAGTACTGTGATAAGGTCATTGTAGAGTCATTAAAAAGTCTTTATTTTTTTTTTGTCTCCCTCCTTTTTAAAAGTCTTATTTTTCAAACCCCCTCTTTTTCTATACACCTTACTCACTTGTCAAGGATTGGAAACCCCCTCAATTCCTAGACAAACTTCGAGTTTACTTTAAACTCTGTGGAAGGAGTTTTTTTTTTTTTTTTCGTCTATATACGTTTTAAGATCTAAAAAAAGGCCTCTTAAGTTTCGAGGAGTTCCTAGGTGTTTGGTGTCCATCCTAGGTACTCGGAATAGTTACCCGAATTCTCCAGATTTTCTATCGGGTTTTAACGTGCCGTTGTTTATCTTGTGAACTTTTCGGAGACCTAAGAGGTACTTTGCCAGTAATTTGTCCAATTCTCGATTTAGAAAAATTTATCCCCATATCAACGAAATGTTACACCACAAGTAAAGACGATATGTCGTTCCACTTAGTCGAGATACACATATATACATATATATATATATATATAGAGGGGAGAACAAACCTAAAGGAAGGGTAAATCCAGTGGTGTCTCGTAATTCATCTCAAGGGACGCGATATGTCGTCCGAGAGTAATCTGAAGACAAAGTGTGTACAATCACCTATATGCGGGTCAGGGTTAGAGGGTTAGGTAGGGCGAGGGAGAAAGGGTGGAACCACAGAGAGGTGTGACCAAGAGATACAGACACAGAGATACAGACGGAAGTTTTTCTTGATTGAGAACTACAGACTGTTTTTGCTCTGAGACGGTAAGATACTATGGTCTATTCTTGATTTGGAGTCAAAGAGGGTAGACACTTTACCCTTGAGTCTCGACTCGCTTACTGGACGTCAGGATCACTATTATACAGACCGTGAATTGTTCACGAAACGTTCACTAGTGACTTCGATGGCAACAATTATAATAAGAGTAACAACCGCTATTCTTTTTGTTCAAATTTCGGTCAACGAGGTATCACGGAGAACCTCGCCAATAAGACCTACCTCCTTTTCCCCAGGATTCCACCTCGAAGTCTCTCCCAGGTTCAATCTGAGACTTTCTGACCCCAATCCCCATCCAACTGGGAATGGCATTCGGGGGACTTTCGAAAGAAAAGACATTAGGCCATGTCAGGAAGACGACAGTACTAAAATTATACGAACTGAAGTTGTAATATGGACGTTTGTCCCTTTGTCTCGTTCTACAGTGACTCTGGACTCAGCCCCTTAAGTCCGGGTAAAGGACAGTGCAGAGTCGGGTGGGAGGCGGAGGGCGGGGTTGGTTCCTTCTTCCCATGAACTGATAACCTCCCTTGTCCGTTGGTGACCGTTGGTTGTCTTAGGGAAGGGACCTCTGAAACGACAAGATTCGGAAGTAAAGAAGGAGACACATTATCCTTAGTAGAAGAAATTGAGCCCCAACAACTCTTCAGTTTATCTGAGACATTCGTTCCGTAGGAAGATCTTATCTAACTTACTTTAGAGGTGAAGTTGGTTATATTTCCTGGTATCTTAGATTTCCTGCATCTTCTCTTAGGTAAGGGTGGTTATCCCGTCCTTTTCTGTACTTAACCGTCCTCACCAAGACAAGTGTACTTCTTGATCTATCGGTTTTTTTTTTAGAGGATGAAGTTTTTTGGGGATCTTTACGACTCTCTTCTTACGACTTGAGAATTTTTGTTTGTTTTTTTTTTTCATTCCCTTTAGGGGGTTTCCTGTTTTACTCCTACTTTGAATTTTCAGACACAGTTAAGTCAAAACCGACCCGTTACGTCGAACGTCCCAGAGGTTGGTCCCTAGGTTGCTCCCGGGAGTCGTCAGGACTGTGACCTTTCATTTTCACAATGAACGAGTTAGCACACGTTGAGAAACACTGGGGCACCTGACATCGGGTGGTCCGAGGAGACAGGTACCTTAAGAGCTCCGTTCTTATGACCCCACTCAACGGTAAAGGAAGAGGTCCCCTAGAAAGACTGGTTCCCTAATTTGGACCCAGAGGGTGTAACGTTCGTCGCGTCGGGGGTTGACTGGTGGTCCCTTAAGGGATCTCGCATGTAGAACTAGTGTATCTTTATACTCTACTCAATAACACAAGAACAACCCATCTCTCAACCGTGACTCTGGGTGGAAGTAAGGGTTTCCGACTTGATAATACAGTTTTTGGGTCCCCCCTCTTCCACAAGATCTTTTTGAGGTGGGTAGTCGTGTCGTCCCCGGTACACTTTCGAACAAACAGAGTCTGAGTTTTACCTCTTCAGTGTGAATTCTTAAGTAGTGGAATTGAAGTGGAAGAATACCCAAATCGTAAATATGAATTTGGTGGACATGTCTGACCCTTTGATTCCTTACTTTGTCTCGATAAAATTAGACTATTTCTTCATTTGAACAACCACTAAGGGTTGCCTTCGTTTACGTTTTAGAGACCTCTGGGTTCGTCGTTTCTATGGGTACCCCTTTCGGGGTGAATAGTAGTGTTCTGTTTTACTTTTTTGGTTGTTCCTTTGCTCAGTGGTGTTCTTTCTTCGACGTGGGTTTTGTTTGTCTTTCCGTCGTGTCGGTCCCAGACGTTCTGAACCTAGGTCTGACGTAAAGACGGAGAATACCGTACTGGCTAGTTACCTGTACTCAACCTCGTTTGAGGCCCTCTACCACTTCCTGTCCCTTCGGACCACACAACGTCAGGTACCCCGGTGTTTCTCCGCCTGTGACGTATCGGTGACTTGTTGTGTTTGTCATACGAATTACAGGGGCATCTCGGAACGAATTCTTCGTATAGAAAAAAGACACCCAATGGTTAGTTACTTTTCTTTATTTTTTGTTTTTAATTTTTGTGTGTCCTGGGATGTCCTCGAGTTATTTTCACTGACAACAATTGCATGTTATCAGTTAGTAGAACTGTCCCTGTCTCATTTCCCTGTTTCATCCACTAATTTGTCAGTTCGGGTGATCCCCTAACATTTATCTTTTTATACCCTCTGGGGACATTCAATTACTAATGAGTTCTTTCGTCTAAACGAATTGGTGTTTTGGTTCGTCCGAACGAATCGGTGTGTCGGTACATTGTCTCCGAGCCCTGTACTGGGTTTTGTTATTTTGTTACCACCGTACTCGGGGTGGAGGACGGGTCACTCGAGTCATTCAATTACTTAGGATCCTGTACGAGAGACGAGTGTTCTTTTTGTTATTAAACGTCTGGTGTGTCCCTGTTCTTTTGAGGGGACGAGTTGGACCCCCTCCTCCTCGACTGCGACCTTCGTACTGTCGATAGATGAGTCCTTTCAGTTTCTTCAAGAGAAGGGGGAGGGGTGGTCAGGGAACAAATACTTTAACATCGGGTCACTCAAGAAGTGAAGTCAAGTCAAGTCAGTGAGTCAGCACAGGCTGAGAAACGCTGGGGTACTTAACGTCGTGCGGTCCGGAGGGACAGGTAGTGGTTGAGGGCCTCAAGTGAGTCTGAGTGCAGGTAGTTCAGCCACTACGGTAGGTCGGTAGAGTAGGAGACAGCAGGGGAAGAGGAGGACGGGGGTTAGGGAGGGTCGTAGTCTCAGAGAAGGTTACTCAGTTGAGAAGCGTACTTCACCGGTCTCATGACCTCAAAGTCGAAATCGTAGTCAGGAAGGTTTCTTGTGGGTCCCGACTAGAGGAAGTCTTACCTGACCAACCTAGAGGAACGTCAGGTTCCCTGAGAGTTCTGAGAAGAGGTTGTGGTGTCAAGTTTTCGTAGTTAAGAAACCGCGAGTCGAAAGAAGTGTCAGGTTGAGAGTGTAGGCATGCACTGGTGTCCTTTTTGGTATCGGAACGGATCTGCCTGGAATCAGCCGTTTCATTACAGAGACAAAAATTATACGACAGATCCAACCAGTATTGAAAGGAAGGTTCCTCATTCGTAGAAAATTAAAGTACCGACGTTAGTGGTAGACGTCACTAAAAGCTCGGGGGGTTTTATTTCAGACTGTGACAAAGGTGACAAAGGGGTAGATAAACGGTACTTCACTACCCTGGTCTACGGTACTAGAAGCAAAAGACTTACAACTCGAAATTCGGTTGAAAAAGTGAGAGAAGAAAGTGAAAGTAGTTCTCCGAAAAATCAAGAAGAAGTGAAAGACGGTACTCACACCATAGTAGACGTATAGACTCCAATGACTAAAAAGAGGACGGTTAGAACTAAGGTCGAACACGCCGGCTCGTAAAGACCGGGTGGGAAAACATTTGGAGTGTTCGTAGGGTAGGATTATTCAGTGAAGTATAGATAGTGAAACGGAGAGTGACTTAAGAAAAGGACACGACTCTGTATTTCCTGACCATGACCGCGCGGAGTCTCGGGAGCCTTTGTTATGGGTTTACCAAAGTAGGAAGGGTTCGTGGACTTCACGAGTCGAGTGTTCACCTTTGTCCGGTCCTTTCTTCTTTAATGAATTACGACTACCGTTTAAGACGTCGTAGGAAGTGGGAGACGGCGTGGTTCTTGCAGGGTAGGCTCGCCAACCATTCTTACGAAAGGCGGGGCCGAGCGAGGTACCCCGGTCGCATGGACAGTTTTGTATAGTTCTTCTCTCCAAGTGTATTGAGACTATCCATTTGGACCCCCTCCGTCACCGGTAATCTGTGGAATTCAGTGCGGGTTCGAAAGTGTTAACCTAACGTCCTCTGTTGTGTTCGGAAACCCACATCGATACAGAGTCACGCTATGTCCTTCTTTATATAAACGAGAGATACGAGAGGTGGGAAAGGATCGTACGACGACGACGACGACGACGACGATTCAGCGAAATCAGCACAGGCTGAGACACGCTGGGGTATCTGTGGTCTCGGGTGGTCCGAGGGGCCAGGGACCCTAAGAGGTCCGTTCTTGTGACCTCACCCAACGGTAAAGGAAGAGGTCACGTACTTTCACTTTTTACTTTCACTTCAGCGAGTCAGCACAGGCTGAAAAGTACTGCGGTACCTGACGTCGGGTGGTCCAAGGAGACGGGTACCCTAAAAGGTCCGTTCTCATGACCTCACCCAACGATAACGGAAGAGGTATATTGAGGATTTTGGAAACCGTAGAGGTTTCATTATATAGAAAAATTTTAAAAATAAATAAAAATAAAAACAGACACAACCCAGAAACAACAGACACATCCAAAAAGAGATCAACACCGTGTACTCGAGTCAGCAACGTCGAGGGCCGGAGACCTCGTGTCCGAGTTATCAACCCCGTGTACCCAAATCAACGAGGTGTCGTACACCCTAGAAGGGCCTAGTCCCTACCTTGGACAAAGAGGAAGTAACTGTCCGTCTAAGAAATGGAGACTCGGTGGTCCCTTCGGGTTCGACTGACCCCGAGAAGAGAAAAATTATAAATGAAAAAAAATGAACCGACGGGACCCAGAATCAACTCCGTACATCCTAGTAGTCAGAAACAGCGTCGAACGTTTGATAATCGACGTACACCCTAGATCAAGGGACTGGTCCCTAGCTTAAGTCCGGGGGACGTACCCCTCGAACCTCAGAATCGGTGATCTGGTCCCTTCGGGGACCCCCGAGAAATTATCGGAGTCCTACTCCGAATCATCAGTCTTCTCGGTACACTAATCTCCGAACTTTAAAAGTCGGGACGGGGTGGAGGTGTGGACGCCTCTACCTCCAACTCAGGTAGTGATTGCTGGGTATTAAATTAGTTAGAACGGATATATTTCTACGGAGTTGGTTTGAGGTTGGTTTAGTAAAAAAAACCACCCCCACACCCCCACCCCCACCCCTAAGGGTTGGTGGTGGTGAGCAGAACACCTTAGGATGAAGGAACTGTCAATCTTGACCTGTACCTTGTTGTCTGACCAAGGTTTATCCTTTTCCTCATGCAGTTCCGACATATAACAGTAGGACGAATAAATTGAATATACGTCTCATGTAGTACTCTTTGTGACCTGACCTTCTTTGTGTTCGACCTTAGTTCTAACGGACCTCTTTATAGTTATTGGAGTCTATACGTCTACTGTGGTGGGAATACCGTCTTTCACTTCTCCTCGATTTTTCGGAGAACTACTGTCACTTTCTCCTATCGTTTTTTCAACCGGATTTCGAGTTGTAAGTCTTTTGCTTCTAGTACCGTAGACCAGGGTAGTGAAGTACCGTTTATCTACCCCTTTGTCACCTTTGTCACAGTCTGAAATAAAAACCCCCGAGGTCTTAGTGACGTCTACCACTGACGTCGGTACTTTAATTTTCTACGAATGAGGAACCTTCTTTTCAATACTGGTTGAATCTATCGTATAAGTTTTCGTCTCTGTAATGAAACGGCTGACTCCAGGCAGATCCGTTCCGATACCAAAAAGGACACCAGTACATACCTACACTCTCAACCTGATACTTCTTCCGACTCGTGGCTTCTTAACTACGAAAACTTGACACCACAACCTCTTCTCAGAACTCTCAGGGAACCTGACGTTCCTCTAGGTTGGTCAGGTAAGACTTCCTCTAGTTGGGACCCTAAAGAAACCTTCCTGACTATGATTTCGACTTTGAGGTCATGAAACCGGTGGAGTACTCTTCTCAACTGAGTAACGTTTTTTGAGACTACGACCCTCCCTAACCCCCGTCCTCCTCTTCCCCTGCTGTCTCCTATTCTACCGCCCTACCGTAGTACCTGAGCTACCTGCACTCAGACTCACTTGAGGCCTTTACCACTACTTGTCCCTCCGGACCGCACGACGCTAAGTACCCCAGCGTTTCTCAACCTGTGCTGACTCGCTGACTTGACTTGACTTGAAGGAACTGGTCCCTAGCTTGGACACGGGAGACGTACCCTTCACGTTTCAGAATTGGTGACCTGATGGTCCCTTCAGGGTTGGTTTCACAAACCTCTCTAAGGTCCAACCACTTGTGTCTCTCTATGGTCCCCACCCCACCCACCCACGTTCGGGTCTTTCCCACACCTTCGGGTCAGGGTAAAGGGGTATGGAACGGGGTTCGTTGAGAAGGTAGACTGACTAGGCCTAAACTTAGGAAACTATTATTTATCAGATCATTCCTTTGACAAAGATGTTCAAGACCCTCAGACACAATCGTTTAATAGTTTGGGTTCCTCCCCCGATACCCTTCGAGGGTAAACATCGACCACCCAGTCTTCAGACCCACTGGGTCCGAACACTGACAGTAGACTTCACCTCCCGACAGAAAACTTCACACAATCAGTGAGTCAACACAGGTTGAGAAACGTTGAGATACCCAACATCGGGCGGTCCGAGGAGACAGGTACCCTAAGAGGTCCGTTCTTATGACCTCACCCAACGGTAAAGGAAGAGGTCCCTTAGAAGGGTTGTGTCTCTAATTTGGGTCCAGAGGACGTGACGTGTACCTAAAAAAAATGGTACACTCGATCCATTTGGTTCGATCTTTGGTTCGGGAATTAGATACCCTAAACAGCGATTGAGGTCTGTTTAGTACAGTCTTAGCTTATCTTAGTATCGTGTGGGTTCGACCACAGACACTTTAATCTCTTAACAGTCCACACCACTTAATTTTTTTTTTTGTTTGTGGTGTGTAAACCAAAGTCTTGATAACTCTCATACTCATATCTTTTTGTCCACACCCAAAAAAAAAAAGGGAAAATGAGACTTTAAACCGTAAAGACCTTTCCATAATGACTCACAGGTGACAGACGGGTAGAAACACCAGTGGTCCTACCTTTGTCCTATTCCTCTCACTCTGTGTCGGAGTCCATGTTTTTAATTTCCTCTTCGGTTTTTTCAGTCAGTTGTCCTATTTATTGTTGTTTCTTTTATTCATCGCGAAATTACGTTATAAAAGATTTAGCGTTTTCGTCGGTATGTTTCCTTACTTTATGACTAATTTACGATATTCTACTTACTTGGGACTTTTGTACCACGACTCACTCTCTTCGGTCAGTGTTTGCCGTGTGTCACCTCTTAAGGTAAATATACTGCGCGGGTCTTGACCGTTTAAGTATCTGTGTCTTTCACACAAGTACCAACAGTCCCGAACCCCTCCCTCTCCTTCCCAGTGACGATTGTTCCCCCCGTAAAGAAAACCCCCATTACTTTTACAAAGCCTCGATCTCTCTCCACGACCAACGTATGGTAACATTTACATGTAAATTATATTTACACTTTTTATTTATTTCTACACTGATACTTATATACGACATTCACGTTTATATGTCACCTTTATTATATATAATTAATATCTATTATATATTAATATATACTACATATCCGTTCTTGTACTTATATAATTATCGTATGTAAATTCATATATTGTTTTTATATATAATTGATATCTATTGTGTATTAATATTCACCATATATTTATACTTCAGTTACACAATTACGATATTTATATTTGTAATTATATATTGTTCATTATACATAATTAATATATATCTATCATACATACCTTAATCATACTTTACTTACACATACATTTATATATTGTTAAATATAATAATGGTATATTAATGTCTATTATATACACACTTATACGGATATACGAGATTCACACTTATATTGTATTTATTATATACAATTAGTATGTAAAAACAACAATTTAGCGATTTATTACAGACTGAGAAACGTTAGGGTACGTCATATCGACCGGTCCGAAGAAACAGGTACCCTAAAGGATCCGTTCTTATGACTTCACCCAACGGTAAAGGAGAGGTCCCCTGGAAGGGCTGAGTCCCTAGTTTGGGCGTAGAGGACGTAACAGTTTATAACCGTCCATCTAAGAAATGACGACTCGGTGGTCCCGAAGGGTATTATATTTGTGTATTGGATTATACATAATTAATATATATATTAATGTAATATATAAAATTATACATCGATTGATATAATACGTTATATATTAATATAACTATTTACACTTATACATTATATTCGCATTTATTATTGTATTTACGGTAAATTTACCAATCAAAATACAGTACACTTAAAATGGAGTTAAAATTTTGATTTAACTTTTTTTAGACACTACTTATTTTACAGTTTTGAAATTCATTCCTGTTCTAGACTGAGACGTGCACGGACCGACTGGTGTTAAGTGGAAAGGGATGAGGGTCGGGACAGTATAGGACGGAACTAAATGTCAAAACTATCAGACGGGTAGTATCGACAAAAAAAGGGGTAACGAAAACAAAAAAATTTCACTTTCACTTCAGCGAGTCAGCACAGCCTGAGAAACGCTGTGGTACCTGACCTCGGGTAGTCCGAGGAGGCAGGAGCCCTAAAAGGTCCGTTGTCACGACCTCGCCTAACGGTAGTGCAATTTTCTCATACCGAGAGTTTTTTTTTTTTTTTCACACCGAGAGTTTGAGACTCAAAGACCGTGGGGGAATTTGGGAACGACGTGGGTTTCAGTCCCAGAGCAAGAGAGGAGCGGGGTCGAGGCCGGTATCACCGGAGTAAAATGGCGTAGACCGGCCCGTCCCTATCTCACTCGTGGGACGCAGTCCACTCGTGTCAAGTTTGGGACCTAGGCGGTGGGTCAACGGGACACTGGAGCCCTGGGCTCACACGAAGAGAGTCAGAATTACAGGAAGAGACTTTTCTCCTCTATTTTGACGGGTAGTGTCTCCTTGTAAAAGCTGTTTCCGTTTCTGCGTCAACTTCGTGGAGTATGCACCACTCACAAGTGGTGTGCCACCGCAATAATCTGGGAAACACATTATTCCAACCCGAAACTTCAGGCCGTCAGAACCTAAGCTTAGGGTGGAGAAAGTGAAGGAACGAAACGCTGTGACTTGTTCAATGAACGACGAGAGACTCAGGACCAAAGGAGGTAACGTCTTTCTCTAATTCTTCTCATACGTGAGTTTCGTAATAAGTTCTTAACGGGAGTTTTACGACTGTGTCACCAGTATTTTTGTCATAGTGTCACGCAGTTCAGATTCTATAGTTAGTAACATTGTATGTGGTACGAAAGTGTCCGTTAATACTTTATTTTTAATGACCAAAGGGATCACCGAGTCTACCATTTCTTAGACGGGCCTCTTCCCTTACCGATGGGTGAGGTCATAAGAACGAACCTGTCTCCTTGGACCGTCTAACGTCAGGTTCTCCAGTGTCTCAGACTGTGTTGACTCACTGGACCGTGTGTGTGCGTGGGTATTTTAATCCGTCTTCTTGACTCTGTGGTGATTAACATTCTCGGTAAGGTTACGGTCTCCGCAATTTATCACTCTCCCTTTTTAGACGTAAAATGTTACCCACTTTACACCAGTATTGTCGATTACGATTAACTTTATCGAGTAAGAATAATTCGAAAATTATTCGAATTTTCGAATAATAGATAGATAGGTAGATAAAAAACCTATCTATTATTTCACGAAAAAGGTACAGTCCTTATCTCGATTCGTGAAATGTCCGAGTACCTTTGAAAAATTGTCGGGATACTTAGTCTATAACAATGGTTAGACAAAAGGTCCCTCCTTTCGACTTCGCGTCTCTTCGACTCAATGACCGATTTCCCGTGTGTCGACCTATTACAATCTCAGTCCTAACCTTGGCTTCAGTCACCCGAGGTTTCGTTGTCATATTTGGAGGTAGGGAGTGACATGAGATTCGTCATCCAAGAGTTTTTTTCCGTCCACCTCTTCCTCTTCTTCGAGGGTAATATAACAGTGGTAGTAAAAGAAAGGTACTCTTGGATTATAGGGTTTCAGTTCCTGGGAGAAACCAGACACGAGAGAGGAGTCGTCGGGGGCCATATCCCGATCTGGGTCGTCAATTCCGACTTCTTACTTATTGACTGAACAATAAGTAAGTAATTCCGACTTTCAAACTTCTTACTTATTGACTGAACAAACGTCGGGGAACACCGTGGGGTTACAGGTCGGGTTTGTAGGTTTGGTTGTGTGGGGTTCAATTTTTATTCTTTCTACCAAGAATGAGTGGTCTCTACTTGTCTGTCCAGGACCCCCCCTGGGACCCCTGTGTCTGTTTCTGGCTCTCAATCCCCTTCCCCAGTCGTACCGTTGTCTGAAGTCCTGTGACGTTAGTGAGTAAGGTGGTAGTACATAACCCACAGATAATACACGGCCCGTGACACGAGAAGAGACCTTTATGTCGGGGTCTTAGGTCACCCTCTCTAGTCAGGCGGGGAGGGTTTACTTAGTCGAAATTTCTCCGTCGATGCTCACATCCGTCATTGACCTTTCTGCAAGTCTAGAACTGCACACTTACGGTTCAGGGTGGCTTTCCTAGAACCGAGGAACCCTTTTACCAACTAAGGTTCTAACCCCGTCTTTCTCATGTTCTCGTCAGACGAGAACACGATTTTTCATTCCTTCTCGAGTCTCTTGTTACTCCAATACAGTTTTCCTGTCTCCTCGGTCGGACTTCCCCGAGGGTGACCAGGTCACTTGGTCACTTCAACGGGTTAGTACAGGTCGAGAAACGTTGGAGGTACCTGATATCGGAGGGTCCGAGGAGGTAGGTACCTTAAAAGGTCCGTTCGCATGACCTCACCCAACGGTAAAGGAAGAGGTCCCCTAGAAGGCGTGGGTCCCTAGTTTGGGTCCAGAGGACGTAATGTCCGTCTACGAAATGACAGACTCGATGGTCCCTTCTGGATTCGGGTGACCAGGTCCCGCCCTGTTATAATTTTATTTTGAGGTCCTTGTAAAGGACTCTATCTATTGTTTGTCTATGTGTCTATCCACGTATTTTACTAACTATCTATGTCTCTACCGATATATCTATCTATGTGTCTATTACGTACGTATGTGTTCCTGTATCTATGTGTCTACTAACTAACCATGTATGTATCTATGTGTCTATTTATGTATCTACTAATAATCTAGGTATCTATTAACTATGTATCTACGTTTACCTATGTACCTATCTGTGTGTCTATGTGTCTATACGTCCACTCACTATCTAATTATCTATGTTTCTACTAACTAACTAACTATGTATGTATTATGTGTCTATGTATCTTCTCTGTCAAGAAATGTTATCTTATAGTCGATTATTGAATCCTCCTTACTACTATAATCTTTAAGTATTACGTTGAGGTGTTACCTCTTTCCTGGGGTTCGGTTTTTTTTTTTTCGTTTTCTATAAAAAACCTTTTAACCATTTCACATTTATGTATGAGACCTAATACATTATATATTAAATATATAATATTAAAGATTATACACTATTAAATATTATCATCTTACAGGTACGACTTAAAGTACAAAAGTTTTTAGTACGATACATATATGTTCTCTTTCAATGAGAAGAACCGTCCATAAGTCTAATTTCCCCTTTACACAGACATTTGAATGAAACTTCTCAGAGTTCTTTTTTATTTATTATCTATAAAAGATTTATTTATTTTACAAGTCTCTTTCTACTGTCTCGGTTACTCTGTTTTACAATTGTTAACAACTAGACTGATTGTCTATATACTCGCAAGAAACGTACTAAGAGTTGAAAAGACCTTCAGACTTTATTGTATTTTACTTTCTTTTTTTTACCCTCCCTGACAGAGAGACGTCCGAGGATGCTCCCGATGTTTCGCCCGTCACCCCATCACTCCTTCTCACTCCAAACCCTCTCACCCCTTCTAAACTTCAGTAATAGTTCTACTCCTTTAGTTCTCTCACCCTTTGTCCACTTCTTTCTGTTCGCGGCCCGTCTGGCCACCCGTCCAGACGAGGGACACGTTCCTCCGTGTCCCCTGCACTGGGGCATCTCCTGAGACAAACCACGGAGACTTCCTTACGTCCCCAACCGGTCGGAAGACTTGGGGACGAGGAAGGGGTTCACTACCTCTTCTAAGTTCCTACCTCCAAGAAATTTTTTGATTTTTAACTCGATGGTATACTGAGACTTTAGGGTGAGAATCCGTGTATATGTCTCTTTTTGTACCAGGTTTTCCTATGTCAAGTCAAGTCAAGTCAAGTCAGTGAGTCAGCACAAGCTGAGACTCTGGGGTACTTAGCGTCGTGCGGTCGGAGGGACAGGTAGTGGTTGAGGGTCTCAAGTGAGTCTGAGCGCAGGTAGCTCAGTCACTACGGTAGGTCGGTAGAGTAGGAGACAGTAGGGGAAGAGGAGGACGGGAGTTAGGGAGGGTCGTAGTCCCAAAAGTTGAGAAGCGTACTTCACCGGTTTCATGACCTCGAAGTCGAAATCGTAGTAAGGAAGGTTTCTTTAGAGTCCCAACTAGAGGAAGTCCTACCTGACCAACCTAGAGGAACGTCAGGTTCCCTGAGAGTTCTGAGAAGAGGTTGTGGTGTCAAGTTTTCGTAGTTAAGAAGCCGTGAGTCGGAAGAAGTGTCAGGTTGAGAGTGTAGGTATGTACTGACGTCCTTTTTGGTATCGGAACTGATCTGCCTGGAATCAGCCGTTTCATTATAGAGACGAAAACTTATACGATAGATCCAACCAGTCTTGAAAAGAAGGTTCCTCATTCGTAGAAAATTAAAGTACCGACGTCAGTGGTAGACGTCACTAAGACCTCGGGGTTTTTTATTTCAGACTGTGACAAAGGTGACAAAGAGGTAGATGAAGGGTACCTCACTACCGTGGCCTACGGTACTAGAAACAAAAGACTTACAACTCGAAATTCGGTTGAAAAAGTGAGAGGAGAAAAGTGAAAGTAGTTCTCCGAAAAATCGAGGAGAAGTGAGAGACGGTATTCCCACCACAGTAGACGTATAGACTCCAATAACTATAAAGAGGGCCGTTAGAACTAAGGTCGAACACAAAGAAAGTCAGGTCGCAAAGAGTACTACATGGAACGTATATTCAATTTATTCGTCCTACTGTTATATGTCGGAACTACATGAGGAAAAGAATAAACCTTGGTCAGACAACAAGGTGCAGGTCAAGATTGACAACGAAGGACCGGACGTATGTCTGGGGTTATAAGTAACGACACGACAAATGTTATCGGTTCTGTACCTTCGTCGGATTTACAGGTAACAGTCTCCTTACCTGTTTCTTCTACACCATGTATATATTTTACTTTATAATGGGTCGGTAATTTTTCTTGTTTTATTACGGAAAACGTCGTTATATCTACCTTGATCTCTAACCGAAGAGACCACCGAGTCTACCATTTCTTAGGTGGACATTACACCCTCTGGACCCAAGCTCAGGACCTAACCCTTCTGCGGGACCTCCTCCTGTACCGTTGGGTGAGGTCATAAGAGCGGACCTCTTAGGGGTACCTGTCTCCTCGGACGCCCGATGTCAGGTTCCCCAGTGTTTCTCAGTCTGTACTGACTCGTTGATTCGTGTCTCTGACAGTATGACTCACTTTATTCAGTCTGTCTCTTCGTCTCCGTAGCATACTGTAGGTAAAATACGATTTAGATTTTTCTGTACTATGTTTACTTGAATAAATCTTTTGTCTTTGTCTGAGTGTCCGTGAATCTCTTATCTGAATACCAACGACTCCTTTCCTACCCTCCTTCCCTCCCAACCCTTCAAACCATACCTGTACATATGGGACGATATAAATTTTATCTATTGGTTGTTCCTAGACGACATATCGTGTCCCTTGAGACGAGTCACAATACACCGTCGGACCAACCCTCGTCCCAAATCCCCTCTTACCTATGTACATACATACTGACTCAGGGAAAAGACAGGTGGACTTTGATAGTGTTGTAACAAGTGACCGATATGAGGTTTTGTTTTAATTTCCAATTAAAATTTTTCAGTATACAAGTACACATACATTATTTTTGACTTTACAATTTTTATTTTTCTTGGTTCCTCTTTTCCTGACCAGTAGGAATGGTCCCACTTGGGGAGAGACCCGAGTCAGTCGTTCCATCCCTCACTGTACGGTACTACCCGTCGGGGAGGACTAGAGTCCTCGTAAGGGGAGCTACGAAGGGTGGGAGTGTCCTGGGCGAGACGTGGGGACACGGGAGTGAGGTTGGTCTGACTCCGTGAGTGTACGTGCATCCCGAACTGGGATAACGTCCCTTTGGTCGGCTGAAGTAACCATCTGCATAAGGAAGGGATTTTTCTACCTTCCCTCTCTACCCGTCTCTCCAATGTCCGTCAGTGTTACGAACACACATAGGTAGAAAGTGGGTTGTCGGTGAGACGAACCGGTAGATAGAGAGGTACTGGACCTTACTGGGTCTCTCCCTGGTTGGTCATAGTTGAAGACCTTTATGGTGGTCGGGTCTTCCCGGTCCAGTCGGGGTCTTTAGGGGTATCTGTAGTGGGACGGACCTCGTTTGAAGGTAACGGTCTCAGGTCACCCTCGTACTAGGGTAGGGGTTCCGGTGGATGTGGGATTGGGGTGCAAGTCCAGGAAGGGCCAGTAAGGGTACCGGGGTCGGACATGGAGGGTGGTCAAGACAAGCCGAAGTCGGAACCACTCGAGGTGCTACAGAGGGTCCGACTCCGCATCTTTTCCAGGTTACCGAGGTCCCCCACCCCCGTCGGGTATCATAAGGACCGTGTGGAGGTAGAACCCGTCCGGACCTCTCCTCCCCTCCCCTCCCATCCCCTACTATGTCACTTTCAGGTTCTGAAAGTTTGGGTTCAGAGCGGTGGGTTGTCCTACCGTTTTCAATTTTTCTGTCTGTTATGGTTCACCGTCGTTCCTACACCTCGTTGACCTTCGGTGGACCTAAGAATCTAAGAAGAAAAAAAAATTAAACTTCTTCAAAAATTATACTTTTGTAGATTTTATTAAAAAAAAAACGTATTTGCCCTTCCCACCGGTACTGAGGTGTCGAGTAAGAACGTACTCATCATCCTTGGGTGAAACCTTTTGACGACCCGTCATAAGTGCCTTCGATTAAGGTGAGTACTTATGTAGTGGGTCTCTTTGCTTTGTGTCCAGGGGTCTGTCAGTATCTACTTCTTACAAGTGTCGTCGAGATAAGTGTTCTCGGTTTTTTAACCGTTGTATGGGTCACAGAAATTCTTCTACCTATTTGTGTCGTACTTTATTGGTATAGCACCTTATGTTATGTCGTTACTTTTTCTTGTTCACTGACGAAGTTCGTCTATGTGATTATACGACACTCTCAGGTACGATATGTTGAAGTAAACATACTTTAATTTCCCGTCCGTTTTGATTAGTTACGACTGTCTCCAGTCTTTCACCAAGGGAGACCCTTTGTCCTGTCTGATCACGACGCATACTGGTCGAGGTAGGTGATTTTGAAAGACACTACTACTTTCACAAGATATGTAACTAGACTCACCACCAATGTACCCATCTCTAAGTCACTCGGTATGAGGATTCTAAATAAGTAGAATGTGTGGAATACCATACATAAAGGACAGAGTTATCTTTATAAAGACAGAGTGTCTTTTAATATATATGTAATACATATAAAGTTATCCTTTAATATCTTTCAATGTATAAAGACAGAGTTGTCTTTTACATTAATATATAGGTATATTTTTCCTATACTCGTTCTCATACATATATATATATATACGTTGGTATATACACTTGTATATGTATAATAAAGTCATAGATATATCACCTACATATGTGTGTATGTGTGTAAGTATATATAAAAGAGGATGACTCTTGTAGACCCAACAAAGACTCAAAACTGGTCATTTCGATTATATATGTAAAAAAATATTTCGACTAAAATATGTATATATGATAATGTAATATATGTATATCTCATCTATAGTATATACATAAGGGTGACAACTGGTATAAACTCAACAAAGATTAAAAATTGATAATGTTTATTTCGACTTCATGGACATCGATATCTATATCTTGATATCGATAGATGTCTATAGATAGATAGTTCTATCTATCTACCTTACTGTCTATACTTTGACTTAGAAATGTAGCTAAGACTCGTTTCTCGAATAAAAAGAACCGGTGTGGTTCAAGAAAAAAAGTGAAACGCCGGCGTGACACGTCGTACGTCCTAGAAACGAGGGGCCCTTAGTTTAGGTGTGGAGGAAGTGACGTTCCGTTTAAGAATTGGTGACGTGGTGGACCCTCCAGGGGGGATCAAGAACTTAATTCAGAACGGAATGAGTGGAGGACGAAGGCTCCGAAACGTTGTACGACAAAGGAGACGGACCTGGTGAGGACGGAGGAGTAGGTAGATTGAGGTGGAGGAGAAAGTTCACAGGTGAAATTACGGAGGAGGAGCCTCGTCGGAAGGGACTACCGAGTCTGGGTAGTCCAGAGGATGACACTACGAGGTCTTTTGGGAGATGAGGAAGGTGGAGTTGATCTTATTGAATCGGTTTGGGACAGAGGGCGATGGGTGGACCCTCGAGACCTTCCTGTCCTTCATAGGACAAAAATCAGTGGTCAAATGAAGTCTCCTATATATGTTATCTGCAACTTATTTTTAATGAGTAGTACTGACACTAGGGGGTCTGTGACAATTGTATATGTGCTTAGGTCGGAAAGGTGGTGGTGGGGGTGGGGTCCGATTTTTCTTAAGACGGAACCAGTTTGACGTAGAGGACGAGCGATGGAAAGTCCACCTGATACGAAACGACTTTGGTGGGATAATGCTATTCTAAGACACTGTGTCTTAGTTGCCCTCTCCCGTACTCCACACGGGTCGGTCGATTCTGATGTCTACCTCAAACAGTCGTTTGTTTTTTTTCCCTCCCACCAGTCACTTATTATTTCCACTTACCCTCCCCCACCTCCCTATTTGACCCTTAAACTCTACCTGTCTACCCGTGATGATATATGTTCCTCTATTTGTTGTTCCTGGATGAATATTATGTCCCTTGATACAAGTTATAGAATATTATTGGATGTTGTCTTTTCTTAGACTTTCTATAGACATGTTGATTTAGTGAAACGACATATGGACTTAGTGACATTTAGTTGATTTGAAGTTAAATTTTTTTGTGGACATATGTATTTTTTCACTTACCCTCCTTTCACGTACCATTGTTCCTAACGGTACAAGGTTCGTGGGGGAAGTGTCACAAATTCGTTTCGATTATTCCTTGACTGAATCGGTAAATTTTTAAGGAAAGTTCAAAGACCCTGATCTTGTCTACAAAATATTTATCCGACAATACACCAGTAATTGTATTAACAACTCTAGAGAGGGACCCAGTCGTAGTGACTCCATTTCTGATCTAACGAAAGACGGGACGTGTCGTAGGGGACGACTGAGTGGATCGAGTAAGGAGAAAAACAGAACTCGGGCGGCTACACCGAATAGGACCTCTCTCTCTGGTTTTCTCGTTCGTACTGATAGACATGGGTCAGACCCCCGAGGAGTTGGGATTAGACGGACGCCCACACGGACGAGTCAGTGAGTCAACACAGTCTGAGAGACGTCGGGGTCCCTGACATCGGACGGTCCGAGGAGACAGGTACCCTAAAGGGTCCGTTCTTATCGCCTCACCCAACGGTAAAGGATGAGGTCCCCTAGAAGGGTTTGGTCCCTAGTCGACCCGTAGGTCGGTTCTCGGTGTTGGTGACTATCTCAGAGGGTCCAGGAAGGAAGGGTTGAGGACGGGGTTAAAGGTACGTGTCTTTCCTTGTACCCCCCAGAGTGGAAGAAGTATCAAGGACTTATTAGATACTCTCCCATTTATATGTCTATATGACCAATCTTACCCCACCCCCCTTGGGAGTACGTCTTTGGGTGGAGGGTGGAGTCAGGGGATCATGGAACAGGTACAGCTGGTGTACCTCCCTGGGAGGGTTCTGTGAGGAACACACGTCCACGAGCCGTGGCAACTGTCGCCATGGGGACTATCTTTCACGGAGACTCTACGTTCCTCCTCTATTTCCTTCCTCAGTCACTACGACTTGTTTGTGTCGGTTAGTAAAACGGTTGTTGTATTTCCCGGGGAAACGCAAAAGAAATCTCGTCTTCTCTCTGTCTCTTCGACGTCTAGTTTCCTCTCGGAGGGGTGAGGGTTGAGTCCCCGTACTACCGGTCCCCTCAGGGGGTGGGGTTTCTCCTTACCTGTTGGGTGGGGTCGATGGTCCAGAGAGGAGGGTCTGAGGGTGGAGTCGTCGTAGACCGTTCGGAACGTCCTACGCCACAGGAGTTTCCTTTTGTAGACCTTCAGTACTGGTAACCGTCACCGCAAGAGTCCCATCTACAACCTCGACCGTTCCCTTCTCTTAAGGTACGTCACCTTGTCCTAAGTCGGTAATTTCCGTTACTCCATGGTCATGTGCGACGTTGGACTTACCTAGTTCTGGAGAAAGGAAAAAAATACCGATTTATGACAAGGTAACGTACCTATCCGGGACAACACAAAGAGGTAGGTGGGTGACTACCTGTAAGTCTAACACTGGTGGTAAAACGATAACACTTGTCACGAAGTCACTTGTGTCCACCTCTGTCTTTCACCCACTCACCCACGGTCCCCGACCGGCATCCCTTTTGTCCTTCACTAGTGACGAACTCACGTCCCAGAGTAGAACCCCAGACTTCTACAAAACCTTGATCTATCTCCACTACCAGGGTGTCACACTTAAATGATTTATGGTGACTTGATACGTGAAAAAAAATTTCTAAGAAAAAAATTACACTTGGTAAAATTTTCAGAAATAACTTACACAATGTTATAACGAAGATAAAAAATACAAAACCAAAAAACCGGTGTTCCGTACATCCTAGAATCAAGGGACTGGTCCCTGACTTGAGTGTGGGGGGACGTGACTTTCCCCCTCAAAGTTGGTAACTTGACGGTCCCCTCAGGGTCTTAACACGTGAAGTTTTACCGATTCAAAAACAATACACTTAAAGTAGAGTTGTTTCTCTTCCCCCTCCTTCTGTTCCTCCTTACTAAAGGTCCGACCACTACCTTTTAGCACTTGTGAACCGTAAGACCCCTACGTCTGACAGAACTTTCGGACAGGGAGGGTAAAGGGTCTCGTTCTTTGACTCCAAGACTCACTGGGGTGCCGTCCCACTCTGATTTCGGGTTTTGACGGAGTTCAGGAGACTCCTACCTTTCTACCTCCTCCTCCCCCAGAGTGTACCGGTAGAGCTTGACGAGGTAGGTGAAGAAGAAATCAAGAGCACAGAACTTCTTGTCGAGTATCGGGACTCGTGGAACCAGGAGTTAGTCCTCCTTGTACACTCAGGTGACGTCTCTTCGTCCCAAATTTTACTTCCGCGGACGGGACGTCTCCCACCCTGGTGCGCGGGTAACTGGGACGACGAGACCCCTCCTTCCCCAGTTCGGTTGATGTCGGACAGACGGGGGTCCTCCCGGGACATTTCCCGAAGGGTCCTCTTCGTTTATGTGTGGGTGTTTAGATCCAAGTATGTGTGCGTATGAATATGGATACCGACTAAGTGTGACTACATGCCGTCTTTGGTTGTGTTATAATATTTCGTTGATAGGAGGTTAATTTTTGTTTAAATTTATTTTTAAAAAACATTAATGTTTTGTTTTATTGTGAGTCCTGAAAGCACCGACAGACCCCCAATTCTGAGACGTGAAGGTGACGTCCCCCGCACTCAGACTAGGAACTACCCCCTTGATTCTAGGGTGTACGGTACACCAGTTTTATTTATTTAATTTTAAAAATTAATTAAATAAAGAGAACTCACCTCCGATTAATGTTGTAACATCACTAAAAACGGCATGTAACTGTACTTAGTCGGTACCCACATGTACACAGGGGGTAGGACTTGGAGGGAGGGAGGTTGGAGGGAGGGGTAGGGTAGGGAGTTTCAACAGGGTCACATGGCCGAAACTTACGGGACAAAGTACGTAACTTAAACCTGACCACTAGATAAAGTGTATACCATTGTATATACAAAGTTACGATTTGGTGTGTGTGTGTGTGTGTGTGTGTGTGTGACCGTAAGGTTCCCGGTTCGTCTCTCGAGTTCACCGTAACTCCCAGGGGTCGTAACCCCAGAGGGTCAATGGTGGAGGCCCTGAGTGGAAGAACAACAGGGAGAGAGGCCTCCTCAGTAGAGCTTAGACCTTCGACACGTCCAAGTGTTTCAGGAACTCCAGCATCCTCAGGGGAGCCGCGAATGTCTACTCGTCTCGAAACAGTTCGTCCTTCCGTATGGACTTTCGTTAGTTCACAGGGGCAGACCGAGGAGGGATTCAAGGGTGTTGGTGGACTAGGGGAGGGTGAAAGGCCCGAGTGAGACGACAGTCAGATCCTAAGACCGAGAAGAAGAGGACTCACCAGTTGAACCGGTGCGGATGGACAGATAGAACTGGTGTGGGTAAACTAAGAACGAGAAGGACGGTGGACAGGAGGAACCGAGGTGGGTGTGTTGGTACGACTGAGACGGAGAGGAGAGTCAGATCCGAGGTGGGTGACCAGGTATACCGGGGTGGATGGAGTCTACCATTTCTTAGACGGACGTTACGCCCTTTTGGTCCAAGCTAGGGATCCGACCCTTCTAGGAGACCTCTTCCCTTACCGTTGGGTGAGGTCATAAGAACAGACCTCTAAGGGTACTTCTCTCCTCGGACCACCCGATGTCAGATACCCTAGCGTTTCTCAGCCTGTGTGGATCCCCTGAAAAAAAATTTTTGGACAGATAGATCTTTATCGTGGTTCGGGAACGGGTCTAAGGTAGGATCTAGACACAACCGAGGTGGGTGGACGGATTGGTCATCGGACCGGGGTGGGAACAGGTCCGAGGCGGGGTCTAGGCATAACCGAGGCGGGTGGACAGGTAGAACCTCGCGGAGAGGTGGCTTCAATAGAAGTCGAGTGGTAGCTAGAACCCAGCCGGCATCACCCGATCTCTGACCAGGATGTGTCGTCTGTTCTGCAGACCGTTCCCCGGGGGTCCTTCTCTACTGTGGGGGAGAGGTGCACCGGTGTGGGGCCGGGAGGGACGGGTGGGCGAGTGGTCCAAGAGCTACCTGTCGACCTTCAACCATTAGACGGCGTCGCAGAGCAACAGGGCGAACTGGAGCAAATGCGTGACACGGTCCAGGACCCCCACCTCGTTCCCACTCGGACCCACGGAGGAAGGGTCTTGGGATAGGGGATGGACCGTCCCCTATCTCCCGGTTGGAGGTCGTCCCCCGTCTTCCCCTTACAGTGACAGGGGTTCCCCTACGACCCTTACTCAGTAAGCTCCATGTCCACACAGGGGACGACACCTCCCTCCCCCGCCGGGTACCCACACCGGCACGGACCCACCATGAGGGACTGAATTTGGATAACACAGACACACCGTGGCGGTAGGGACACACACTGGTGAGTGGGAGTACCGTAGATCCCGGTCGGCGTTCAACAGGAAGAGGTAGCGTAGGACACACACAAAGTGGTCGAGGACACACTACGTGTCTCTACGTATAACGGACCCGAACGGGGGAGGAGGACCTCCCGGAAGGTTTGTTCAGACCGGGTGGTCGAGGAAGAAGGAGGGAGACGACAGGGATCTCCGACCCCGTGTCGAGGTCACTAGGGGAGGGTCTCTCCCTTCGGGTCAGGGGTCCTCGGGAACGTCCCTCTAGATACACGGGTACGGAAGGGGCGAAACACGTGGACCTCGTCCTCCACTATAAACTCGTGAGCGACGTACCCCTGGTAGTTGTCCAGGGAATTCCACTTGGAGGGCAACAACCGTGCGACTCTTGTAAGGATCCTCCAACCTCTTTCCCCACTCACTCTTCTCCACCTCCGTCCATCCCTAACAAGATCTTGGACTTCGGAGAAGAGGGGTGAGGGGTTCCTTTATTTCTTCTTGCGATGCCCCATTCCCACTGGTCGACCTCCGACGGACCCCATCTACAGGTCCTAAGGAGTCGACTTCCCCCGAGGTCTCTTCCTCCATGTGTCCGGACCTCCCAGGGGTACTACCTCTGGTTTCTATAACTTACCTGTCGTCTCTGACCGGTTAGGGAGTAGTAGGGACGAGACAGATACGAAGGTGATCTGTTTGCCTAGGTCCAAAGCCAAGTCAGGTCCTAGGTACGAGGGAGGTCCTAGTCCCGAACCGACCCTAGCCCCGAGACACACTTCAACCTTGAGTCGGGTCTTGACTCCAAACCGGGTCTGAACCACGTGTCGGTCCCGACCCGGAGAGCGACCCCAAGTCACACGGGAGCCTCAAGTCCAGTCACAGTCTTAGAGTCCGACCATGGTCCCGAGGTAGGTCTCATGTCCCAAGTCGACCCCAGTTCCGAGTCACGAGACCAGATAGAGGAGGACGAGTCAAAGAGGGTGAACCGACTAGTCATGGAGGGAGGGGTTTGGAAGTCGCCCGTCTGGGGACCGACCCGACGTCGTCCTTCCTTACGAGGGAGGTCGAGTCAGAGGGGTGATGACGGGGGGTCTCTCACCTTTCCTCACTCTCTCGAAGGGGGGCGTTTCTACTTCGGGTAGGGGATGAAGGTCGAAGTAAACATGTAGGAGGGCCCGACACCGGTGCGCCAGGTCCACGAACGACCGGCTGAGGTGGACCGACGTCATCGCCGGCATCTACTCCTTGGACGCCCTTCTCTCGTCCGCCGGCCCCTTACTGTGACCGTGGTTCCAATCCGTCTAGACCCACAGTCAGGGCCTGGACGGAGAAGGGTCGACCTACCACGACTCGGAGTCAGAGGGACAGACATTTACCCGTATTGTTATCGTGGAGGGTGTATACCCAATAACATCGTAATTTACTCTATTACGTGTTCTTCGAGAATCACCTTGTGGACCGTATAGTATAGACGAATTACAAGTAAATAAATTATTCTTAAATAACTTGTACATGACACACGGTTCAAGGTGTAATTCGAGACATCTTAAGCGACCATCGGGTCGACCATTTCTTAGGCGGACGTCACGTCCTCTGGGGACAAGCTGAGGACCCAGCCTTTATAGGAGACCTTTTCCCTATCCGATGGGTGAGGTCATAAGAACCCGAAGGGATTACCGAGTCGACCATTTCTTAGGCGGACGTTACGCCCTCCGGACCCAAACTAGGGAGCCAACCTTTCTAGGGGACCTCTTCCCTTACCGATGTGTGAGGTCATAAGACCGGACCTCTTAAGGTACCTGACATATCAGGTACCTCAGTGTTTCTCAACCTGTACTGACTCTCTGAAAATTTTTTCCGTAGTTAAATAAACTAGGAGTGGTGTTGGGGTTTCTCCTTGTAAGACCCCAGTGTGACTAAAATCTCCACGTCTTCATCTTCGTGTCTCGCCAATTCACTGAAAGATCACGGTATGCCGAGTGTTCTCCTTCTCGACCCTCAAATTGGTCTCTACTCGTCGGGACACGGGTGTTCGTCTCTTTCTTTTCGGAAGAAACAAACCACCAGATACTCCCGTCACAGAGGGCTTACGGGTCGGACCCGTCCCGTCTCACTGGAGGTCTCCAGACCCGACCGACGGACCCAGAGTGGAGAGGAACATAAACTACTTCTGGACCATCTCCCACCGACGTGACCCCAACCGGTCCCGAAGGAAGTAGAGGAAATCCTTTACCCACACGTGTGTTTCGTCCAGGATGAACCTCCCTTCTCCACTCCAAACCCCACCCTCGGACCTCGACCCCTACGACCCACCCTCTTCCCAGTAGACGGGTGGGATGCTCCAAGTAGAGGGTTGGGGGTTTGAGGTCCCTGTCCACTTCGGTCGTTTGGTAGGGGAGACCTGTCTTCGGGCCCTTCCGTCATTAGTCAGTCGAGTGGAGCTACAACTACTTCTATTAGAGCTACAGAACCACAAATTCCTTGGCGACGTTCCCGAAGTATTTTACGACACCCCCTCACCCCTCTCTTCCTACCTCTTCCCCTTCTGAGGAGGAAGGTCCGCTCGGGGTCTCTGTGTCTCTCCTCCTCTGTCTCTACCTTTACCTGTTTACCTTTGTACTCTCTGACCCTCTCTCTCTACACATCTTTCTTTCTCTGTCTCCGTTCCTTTGCCTTTTACTCTCTTTTCTCTTTACCTCTTTCAGGTGTGTTTTTTGGACATGTCCTGACAAGGTGCGTCTTAAGTAGTAGTATTTAAGGGTTTCGCCTTTGTTGGGTGTACAGGTAGCTGTCTACTTACTTATTGTTTTACGCCAGGTAGGTCCTTTTCCTCACTTCGGGACTGTGAGTGATGTCACACCTACTCGGAACTTTGTGCTACAAGTCGCTCTCTTCGGTCCGTGTCTTCCGGTGTGTACTTACTCAAGTAAATCTACTTTACAGGTCTTATTCATTGCGGTGTTTCTGTCTTTCATCCAATCACCAACGGTCCCCCCCGACGTCCCTTTAGCCTCAGATTCCCCACTACCAATTCCCCATACCCCAAAGAAACTCCCTACTACTTTCACAAGATTTTAACCCTTAAAGGACCAACAGGTTACCAAATCCTCTCGGACCCAAGTTAAGGACCGGGTCCTTGATTCTAGAGTGTTCGACGTTCCGGTTTTGTTGTCTTTTTCTTTCTTTTACAAGATTTTAATTTGTCACCATGTGTTGAAACACCCCAAGGGCCCACCGCGATCATCGTTTCTTGGACGGACGGTTGCGTCCTCTGTGTCCAAGTTAGGGTCCCAGTCCATCTAGGGGACCTCCTCCCGTACCATTGGGCGAGGTCATAAGAACGGACCTCTTAGGATACCTGTCTCCTCGGACTGCCCGACGTCAGGTACCCCAGTGTTTCTCGACCTGTGCTGACTTCGTGTGTATGTTGTGACATTTAGTTGATGTGAGGTTATTTAAAGATTTTTTTATTTGTCACCACTACCATCGTCTGGGAACACTTATATGGTCTTTTATAATTCAACATCTACGAGTTACCGACTTAACATACCGTAAAAATAATTTAGAGTTATTTTACCAATTTTTTCTCTACCGGTCCCTGAAGGGACCACCAGATCACGAATTCTGAGGTGCGAAGGTGACGTCCCCCGTACCCAATCTAGGGACCAGGTCCCTTGACTCTAGAGTGTACGGTGTATCACGTCGTTTTTTTATTTTTTTCTCTCTCTCTCTCGGTTTCCTTTTTCTCCTTCATCTTTCACTTTCATTATCTCTATCTACCCGTTTACTCCTATGTCCTTTTCT
Source organism: Capra ibex (assembly GCA_006410555.1). Taxonomy (NCBI): domain Eukaryota; kingdom Metazoa; phylum Chordata; class Mammalia; order Artiodactyla; family Bovidae; genus Capra; species Capra ibex. The sequence continues at coordinate 79,149 of SJYO01000132.1, read as the reverse complement.
TCCTCTGTCCCTATTTCTCTGTGTCTTCCTCTCTTTAAGTTTGTCTCCCCCTTCATCCCTCGTTGTGGTTGCCCTGGTCTTTGATACTCTCTGCTTCTTTATGCCTCGTCACTCTAGTCCTTTATAGGGGTTCGGACACAGCCCACCTACGACGGAGAGGCGAGACGCGTACGCAGACCGTTCCTGGTCGAGCCTCGTAGTGGACAACCTACCTCGGGTCGCACAGGCATATGAAGAGGAGGCAGACGACCTAGAGGGCGTCTGTCGTCGTGGCGAACAGTATGAGACAGTAGAACCCGACTCTCACCCCTCCTATCCGACTACAACCCCACAGGCCCCTACGCGGGGTGGGTACTCGGACGGGTTGGCCCAGGACGCAGGGGTGTGTGGCCGTACCCATGGCCGAGGCTCGCGTACTCCAGGAGCATCTGGAGTAGCGGGAGACGGAGGAGCAAGAGGTGCGTCAGCATGTCCAGGAGTAGGAGGAGGTGGCACAGCGACGTTCTGCGCCTCAGTCCTCCTCGATCCCTTCGGGGGTCTGGTCCCTGGGAGGCTGTGGGGTCCCTCTCCGGTACAGGGGAGTCTGGGCGTGGGGGGAACCGCCCCGGAACGGAGGAGGCTGGTGGTCCCGTCCTAGTGCCAGAGTCTGTGAGTGAGCTAGACCAGCCTGTCAGGTGACATCTACAGAAGTAGTGGGTGTGAGAGGAGTCACCCCTTCCCGGACCCCCTCTCTACCATACTCGTCTCTGGGGCCCCCGGTCCACCCGTCCCCCGAAGTTCTTCCTCCTTATCCCGGCTTGCCCCAGGTCTCGCAGCCGAGTACATCAATGAGTGTACTAGGGGAACAAGACCCGTTAGCCCCAGGTCCTGTCTCGCCTGTCCCACATCTACTGGACACTGCCCCCGGTTCCGACGATTCGTTCGGGGAAGGGGTGGGCGTACGGTGTTGTGTCGGAGGTTCGTGAACTGGAACTCCAACCTGAAGTACAGGGACCCTCGGGTTAAGTCTTAAAAGGGTGGAAGGAGACAGGGTGCAGTCGTACAGGTGTAAGGGAATTGACTCGTGGGTGGTGAACTTGGGAAACAAGATCAGTCAACAGTATTTGCGAGTCTGTCTTACCCTACTAGAATAAAGGTTCAATGTTTCCTGGATCCCGAGTCTCTCCGTGCCGGTGTATAGGCTCCAGTGTGTCGTTCACTACTCTGTCCCTGAGTGTGACCCAAGGTGTACAAGGTTCGTTCCGAAAAACGTCGACGACATGCCGAACAAACTCGGGTCGTCAGGAAGGGACTGTTGCGAACCACACAGGTCACATCTGTACGTACCTTTACTTAACTTTGGGTCAGAAACCCGAGATCCATAGGTCGAGTGTCCGTCGAGTCAGGGTAGAATGGAACGGTTTTAGGACGTGTAGCTTCTCCAGCTTCCGGAGTTTCTCAAGTGAGGAGAACTCCGGTTTGAAGAGTATCGTCCATCTGTCCTTTCACGCCTATAAGAATTCCGTCTCCTTGACACCCTTCTCTTTACTCCAACCTCCTTTGTTTTGCCCTGTCCCCTCTTCAACTGAGGACCGATGACCCGAACTCCAGACCGGGTCCTTCTCCCTTTTCTTCCGTGTCGGGGGAGTCCTTTCTAGTTCGATATGGACTTCGGTGTTGATGGCGACGTAAAAAAAAAATGACTTCATGTGAGTATTCTATGTTTCGATTGGTAATTGTCTATTGTTAGACCATATATATTTGTTACGTTACTTGTTTCGGTAACTTTTCCTTACTTTAAAACTAAATACGACGTAGTGTCTATTTGGAACTTTTATGATACGATTCACTTTATTCGGTTTATGTCTTCCAACTTTCGACATACTATGGTGGATATATTCAGGGATCTTTTCCGTGTAGGTATTTCTGTCTTTAATCCTACCCCCCGTATGGTCTCCGACCCTCTCACCTACCCCTCAGACATAAATTACCCGTGTCTCAAAGACAACGTCTACTACTTTTTCAAAACCTATATCACCACTACCACTGTGATGTACTACTTACATAATTTACGGTGACTTGACATATGAACGTTCACCAATTTTACCGTTCATAATAACAAAATCAAATATATATGCAATAAACATATAAAAGTGTATTTTAAAATGAATATAAATATTTTATGTGAATAAAATAAATATATATTATTATTTATACATATCAAATGGTGTTATTTTTTAAATTGGTAATCGGTGAAATAAGTAACAAGTTGATTAAAAATAACCCCATATCAACTAAATGTTACAACACAATCAAAGACGAGAGGTGGTTTCAAAAAGTCAATACGTATATGTATATAGGTGAGCAAAATTCTAAGAAAGGGGTACATCCAGTAATGTCTCAGAAAAAAATCTCGTTACATTTTCATAAAAATAAAAGTTTTTATCATCTACGTTCGTAAATTTCAACAGATTATGATAACATGTTAACTAGAAGTCCAACATACGTTTTATAGACTGTGTCCCTATGGGATTAAAAATTTAACCTCCTATTAACGAAATGTGTCTCTTCCGTTACCGTGGGGTGAGGTCATGAGAACGGACCTTTTAGGGTACCCACCTCCTCGGATCATCCGACGTCAGGTACCCCAGCGATTCTTAGTCTGTGCTGACTCACTGAAGTGAAAGTGAAAAGTGGAAGTACGTAACCTCTTCCTTTACCGGTGGGTGAGGTCACAAGAACGGACCTCTTAGGGTCCCTGCCCCCTCGGACCACCCGACGGTAGATACCCCAGCGTGTCTCAACCTGTGCTGACTTCGCTGAATCGTCGTCGTCGTCGTGAACGAAATGTTACAACGCCAGGAGAGACGGTAATGTCTCATGACTCGTCTCAAGGGACACGATATGTCATCCAAGAATAATGAATAGATAAAATATTGGTAACTCGCCACCACCAAATTAACGATTCAGTACACTTTGAGAAGGGTTGTGGTACCTGACATCGGGAGGTCCGAGGAGACAGGTACCTTAAAGGGTCTGTTTTTATGCCCTCACCCAACGGTAAAGGAAGAGGTCCCCCAGAAGGGCTGGGTCCCTAGTTTGGACACAGAGGATGTAACGTCCACCTAAGAAATGACGACTCGGTGGTCCCTTAGGGTAATATTGGTAATTGGTAAAAATTTACAGGTGAAGTCGCCGTAAATTACCCAAGTGTCATAACACGGTAGTAGTGGGGTGGATCAAGGTTCTGTTAGACAGTGGGTTTTCCTTTAGGACGTGGGTGCTTCGTGCGTGAAACGTAAGGAGAGAGGGGAGGGAAGAGGGTCCGTTGGCAATCACACGGAAGACAGAGATACGAAAATAGATACAGGTAGTTGACTATGACCCATGTGTTTTACTCCGTATCGATTCGTCATCTTATGTTGAGTCGGTGTTTTTCCCCACTTCCTGATTGTTACGTAACATGTTTATTGGTTTTGGTACAAGACACTTTTGACGGTCTGTCTTCCAGTGCATAAAACACCAAGGTAAATATACTTTGTAGGGACTATTATAAATATACTTTATAGGAACTGTAAGGTGAATATACTTTATAGGGACGATGACATATCGTGACCTTTAATATAAATTATAAAATATTATTGGATATTACCCGAAGGGACCACCAAGTCACCATTTCTTAGACGGACGTTACGTCCTCTGGACCCAAGCTAGGGACCCAGCCCTTCTAGGGGACCTCTTCCTTTACCGTTGTGCGAGGTCGTAAGAACGGACCCTTTTAGGGTACCTGTCTCCTCGGACCCTCCGATGTCAGGTACCCCAGTGTTTTCTCAGTCTGTACTGAATCGTTGATTTGTTGTTCTCGTTGTTGTTGAGACTAAGATGTTGTAAACATAAACCCCTACGGATGAGATACACCAACCCGTGAGCCTGAACAAGGTAAGAGAACTAGTGGGACACCCCAAAATTACGGGTAAAATGGATTTTCCTTCCTCCGAGTTTCTCCCTTCCTTTCAACGGGTTCTAATAATTGACGTTCTCACTGAGACACCGACCCTTAAGGGACCACCAGATCACCAATTCTGAGACACGAAGGTCACGTCCCCCGTGTCCAAACTAGGGACCAGTTTTTTAATTCTAGGGTGTTCAGTGTCTCCACACCGTTTTTTTTTTTAAGATACGTGTCCCTTGAGACGAGTTATAATACATTGTTGGATTCACCCTGTTCTTAAACTTTTTCTTCTCTATGTACATATACATAGTGACTTAGTGGGCTGACATGTGGACTTTGAGTGTGTTGTAACAATTAGTTGATATAAGGTTATATTTTATTCTTCAATTTTTTCCTTTTTCTCATTCGTACACCGTATCTTTTGTGTGAAGACCAGTAGTTGCCCCTTTCCGGCTCTCCCACTGTTTAATCCTCTACCCCTAAATGTCTATGTGTGATAACTGATAATTTATTTATCTGTTGTCCCTGGATGACATATCGTGTCCGTTTATACAGTTACGAGAACTTTATTGAATGTTACCTTTTCTTAGAGTTTTTCTTATATACCGTTGGGTGAGGTCATAAGGAGGGACCTCTTAGGGGTACCTGTCTCCTCGGACCGTCCGATGTCAGGTACCCACGAGTTTCTCAGTCTGTGCTGACTCGTTGATTCGTGTCGTGTATGTATATATATTGACATAGTATAAACGATACATAAACTTTGATTGTTATGGCATTTTAAGGACGGACCTCTTGGGGCATCTGTCTCTTCGGACGACCCGATGTCAGGTATCCCAGTGTTTGTCAACCTATACTGAATTCACTGAATCGTGCGTGTTTAGTTGATATGAAGTAAAAAAAAATTTAGGTTTATTTTTGTTTGTTTGTTTTCATTCTGGTACCTTCTCGACTTTAAATTAAGGTTCTACCATACTCAGACCTCAGTTAAAAGAACTGATATTGAAGTAACGAAACATACGTCACCTTCAGTGGCACTCGTGGACACTGCACGAGGTAAGATTCGTGAAAGAGATATAACAAAATTTAAATACATAGAAGTTTAATTTTTTATATATATATATATTCCATTCGTTGTCCTGCCAAACTACATGAATAAGTATCACTTTCGTAATGATGTCAGTTTGATTAATTCTGAAGAGCATCAGTGGTACAAAAGCACACATTACTTACGTGAACTTTAGATGAGAGTATCTCATCAATACAACAAGTTATGTCACAATGGTTCATGTCAGTGTGTCATGTCAGTGTGTCATGGGATCTCGAGGTCTGACTGAGTAGGATACATTGAAGTTGAATTATGGGAAATTAGTTATAGACAGGTAATTAAAGGGGTGGAGATGGGGGTCGAGGAACATGGGCACCAAGATGAGACGAAGACAATTCAAAATGAGAGAGACACATCTCTCCAGTCGAGTAGTTTTACTTAAATTTTTAATTTGTCCTTACGAAGATGAGACACACAGGGGTAATTAATATTACAAACGACAACCAAGGATTGTCTTTAAGACAAAAGGAAAAAGAAAAAACAATTTAACTTCATAATCAACTAAATGTTGCAACAGAATCAAAGTTCACATGTTGTTTCACTAAGTCTATATCTATCTATTAAGGAAAAGTCTAACGAAAGGTAATATTCAAAAACGTTCCAGAAGGGACCACCGGGTCACCACTTCTTAGACGGACGGGTACATCCGCTGTGCCCAAGTTAGGGACTAGTCCCTTCTAGTGTGTACGACACCTCGTTGTTTCGGGGACGTGGCTTGATAACTCGGGTGTGTGACATTGACGACTTCGGGTACGCGGATCTGGGACACGAGACACTGTTCTCTTCGTGGCGTCACGTTTCGGGCGTACGTTGATGTCATCAGGGGTGCCCTACGTTGATCTCTTTCGGTCGTGTCGTTACTCCTGGGTCACGTCGGTTTTTTTTTTATTATTATTATTATTTATTCAACAATATTCTATTACTTATATCAAGGGACACGCTATATCGTCCAGAAACAACCTGTAGATAAAATAATATCGTCCCATATATACAATTAGGGTTTGAAGATTAAATATCTTTGTAAAAATAGGTAAATTTATTTAAAGAAACATAAGGATTGAAGAACCTTTCAGAAACATAAACGAATAAAGTAACTTAGTTCTTACCTACAACTGAAACTAATTCACTAAAGTTTCAGAACATGTTCTGTTCGTTCACATAAAACAAGAACTAAGATAATCATATCCCTCAATATAATTAGCTTGGGGGCTATGACTTAGAAACCAAGAAAACTTCACTGAGAGTTAAAGAGAGACGTAAACTTTTTCCATTTTTACTCAGTGTGTTGTAGATACCCGAGATTTTACAGTCACATTTTGGGACCAATATTAAAATCACAGCAATTAAGGATACATAGATTTTTAACATCTAAAAACCTCCGATAAGGCGGAGTTATAAACACTTATAAAAACGAGCGTACACACACCGGTGTAAATTCAGTCTAGTCTTTACTAATTTTATTACTTTTCTCCTTAAATAAATTTTAAAAATTTTGTATACATTAGTATAAATATACTCTCTATGGCACCTTAGGAACGTTATTAGAATGTTTTATTAATGTTGATAATATAAGTAAATATCTATTTTTTGAGTTCGTCCCTGTCTGTGACGACCTCATGTTTGAATCGACGTAAATACTTAGTTAAGTTATGTGTGACAAGAGACATAGAAACATAGAGTGTGAAAGTAGAAGTCTAACATAGAAGAAGACTTAATAAAGGTGTAGGTGTCGGATGAATTCGGTAAGATGCACCTTGTACTTGAAATTGTATTTACTTACATAAATTCCGCTCTTGTAGGATGAGAGTTTCTTTTGGTCCTAGTTCACGATATCTGTCTTCAGTCACATTTTGTTTATACTACATTTATCACAATATTTAAAAATCGAACCGCCAGGTCACCAATCCTGAGGCGTGAGAGTGTCGTCTCCCGGCCTCAAATTGGGGACCAGTCCCTTGATTTAGGGTGTACGGTGTTGATTTCTAGGACATACAGTGTTGATTCTAGACCACGGCGGTTTATTTATGAAAAAATTTTTAAATTTGGAAACAGAATCCATGTTTCGTTTTGTAATGTGAATTCTCACTTTACGACGTCTTCAAAAGAAACTGTAGTCTTGATTCCGTTCTCACGGGTGCCAAGTAAGAATAAGTATGACGTGGTTTCTAGAATCGGACGTAACATTTTGTTCTGTTTCTTTCTTTTCCTTTTATCTTTTCTTTCTGTAATTACGAGTCAAAGCGTCTACTATACTGACAGTTGTATCTTTCGGGGTCTCTTGTGTGTGTATTTATTGACCTGAGTTATTTTATCGTTACAGTGACTTCTGTTTTAGCTGAATGACGTAGTGTATAGCCGTGTAGTTGTTGTTTGTTAGTCTTTTACACAAAAAAAAAATTTCTATTGTAAACACTTTATAATCTTATTCGGTTTGATTTGATACCACTATCTTTAGTTTAGTCACCAACGAAGACCCCACTCCTCCCATCTTCTCTAACTGAGTCTTTCCGGCGGTCACTACTTTTTCAAGACAAAGAACTATTCCCACACGTAACGTGTTCCCATGCACAAACAATCTTGACTAACTTGCTATTCAACTTCTTGGTTCGTAAAGGGACATACTTTTGACCTAAGCTAAAATTTTCCTATCGTAAAGGGTAGTGGATTTTTTACATTTGCCTCTTCCGTTACCGTAGGGTGAGGTCATGGGAACGGACCTTTTAGGGTACCTACCTCCTCGGACCACCCGACGTCAGGTACCCCAGCGATTCTCAGCCTGTGCTGACTCGCTGAAGTGAAAGTGAAAAGTGAAAGTACGTAACCTCTTCCTTTGCCGTCGGGTGAGGTCACAAGAACGGACCTCTTAGGGTCCCTGCCCCCTCGGACCACCCGAGACCGTAGATACCCCAGTATGTCTCAGCCTGTGCTGACTTCGCTGAGTCGTCATCGTTTTTTACATTTTCGAGTGACGGACGGTTAAGTCCCTGTGTCCAGATTGGGGACCCACTCCTTATAGGGGACCTCATCCATTATATAAGAGGTCATAAGAACCCACCCTTTAGGAGCCTGTCTCCTCGGACTACCCGATCTCAAGTAGCCCAGCGTTTTCTTAGTCTGTGTTGAAACACTGATTTGTTGTTGTTTTACATTTTGTTTGTTGTTTCAACCAATTATAATTGTGCGGATTGTTTTCTTCATTTTTAGGAAATGTTTCATTTAATATTTTAAAATACCCTTCCATACTTCCTCGTAGATTTATTGATCTCACTTTATACATGATTAAGAATGGATCTTGATGAGTTATAAAATTTTAAAAGTCGGAAGTGGTTTTGTCGATATCTAAATTCCGTTAATGATAATTTTAGGGTCTTACTGAAAAGTAACTTGTAGAAAATACACTAGTAGTGACTTGAGGTCCCGAGAGAAATTTGGAATATTCGAAATTAGGGACCTCGGTCCTGTCTCTAGGACCCTACCATTCCATCCCTTGTCCTACCTCTTATTTGAGGGTGTCACGGGGATTAGGTTTTCCTATGTGCTTCCTTTAAGACACCGTCTGGTCACTAATCTTGAGGTACAAGAGTGACGGTTCCCGGGTCCGAGTTAAGGACCAACCTCTTGACAACGACGACGACGACGACGATTCAGCGAAGTCAACACAGGCTGAGACACTCTGGGGTCTCTGCCGTCGGGTGGTCCGAGGGGGTAGGGACCCTAAGAGGTTCGTTCTTGTGACCTCACCCAACGGTAAAGGAAAAGGTTACGTACTTTCGCTTTTCCCTTTCACTTCAGCGAGTCAGCACAGGCTGAGAATCGCTGGGGTACCTGACGTCGGGTGGTCCGAGAAGGCAGGTACCCTAAAGGGTCCGTTCTCATGACCTCACCCCACGGAAGCGAAAGAGGCCCAACCTCTTGATTCTAGAGTGTTTTGAGTTCCACACAGGTTTTCTTCCTATTCTCTTCTAAGAGGATAAACGACGCACAGAAACCTTTTTTAGTGGAGGGGAGAGACTTGAACAAAGGAGTGGATATTTTGCCTGGTAGCGTCATGGGTGACACCGTGCAATAACATTAAGATATCTTATTAGGTACATTTCCCAAGTCGTACCACACTTTGGAGTTATAGACCTTCATTAGTAATAGTAGGAATGATAGTAGGAACAATAGTGGTATCACTAATAGTGTAGTAGTCATCATACTAATGGTGGTGGTATTAGTAGAAATAGTAGTAGTGTAGGCATAGTAGTCGTAGACGTAGTAGTACTGGTTACAGTGGTAATAGTGGTAATGGTGGTAGTAGTATTAGTAATGGTAGTGGTAGTAATGGTAGAAGTAGTAGTACTAGTTACAGGGGTAGTACTAGTGATAATGGTGGTGGTGGTAGTAGAAGTAGTAGTGGTAGTCGTCGTCGTTATAGTGGTAGTATTAGTGGTGACAGTGGTGGTGGTGTTAGTGGTCTAGTGGTGGTAGTGACAGTGACGGTAGTAGTAGTGGGGGTAGTAGTAGTGATATTAACATAAGTGGTAGTAGAAGAATCGAGGTCGACCTTTCGGGTTCTCGTAAGTGGCTGGGTAGTCCAGAGTCTTGACCTTTTCTGGAGTCCATCGGTGACCAGAGCCTCTTCCGTTACCGTGGGGTGAGGTCACGAGAACGGACTTCCTAGGGCACCTGCCTCCTCGGACCTTCCGACGTCAGGTACCCCAGTGACTCCCAGCCTGTACTAACTCGCTGAAGGGAAAGTGAAAAGTGAAAGTACACAACCTCTTCCTTTACCGTTGGGTGACGACACAAGAACGGACCTCTTAGGGCCCTTGTCCCCTTGGACCACCCGACGACAGATACCCCAGTATGTCTCAGCCTGTGCTGTCTTCACTGAATCGTCGTCGTCGTCGTCGTCGTCGGTGATCAGAGGTCACAAGTAGTTGGTCTCTGTCCTTTTTCTAGGTCTGTCCTTCTTGAATAAGTTCCAGTGTTTCGTTTCGACCCATAGAGTATCGTGGAGGGTCCGGAATCAAGATAAAGACGACGGATGGACACGTCTCCGGTGACCTTCAGGTGTTCTTAAGCACGAAAGAGAAGATATTATACCTTAACGACGACCTTTCGACTGACGGGTCGGTTTCTGATGTAAAGGTAGGGGAGAACGTTCACTCACACCGGTATACGGATCAAGGTCGGTTACCTTACACTCATAAGTGATATACGTAGTAAGAGTCCCGTTACGTAAATTCTTCACTTTAACGTAAGACGTATGAAAGAAAAGAGGGCAACAGATGTCTGTCTTTACTACGACTCTGAAACTCCCTATCGTTTCGGTGTTTACTTTTATCAGAGACTTAGTGTGGTAGTCTTTTTTTGGAGGGAGGACTGTGGTCCTCCTTGTAACCTGATGACCCACTTGTCCTCTATTTAAAGAAAACTTAATTCAGTGACGTTTCCGAATAAACAATGTCGCCGATCACAATCGGATTATGTCATTGGAATTTCCGGTGTCGGTCGACACCAGACTTACTAGGAGTCTCCGGGGCAGTGATGGGTGAGATCGAGAAGAACATTAACAAGGTGATTAATGTGTGTACCGTTATTTACTTGTCGACCTTGGACTCGATTCTCGAGGACAGTGTAGACGAATCACCTGAAGACGAGTAGGAAGTTCCGAGTAGAGGTTATAGAGAAGAAGGTCCTTCGGAGGGGGTTAAAGAAGTGGGTTCGCCTCAGGAGTGGGAGTAAGGGGATGGGACCTTAGGGAATCATACTACAGGGAGGGGTGGGGATTTACAATGCATAAAATGCAAAATGTGGAACAAGGATAAAAGGGAGACGGACTTACGGGGACCACTAGTAGTTGTTTATAAAAAGTCGAGGATGGTAGATCTTCCCGAAAGGTCCACCATGATCACCATTTCTTGGACGGACGGTTGCGTCCTCTACGTTCTCTGCGTCCAAGCTAGGGACTCAGTCCTTCTAGGGGATCTCCCCCCGTACCGTTGGGTGAGGTCATGAGAACGGACCTCTTAGGGGTACCTGTCTCCTCGGACCGTCCGATGCCAGGTATCCTAGCGTTTCTCAGTCTGTGTCGACTTCGTCGAATCGTGTGTGTGTGGATTTCGTTGTCTCGGGAGGTTCTGTTGTGCGGACCTACGTTTGGGTTCAGGAGAGACGTCGAGTGGGCGCGTTGGAAGGTGGTAGTGGAGGGAGGTGAGTCGAGGAGGGATAGGAGAGGAGTGGGTGAACCGGGAGCAGGGATAAGGATCTTGTCAGTCCGTTCTAAGTCGGGATCCTGGAAACGTGGCCCAATGAAAGAAGGATCTTCTGACAGGTAGGGGGGTCAATTAAACTACGGAGGGAAGGAACAGTGAAAACCTGGAAACTACTTTACAGTAAAGAGTCCTCTGAGCTGGGTTGGTGAGCTAAATTCGAACATCCCTTAAGGGACCACCAGATTACCAATCCTGAGCCGCGAAAGTGACGGGATCCAGGACTAAGCTAGGGATCAGCCCCTTGATTCTGGGGCGTCCGACTCTTCGTACCGGTTTTTTATTTTATTTTAACATTGTATGTGTATAAAGTGAAAACGTTAAAAATTTTTTAACATAAATAAATACAAACCAACGTGACCCAGAGACAACGACGAGCTCCCGAAAGAGATCAACACCGTTCACTCCCGATCTTCGGTCAACGTCACACGCCCGGAGGGTAGCGTCATCGAAGAGAACAACGTGTCGTGTCCGAGATCCCGAGTTGTCGAAGTCATCAACGTTGAAAGTCCGAATCAACGTGACGTCGTACACCGTAGAAGGACCTGGACCCTAGTTTGAACACAGGGGACGTAACCGTCCGTCTAACAATTGGTGACCTGGTGGTCCTTCAAGAGTAAATAAATAAAACACTAACAGACATAAGGGGGGTGCGTTCGGGGGGATTGTGAGATCCTGTAGTCGTGGTGCTTCCGTCCTAAGAGACACATAAATCAAGTGACGACACCGGAGCTGTCGATCATGTTCCGGGTCGTGTGTCAGTCACAAGTTTTTTTTCAACTACTTCTTCACCTAGAGGTAAACTGTCTACCCTGTTGACTCCGAGTCTTTCCTCTATCGGGGAAGGGTTCCGGTGTGTCCATCTTCACCCCTCGGTCTATGGTCCGGTGTGTCCATCTTCACCCCTCGGTCTATGGTCGAGACGTCCAGGTCTCCGCCGCGAGGAGCGGGTCGGAGAAGTTTGATGTGGTCCAACGGAACGCAAAGTACCACGACGTCACGTCCACCTTGATGGACCTTTGGCCCCACGTTTCCGTGGACCCTTTACATCAAGGGAAACTATGTCTCGTTTCGTTTCTTCACGTCCATCCTAGACTCTCGTTCGTCCGATTGCTGGGAGTATCTCGGACTCGTTCACTGACGGAAAAACTCAAGTCACACAATAGAGTCGAGGTTAGGAAACCGGTGGACTACGCTTCTCGACTGAGTGACCTTTTCTGGGACTACGACCCTTTCTGGTGACTCGTCAAACTCCCCGAGTCGTACACTGTCCTTTGTGTACATGGTGAGACGTCGGACCGTCGGAGACACCCTACTCAGGTCTGTCCCGGATGTTGTTTTGTCTACCGGGGTAGACCGGACTCCCTCCTTCAAGAGACGACTGGAGTCCTTCTAGTCGACTCGGAATTCGGAGGGGGGTTGGTGGGTCAGTACACTGTAGAGTTTTCCCCTTTCTCCCATACTGAGTAGTCGGGAAACCCGACCTCATCCCGGTCCACTTCTTTCCCCGAGGGAGGCTGTCGTCCTCACTGACTCCAATCTGGTGATCTTCCTGAAGGACCATCGGCCTTCACACCCGCTTCCATCGTTTCCTGTCCTCCGGGAAACTGATTTACCTCTTCCCCGGACCCTCTGAAAAAAGGAGGGACGGCCCCCTCACCCCCCCGTTGGGGGAGTCAAGGGGAGCAGGGAGGTGGTCTTGGAGTCTCGACCCGACCGTAGAGCGGGTATACGTTTAGTCGTGGGTCTGTGAAGGGGAACGAACGTCCAGGGGGTGGTAGTGTCGGGACGTGGTCCGTTTCTTTCGACCTTTCCAGCTGGTCAAGTAGTGGGAGAAAGCCCCTTGACCACACGTCACTATCTCCAGGGAACCCCACGACCTCTACCCCCGCTGCCCTACATCGCATGCACCCCGTCCTCTCGGTCTTCGGTCTCGACTCGGGTGTTTGTTCGTCTTTGGTCGAGGGGGTGGGGGTGGGGTCGGGGTCCCTCGGCTGGCCTTTGTCCTTTACGGACAATGGTCCCGAACGAGCCCCCTCTGGCTCTTTCCCGCCGGGGCGGCGTAAGTCGGGCACGGCGGGGAATTAGAACTCGAGCGTTCTGAAGAAGGACGTCTGGTCTCTCCCACCCGCACGACACGTAGGAAAAGCTTCGGACGTTCGTCTCCACAACTCATATTTGCGGAGAAGGACCGTAAGTTTTGGGAGGGATGAGGTCGGGTAGAGAGAGGGGTAGGGGAGGGGAGGGTGAGCTTGTGCGTGAGTTGTAGAGTGATGGTCATGTCCCCTTAGTTTGTTTGTCCCAAACTGAGAGTCGGTTCAGTTGACGTTGGACTTCCTGGAACCTACCCAGTGACGTGGAGGGGCCATGGAGACAAAGGAGTAGGAGTGGTACCTTTATTTTTATGGTCAGCTTAGAGGTGAGATAGGGGATGGGTTGTCAGTCCCGGTGTGAAAGTAAGTCGTTCGTACACAACTTACGGATGACATACGGTTTAGGACTTGACCGACCACCGATTCTGTCTTGGAACAGGGATGTCTCGAATGTCAGATCATCAATCCGTCTATGGTTCGTCAACAGTAACAAATCGGCGAGTCAGAACTGGCTGAGAAACGCTGTGGGCACCTGACATCGGGCGGTCCGAGGAGACAGGTATCATAAAGGTCCGCTCTTATAACCTCACCTAACGGTAAGGGAAGAAGTCCCAGAGAAGGGGCTGAGTCCCTAGCTTAGGCGTAGAGGACACCAAGGGTGTAACCGTTCGTCTAAGAAATCGTGACGCGGTGGACCCTTCGGGGTGATGAACACATTTTTCATAATATTTGGATAATGTCATGTCGTGATATATTGTTTAACACAATCAAACCCCATGGACCAGATTGAAACAACCTGAATACTTTTTTAAATCTGAATGTCCCTTACCTCTAACAAGCATACATCCCCTGAATGACATTTATAATAAAATCTCACACTCCACCCCCTTCTCACAAGATCCGTTTCCCTTATTGTACTTTCCCCAGAGACTAGTAAATCGGTGAGTAAGTGACTAAGCCCTTTATAAATAACTCGTTGATAATACAAGGTTTGTGACCAAATTTACGATCCCTATGTCAACCCTTTTTTTATCTAAATGTAGGGACGGAGGTGCTCCGACTGTAAGACCGTCCTCTGTCTGTTGTTTACACAATGTACTCACACATATATCGAACACACACACACACACACGCACGCACACACGCACGCACGCACGTACGCACGAGTCAGTACAGGATGAGAAACGTTGGGGTACCTGACATCGGGCGGTCCGAGGAGACAGGTACCCCTAAAAGGTCCGTTCTTATGATATCACCCAACGGTAAGGAAAGAGGTCCCCTATCAGGGTTGGGTCCCTAGTTTGGGTACAGAGAACACAGAGGTCGTAACCGTCCACCTAAGAAATGGTGACGTGTTGGACCTTTCAAGTATATCGAATAACGACGACGACGACGCATCAGTGAAGCCATCACAGGCTGAGACACGCTGGGGTATCTGTCGTCGGGTGGTCCGAGGGGGTAGGGACCCTAAGAGGTCCGTTCTTGTGACCTCACCCAACGGTAAAGGAAGAGGTTACGTACTTTCATTTTTCACTTTCACTTCAGCGAGTCAGCACAGACTAAGAATCACTGGGGTACCTGACATCGGGTGGTCCGAGGAGGTAGGTACCCTAAAAGGTCCGTTCTCATGACCTCACCCCACTGTACGAATAAGTCAAGTCAAGTCAAGTCAGCGAGTCAGCACAGACTGAGAAACGCTGGGGTACTTAGTGTCGTGTGGTCCGGAGGGACAGGTAGTGGTTGAGGGCCTCAAGTGAGTCTGAGTACAGGTAGCTCAGTCACTACGGTAGGTCGGTAGAGTAGGAGACAGCAGACAGGGGAAGAGGAGGACAGGGGTTAGGAAGGGTCGTAGTCAGAAACGGTTACTCAGTCGAGAAGCGTACTCCACCGGTTTCATGACCTCAAAGTCGGTACGAATAATCCTCCACCATTTATAATTCGCTCTTTTCATTCGTCCTATTGCCCTACCCCGTACGGTCCTTCCTCACGGTAAGATTTACTTCCCCGGCCTCTTCCGAGTGACTCTCTCACCGTAAACTTATTTCTGAACATCCTCCTGAAGGGGACCACCAGGTCGCAAATTCTTATGTGAACGGTTACATCCCCTGTGCCCAAACTAGGGACCAGGTCCTCTAAGGGTGTACGGAGCCCCGTTGGTGTTGATGACTCGGACGCACGGATTTCGGGCACGAGACGTTGTTCTCTTCGGTGGCGTCACTCTTTGGGTGCGTGGTGCTGCTTCTCATCGGGGACGAACGACGTCGATCTCTTTCGGTCGCGTGTCGTTGTTTCTGGGTCTCGTCGGTTTGTATTCTTCTTCACAAATTTAAATTTTTTTTTTTTTTTTTTTTCTGAACTTCCTCCCTTATTAGACCAATCCACAGACCTTCTTTTGGGAAGGTCCGTCTCCCTTGTCGATCACGTTTCTGGGACTCTACCCTGGGACGGACCACGAAACTTCCTTCTCCGACCTCTGGTCTCACTCTTTCCCCCTCACCCTCCCTGACTCGGTGTCCACCATAGGCTACGACTAAATGGTTTTGACCCCGGTACACTCCCTTTACCCCGTTCACAGCGGCACCCTCGTAGGGTGGTAGGACGGCAATAGAGGGTCTCAGGGACACTCCCTTTGTGTTTAATATAAAAAATTGTAAAATTTTTTCTAAAAAAACTATATCTGGTAAAAATTCAGAAATAACTTAGACAATGTTGTGACGAAGTCAAAATACAGAATTAAAGAGCCGGTACTCCGTACGCCCTAGAATCAAGGGACTGGTCCCCAGTTTGGGTGTGGGGGACGTAACCTTCCACTTCGGGATTGGTGGCCTGGTGGTCCTTTCAGGGTTCATGTGTACTCACCACAGAAAGCTTCGTAAAAGAGGTTGAGAGGGGACCAGGGGGCGAGTCAGTGTCGATTCTAGCTGCCGTTGTCGGGGTGGAGAGAACCCTACGAGTCTACGACGTTTATAGACCCCCAGTGAGACCCAGGGGGTTCGTTTATTGGTGTTCTGTCGGTTGGGGGTCCCTCTTCAAGACCTTTGGGGTAGGAAACTTCCCAGTACTTTCGTTACACCCACAAGAAGGAGTCACTCTCCCTTGAACCTCCTTCGACTTCTGCATTAGTATCTCCGTCTAGAGACTACCCAATAGACCTCCTCCTGCTAATCGACCCCTGTACACTATTCCTCTCAGGATTCTTTGTTCTAGACCCAAACTAGATTCTCACTTGTTCTCAGGTTTTCGTCGTCTCGGTAATTTCGAATCCTCCCGGGACGGTGACCTTTCTTTTGGTAACGAATAGTAACTAAGAATCCGTTTCTCGTTCTTCTCGAAAGAAATTGATTCTGTGAAGTAACGACAAGTCAGCGATTTAGTACAGAGAAAACACTGGGGGTACCTGACATCATTTGGTCCGAGGAGACGGGAGATGATAGAGGGTCTCAAACGAGTTCAAGTACAGGTAACTCAACCTCTACAATAGATTGGTAGAGTAGGAGACGGTGGGGAAAGAGGAAAACGGAAGTTGGAAGGGGTCGTAGTCCCAGAAAAGGTCACTCAGTCGAGAAACTTAGTCCACCGGTTTCCTACCCTCGACTCTATTGTGTGAGACTCGTGCTTTTCCGTCAGTGAACGAGTCCCAGATACTCCCATTAATCGGACGAACGAGAGTCTAGGATGGACAGGAAGGAAACGAACCGAGACACAGTTTCCCTTGACGTAAAGGGTCCACGGAAACGTGGGAAGGAAGGTCGATCAAGATCGGTTACCCTCCGGGTCCGTCCTCTGGTCTCCCACCTTCCTTCTCTCTTCGGTCCCATAAAGAGGAAGAGAACAAGACGGAGAGGTCGTCGTTTATATGGAGGAGGCACCAGAGTCGAGGGACTTCTGTCGAAATCGGACTTCCAGATCGAGGACAATTTACCAAGACTGGGGTCCCAGGACCAGGGTGATGGAGGAAGATAAAAAAAGAAGTTAGATACTGATGCGAGACCGAATAGAATCATCGTCCGTAGGGACCAACAAGTTTGACATTTTCTTCGACGGACATTACGTCCTTTGGACCCAGCCCTTCTAGGGGATCTCTTTCCTTGCAGATGGATGAGGTCATAAAAACGGACCTCTTAGGGTACCTTTCTCCTCGGTCCGCCCGATGGCAGGTACCCCAGTGTTCTGAGCCTATATTGAGTCGCTTTAATAATTATTGACACGAAAGGTTTCTACCGTTGTTTTTATGGTGGTAGGTCGTACGAGAAGACGTCATACTGAACAGTTTAGGGGGAGTTCTCCACCTCAAGCAAAGGGGTGGGGAACTTAGATCCGACCAGAGTCGATGAACGAACAGTGACTCTTGTGTTGGTTTCCCGTGGTATACTAAGGATTAATCCAGTCTTCTTTGGAAAGCCGAAGACGGAACCAAAGAATTCTTTGTGAACGACAGAGAGGTGTGAGGAACTTTCGGGTCAGTGGTACAACACTCCTTCGCGTTCAGTGTACCTCTCTGGAGTACGGTCAAAAGGTTCGTTCTCGAGGTCGATTCGTCTCGAAGTTCAGTAGGATCGGATCCGTGAGGGTGTTCTCTCACTTCTTTCGAGGTCCACGAAGGTCGGGGGTTTATAAGTTCCAAAGAGGAGTGTCTCGACTTTGGTCGCAGTGGTGTGGGGTAGACTTGGGGTCTGAGTGATTTAGACACTCTTTCTATTGTATCAATTACTGTATGTAGTGATTCAAACCCGCCCAGACAAAGTGTCGTTGTCTAGTGACGTTGTGTCTCCATGGATTCAGTATTCATGAATCTTGTTGTGAACGTCCATTCATTCACGAGTCAATCATTCTGGACAAAGACAACAATAAGTAATATGAAAGACTTAGATCAGGGTAGGTAAAGTAATTTTAATAACAAAAGTTTCATGGGTTTGGACCCCTCAAGGGACCACCAGGTCGCCAATCCTAAGGTACGAGAGTGACGAGCACCGGACCCAAGTTAGGAACCAGTCCCTTGATTCTAGGGTGTTCGGTGTACCACGACGGTTTTATTTAGTAATTAATTAAGTAAATGTTGTCCCAAATAACTAATCGTTGTTAAAGTCGATAATCGATAACTAGTCAACGATTAGTTTTTTGTTATTTAGGACAACATTTAGTTATTTAGGTTATTTGGGGGTTTAGCCAAAGGTTCCTTCTACCTTCCAAGAGGACCTTTCTCCTTAAATACTGATGGTCAATAAGTGTGAAATCACTCTTAATTGTTTGATAGTTTCACTGTCCACTACCTCTAAATGGTTTTTTTTTTTTTTTTTTAAGGTTCATGGTTCTGGACCTACACCTATGTGAAAGAAGAAATCCAGAGAACTGTAATGTAGGAAGACCGGGGACTGTGATGTTGGAATATCCCATCCATGATAGGAATGGGGGTTAGGTTTCCCCCCTTTGGTTCAGTGTCTCTCCAAGTCGTCGAGTAGGTTCTAGTGTTTCAGTCCTAACCGTGGGTCTGTGGGTCCGTTGGTCTCAGGTACCGGGAGTTTGTCCCAAAGATCCAGGATCGTGTTGACTATTACCCCGTCGATAGAACCCGTAAGAACGATAACTAGTCAACGATTCAACGCAGGCTAAGAAACACTGGAGTACCTAACGTCGTGCGGTCCGAAAGGACAGGAAGTGATAGAGGGCCTCAAAGGAGTTTAAGTACAGGTGACTCAGTCACTACGATAGATTGGTAGAGTAGGAGACGGTGATGGAAGAGGAAAACGGAGTTAGAAAAGGTCGTAGTCACAGAAAGGTTCACTCCGACGAGAAGTGTAGTCTACCGGTTTCAAAATCTCGAAGTCGGAGTCGTAGTCAGGAAGGTTACTGATAAGTCCCAACTAAACGAAATCCTAACTGACCGAACTAGAGAAACGTTAGGCTCCCGGAGAGTTCTCAGAAGAGGTCGTGGTGTTAAGTTCTCGTAGTTAAGAAGTCGTGAGTCGGAAGAAGTACCAGGTCGAGAGCACAGACATATACTGGTGATCTTTTTGGTATCACAACTGATATAACTGGAAACGGAACCCGTGTTCTCCTGTTTATCGATGTGGAGACAAGAGATGGGTGAGTTGTGTCTTGGTGTGGTGAGGGAGGTCATCCCTGTCGGGCTTTGTAGAGGGGACCATCCCCTCGGTGTACAGGGGGCCATCCTGTCTCGACGAAGGGGGATGGGGGTCAATTCTTGTTGACGTGACACTGGGTCCAAGTTAGGGAGCAGTCCTGACTTTTTTTCGGTGACGTGATTGGCCGTGCGACCCGGCGGAGGGTGAGGTCCCAGTCTACCGGGTTAGTCTTGAGGGGTTTCGATATAGAGGGGGTCGGAAGGGTAGAGTCGTTTACTATGGCGGCAAACACGCCCAGGGATTCGATGTTGGAAACGGACTGTAGTAGACCGGAGGAGGAAAGTAAATAAAGGTCGGGAGGAGGTGGGTTAGACAGTCGTTCAGACTAGTCGGGTTGGCGGGGTTTTACCCTCCGTCTACGGAACAGGGGTCGAGGAACAGGTTCGGGGGTAGTGAAGAGGGACCTTGGGGAGGTAGTTGAGGGAGGAGGGTCCAAGGGAACGACGGTGGAGATAACGGAAATCTCAGACCAGTGGCATCTCGACGAATTTTGGGAGGTTTCTAAAGGTTAGGGTAAATTTAAGGTATGTGTCAGGGTTTCGTAAAAGGTCACTTCACGGAAGGAGGGTTTGTAGTAAAGGGAGGTGAGTGGGAAGTCACCGAGTGGAAGAAGTCGGTCGTCTAAGAAGTAAGAGTGGACGGACGGTGTCCCGGTAACATGTCCGAAAGAGCAGGGACGGGGGTACGAAGCAGCTCGACCGAGGAGTAAGAAGTCGAGAGTCGAAAGGAACTGGTGGGACGAGATAAACGAGAAGTCGTAGGACTTGGAACTAAATAAGGTAGACGTTGTGAATTGATGACACAAAATGACTAAACGTCCCCCAACTGTCCTTCGGGGGTCTATGTAGGTGTAGTCCAGGAACCGTGGTCACTTGCACTACAATAAACCTTTTCTCCCGGGCCCTGCCTCCCACCAGAAAGGGCCACCGAGTCCCCATTTCTTAGTCGGACGGTCACGTCCTCTGTGTTCAAGCTCGGGACTGGACCCTTCTAGGATATACGGTGCCTCGTCAATTCGGGCACGGGGTGTCGAAGAATTCGGACACGAGATCTCGGACCTTCGGCGTTGACGACTCGGGTGTACGACGTTGATGACTTCGGGTACGTGGGATCTCCGGGACGAGGTGTTGTTCTCTTCGGTGACGTTACTCCTCTGGCACATGGTGTCGGTCTCTCGTCGGAGACGATCGGTCGCTGTTTCTGGGTCGTGTCGGGTTTCTTCTGGGACACGAAGGTTACGTCTCCCCCACGCGAGGTAAAAAGATTTTTACTGAAACGTTTTTGTAGTATTTCCTATAGTTCCACTCCTCTAATAAGGTCTGATACTCTACGTGTCTGTCTGTCTGTATTTCCTGTGTCAGTACACTTTTACCTCCGTCTCGGACCTTATTGTGTCGGCGTTCGGATCCTTACGGACCTCGGTCAGCTTCGACCTTCTACGTTTATTCCCTAAGAGGGGATATCGGACCTCAACCTCGTTCTACGACGACTACGGAACTAAAGGTTGGTGACGGGAGGTCTTGAGACTCTGTTATATCGACAACAAAGTTCGGTGGGTCAAAAACGTTGAAACAATGTCGCCGGTGTCTTTCGTCTTGTGTCCGTCGGAAGAGAGGGTCCTCCGGTGGTTGAGTCCTCTCGTCTCTCGTCTAGACACCACAAAAAAGGGTAGTGGGGTCAGTAGTCGTGTCACGACAACGACGACGACGACGACGACGCCCGACGGGTTATTATTTTATTTCCCTATAGATTGAACTTCTTCGAGAGTTAGAGTAGAAATGGGGTCGGTCATTAATTAACAAGTAAAGAGAAATTTAAGACTCGGTGGGTGGAGGGGGATAAGTGGAGGGAGGGGGTAGGTGGAGGGTGGAGACCTGTGTTCTTCGAGTGAGGGAGGTTTTGTCGCCAAGAGGGTCCCCGTTAAGACGGGGGGTCCCATATAAAGCGTTACGGGTCCCTGTAAAACAACTAGGGTGGAAGGATGTTACGTGTCCGTCAAGGGTCCTGTCTCTTACTTTACGGTTAAAGTCGTGATGACTATAACTCTTTGAGACCTGAGTTAAATCGTGAACTATGGTTCTATTTGTAGCCACCTAGTTGACGGAGAACTGAAGAGGGACGAAAAGACCATTGGTAGGGAGTTAAAGGGGCCTACTTTGTCGGGAAGGGGGGCAGATCAAGGAAACCCATCTCGACTGAGGGAGTGGTTACGGTCCTTACACGCACACTAGACCGGACTAGTTGGTCTGGTACGTAAGAGGGTCGTTACCCAAGTCCTAACCTGTACAGTGGAGGAGGGAGTTTACTAGCAGAGGTTACTTTCTCTCTAGACCCCAAATCCCCGGTAATTTAGCTGGGAGAGTAAAAGGTGACCTGTGCCTTAACACCCTTATTTTTAAACCTTGTAGACCTGTGAGTATAGATGGAGATACTCCCGTTTCTTACTGATTCTACCTCCTTTTGTGAAGTTTCTTTTGTCACAATTCTCTACCTCCCGTTACACATCTCTCTCCTCCCAAGGACTCTATAACAGTTCTGGGACCTAGGTCGACTTGGATTTCCGGAAGAGAGGGTTCGAAAAGTCAATACATTCCATTATTTGTAATAAAAACTGATTCGGTCAAAGTCAACCTAAAAGACAGTGTTCTAGATTCTGAGAACGAGCTTTGAAGACGTCTAATTCGAGTCTTAAAGGAGTTTGGAATTTGAAGAGGTTGACTTGTAGGGAATAAAGAAGTTCTTGTGACAAGGGGGGTTCCCTGGACTGAAAGTACAAGGAGAATTTCAGGTCCAGAGTCTTGTGGTAGGAACTATAGTTTCCTCCTGTCAGGTAGAGCCGTTCCATCAGTCTAGCAAACTTGCATTATATCACTCTAACAATCTTTGGGTTTATACGGGTAGGTTGTATAGGAGCCCAGGACGGGTGAAGGAACGTGGTAATCAAAAACGTTCTCGCTTTGTCTTGAGGAAAACCGGGGACTTTATATGGGACTGAAGGGTGTCAGTCAACCGTACAGTAGAGGAGGTCTTTCGGATGGGACTAACAAAGACCCTGAAGGGAAGAGAGACGAGGGTGTTACGGGACCCACGGTGGGTGGGTAGTGACTCACACAATGAGACAGTATTGACGGATGAAGGAGTAGACAAAGGTACTCGACGTTATACCAGACACAGAGTAAGTACCACCCTGAGAGGTAGTGGGTCACTCACCTTGATCATGTTTCTTTACAGAGACTCCACCCACCGTCGGAGTAGTGGTAATAATAAAAACAATAATAACGATAGTAGTAGTCGAAGTAAACGGGGTAAAATGCCTACTCTTTTGGCTTGTACTCTTTCGACTCCGTTGACGAACGTCAGTACATCGGACCTTGATCATTTCAGTCCTACTAGAGTCTATTAAGTAAGAGTTAGTGGCTAATGGTCGATGGTGATGGATCAGTATTCGTGAGTTGTTTATGGATGATTTAGTCTCTACCTAGTCGTTTGAGACATTTCTCCGTCTGTCAGTAAACCCAAAAAATACGAGACGTCCAGTATCTCAAAAACGGCATCCAGTGTCTCTCTCTCGTCGGTGTTACACTGCTGTTCACCCGTTCTGAAACATAGTCAATTTGAGACGAATGTTTTTCTTCGTCTGGCGACTGCCAAATATCCCACGACTGGGGACATGACTTACTGACTTACTTACCTATAGACTAGTTACAAAATAACTCACCCCGAAGGGGCCACCGAGTCTTAGACGGACTCGTTACCATTTCTTAGGCGGACGGTTACACCCTCTACTCTTAAGTTAGGGACCTAGTCCTTCTAGGGGGCCTCTTCCTTTACCGTTGGGTGAGGTCATAAGAAACGAACCCTTTAGGGTACCTGTCTCCTCGGACCGTCCAATATAGTAGGTACCCCAGTATTCAGTCAACCTGTGCTGAGTCGTTGATTTGTGGTTGTTGTTAAAATAATTCGTGGATGATACGTGACTCACGACAGGATTCTTGATTCCTGTGTTAACACTTGGTTTGTCTGTTTTTCGAAAAGGGACTATAAGGTTACCCCCTTCGTCTATTATTGGTTTATTCGGTTTTTTGATACCATTCAGACCCCGAAGGGACCACCAGGTTACCAATTCTTAGACGGAGGATTGTGTTCCCAGTGTTCACACTAGGGAGCAGGTCCTTCTAGGATGTACGGCGTCCCGCTGATTAGGGGACGGGGTGTTGATGACTCGGGTACCACGGGTCCCAATCGGGTACGTGGTGTTGCGTACGGTGTTGGTTCTGAGTTGTGTCGGTTTATTCATTTATTAAAAAAATCAATTTTTTTTTAGTTATCATTCAGTCGTTCACGATTCATGACGAAGCAAAAACAAATCGGTGATTCAGCACAGGTTGAGAAAACATTGGTGTTCCTGGTATCGGAAGGTCCGAGTAGACAGGTATCCTAAAAGGTCCGTTCTTATGACCTCACCCAACGGTAAAGGAGGGGGTCCCCTAAAAGGGTTGGGTCCCTGTCTCGAACGTAGACGACGAAACCGTCCGTCTAAGAAACTCGGTGAACCCTTCTGGGTGATTCTTAATGTCTCCTTTTAAATTTTTCCCTTCCCTTATCTTCCACAACACCCGACCCCCACCCCCCGCCCGTACCGTCTGTCCCGTCCCCTATATTAAAGTATATTTCTATGGTCGTCTTTAGAGAGACTGTTTTTTAGAAGTCCTCTATTCTCTTGTTGGTCCCATATATAGACTCCTCTTCTCACTAGACACCTCTTTCTGTCGTTCGCGTTTCCGGGACCCCGACTTAACATGGACCACTCAAGATTCTTGTCAACTCCCCTGGGTACACCGATGTCATCCCACTTCCTCCTCTACTCTCGACTCTCCGTCCGTCTCTGGTTTACGTATCCGAGAATACCTAGTACGACTTCTAAAACGGAAAACGAGGTTCCCCTTGGTACGTACCCTCTCGACTCTCGTTCCCTTCCCGATCCCCAAAGGTCGTATGAGGTACTTCAGGACTTCCCATTGCAAAGGGTCATGATCAGGGTCTCTCCCTCAGTCACTTGTCTTGTCTTACCTTACCCTTTCTTCCGTACCGTGGTTTATAACTGAGACAGTTCGAAGGTAGTGGTAGTCGGGATTACCCGTACAAATCTACTCCAGAAGGTGGGTTGGGTTCGGTTGGGTGACCCGACTCTAAAGGAACAAGGTCCGGGGTGAGACAGAGGTCGACTTAGGAAGGGGTACCGAGACCAGGTACAGGATGAGGATGAAGTAGAGTGTCTCCAAAGGAGTTTAGGTGGGGGGAGGTTTCGATGTACCGACTTCAGTCGATCCGTAGTGGGTCACTGTCTGACGGAAGAGATATAGGTGGGTTGGGTAAAGAAACAGGAAGGACCGTGTCTCGATTTGATATAAGGGTCGGACGGAACGTCAACCTACCCTGGTGTATTGGTTCAAGACCGGTTGTCTTGTTCCTACCTCCACTACCACAGTGAAGACCCAGACCAGGTACTTTTGGAGGGTCCCAAAGGGAGGAGTAGTGAGGGAGGAAACGGAAGACTGAGGTTCCCGAAGTCCCTCCCACCCCGGTACTCCGATCTTCCTCGGGTCCAGGACATCCCTGAAACATTTCTCACCGACCCGAAGGGACCATCGAGTCACCATTTCTTAGGTGGACGGTTATGCCTTCTGCACCCAAGCTAGAGATCGGGCCCTTCTAAGGTGTACGGAGCTTCGTTGATTCGACCATGTCGCGCTGACGACTCGGCACAAGATCTCGGACTCTTGGTGTTGATGTCTCGCACGCTCGGGGCCTCGAACTCAAGACGTCGTTGTCTCCGGTGTCGTCACTCCTCGGGAGCACGGTGTTGATCTCTCATCGGGGACGAGTGGCTTTGGTCTCTTTTTCGGATGTGTCTTTGATTCTGGGTCATGTCGGTTTTTTATTTATTTAGTTATTTTCTATATATATATATATGTATATATTTCCTTATAAAGGAATTAGGGGGTCAACTGGGTTTGGTCCAACACTATATTCGGTCTTCCTTTAAGAAATTTAAGTGACTTCTTTATGGCAAGTGATGTCGTTGATTGTAAAACGTGGGACTGGATAGGATGTCCGTTCGAGTCTGGGTGACTTTAGTTTAATCGTTTTTCTTACTGAGGGTAATTAAATGTACGACAGATAGTTTGTATACAGTTAGTGACACTATTTTTAAATCGGATGTAATAGAACGACTTGGAAGTGTGTTGGGACTCTATTGTTACGACAGGTGTGGGGGTAAAACATCTATTCCGAGTCTATCTTATTCAGTAAAAAAAGAGGTTCTAGTGTTCCGATGATTCATGGACTGAACTTTAAGTCTTGTCGAGTCATATATTTCTCAAGGATTTTTAGTTAAAAATTTTTCCCCCGTTATCAGGATCTTCCCTTTTTATACCCGTTTACTATACTTGTTTATAATCAAACGTCTTTCTTTTACTTTTATTGAGAATATTCTTTCCTACGAGTCAGAGTCTGATTCTCTTTACATTTGACTCAGTATTACTCGAAGTAAATAGTGGGTTCGACCGTTCTGAGGTTTTCGAATTGTTGACAACCGTTCCGTTACTTCTTTGGTCGTAAGAGTGACAATCTCCATTACATTAACTTGTTACGTATACCCTTGTTAGGGTAAGTCTCTTGTTAAACCGTTCTAGATGGTTTTTGTGTCTGAGTGGACGAAACTCGGTTCTTTGGGAAGACTCTTAAGTAGGGTTCCTATATGAACGAGTACATAGACCGACGTTATTGTCGTAAATACGTATTGATCTATGAAAGGATACAAGAAATATCATTGAGTAAATAGGAAGTGTTGTTATGAAAGTGTATTCCTGAATAATAGAGGTAAAATCTCTACTCCTTTGCCTTCGTGTCTCTCCAATTCATTGTACGGGTTCCAGTGTGTCGTCTCCTCGACTTTTTGTCAAGTACCTGTTCCAATGACTAGTGTCTTTCACACAGTCTTGTTTTCGGGCCAAGTTATGTTCACGGGTCGTTAGCCTCATTACCATTTTATTTGGTAACGGGTCGACCCCGGTACCTTAACTCAAATCTCATTCAATTGTCATTTCTAAGATTCCTCTCTCATCCTTAAGACTCCCTGAAGGGACCACCCGGTCACCAATTCTCAGGTACGTCCCCCGTACCTAAGTTAAGGACTAACCCCTTCAAGGTGTACGGTTGTGTCCCGTCAGTTTTTCCTTTCTTTTTTTTTTTTTTTCTCATTCCTAGGACCCCGGTCCGACGTATCCAAGTTTAGAGACTGAAACAGTGCAAGTTCGACCAATGGGACCCCGATCCCTGAATTGAAGACCCAGAGTCAAAAGGGTCTACGTCACACGTCTAATTCAGTGACACATTTTTCACAAATTTGGTTCCTACTCGAGCGAAAAAGATGTTTGTAGATCTATTATTTACAGAAGTCGTGGTATCCGGTCTATGACAGAAGCAGTCAATGAGTTTAAATCTTAACATTGACCTTTAACCGGTATCTATTTTGTGTTTGTTTACCCGTACCCACACACGGTTATTTTGAAATAAATATTTTGTTCGACACCAGGTCTACGTCGGGAGAACATCAAACGGTTCGGGATCAAACCTTCTTACAGACCGTACACCAATCGGGTTATCTTCATCAAACCATTTACCTGTTAGATCTTATAGGACGTCAGTTAAAAAATATGTACTAGAATCGGTTTTCCGGCTCTTCACTACGACGTCAGTAAAAAAATTTTCTTACCCTTGTGACATACTTAACTAAACCTTTCTGCTGGTTCCACTACTAATTTCATTACTTTCGTCCCATATGTCTATCATACAAGACAGAGAGTGTCTTTCTCTCCTCACATCAATTATTCTTGGATTTAAAGATACACGTATTCTTTTAAGACATTCCTATATATCAGTCGAATTTTTTTCATCAGTGAATGCCCCCTTTCGTCCTGAACCATAGACTCCTTCTACCGGTCTCCAATATAAAAAGAGACGTGTGGAAAATGTACAAAACTTGAAACTTGCTATGTGTGTATAATAAATTGATTTCTTAGTTTATAAAATTTCTAAGATGGTCCGAGAGACGGGGGGTCGTGTCCCAAAAAGTTTCAGTCGGGACAACTGTAACCCACGCACGCACAAGTCCGAACAGGCTGAGAAACTCTGGGGTACCCGACATCGGACGGTCCGAGGATACAGGTACCTCAAAAGGTCCGTTCTTAAGACCTCATCCAACGGCAAAGGAGGAGGTCCCCTAGAAGGGATGGGTCCCTACCTTGGGTGTAGAGGACATGACCGTCCGCCTAAGAAATGGTGACGTGGTGGATCGTTAGGGTGACAGCTGTGACCCCGACCCATTAAGAGACAACATACACTTTAACAGTCCACAACGTGTCGTAGGGGACAGAGATAGGTGACCTATTGTCATCGTCGAGGGTCTTCACTGTTGGGTCCGACTGTAACGGCTTGCAGGGGACGACCCCCTCGTTTTGGTGGGGTCGACTCTTGGTGACGGGATTGGGTTTGAGGATGTTCGATGGTTCGATACGATGGTTGGGAGGGTAAAAGGGAGTAGAAAGGATTCTTCTGAAAAATCACTCTCAAATAGCGTCTAAACTAGGGACCCACCCCTTCTAGGGGACCTCCTCCCGTACCGTTGGGCGAGGTCATAGAAAGGGACCTCTTAGGGTACCTGTCTCCTCGGACCGCCCGATGTCAGGTACCCCAGTGTGTCTCAGCCTGGGGTGACTTCACTGACTCGTGTCGTGTCGTGTAGTCCACAGCTGTGATACGGCTCACCATAACTTTACAATGTTGTCAGGAGGGGAGTTTCCACGGTAAAAATCGGTGTCAAGTGTCTACCCCTTTGACTCCAAGTCTCTCCACTTTGGTCCTTCACCACGTCGGCCCTAGACTCGGGTCTAGACCGCGGAGGCTCGGTGGTGGTGGTGGTGGTGGTGGTGGAGATCGTAGTCGGGTGAGGAGGACAAGATTGGGAGGGTGGGAGAGGGAAGGGACGGAGATGACTACCACGGTCCTAAATAACGGACCCCTGCCTTCGTGTCTCTCCAATTCATTGTACGGATTCCAGTGTGTCACCTCTTTGACTTTTTTTCTAAGTAGTAGAACCGAGGTCACTGGTGGGGGTAAGGGTTATATTAGTCGAGGGGTCAGGACCACCCTAGAAAGGGTGTTACTGCCAGTGTAAGTAGAGAAGGAGAGGTGAAGGAGTCGAAATTTCAAAGTACAGACGGTGGGTCTTAAACCCGAGGGTCTCTGTCGTTTCTCACAGGTCAGTGGCGACACCGGTAGACATTACTGTAGCAGGAGAGAGACCCAGAGTCTAGAGTAGGTCGTACCTCTGGGTGAAGTTAGACTGGAGTGGGTACTTGATACGGGTGTGTCGGGCGGGTAAGTGACGGGGTGTCGTGCTGATACACCGGTGACTGGACGAGGATGGAACCCCGGAAACGGTCCTCGACAAAGGAAGCTAAGTGGGTCGAGAAGGGAGTGAAGCGGGTCCAGAGACGAGTTTACAGTGGAATAGTCCCTTCGAAGAGTCTGGAGTATACGCTTTCACGTCGGAGTGGGAGGGTTCGGGGGGAAAAAGGTCTGGTGGATGGTAAGGTCTGTTGGATATACAACGGAATAAACGGGTGACAGTCACAGAGGGTAATCTTACAGTCGAGAAACTGTTACCTCCAAAAAAAAACAAAAAAAAAAGCCTCCCCGTCCCTCATGAAATGAATAAATAAATAAATAAATAAATAAAATTAAAATAAATAAATAAAAAAATTAAAATTTTAGAAATTAAGAATGTACGCAAGGGTTTGTACTTGGGGGGAGGGTGGAGGGAGGGGTATTGTAGAGAGACCCAGCACGACGCACCGTACACCCTAGAATCAAGGGACTGGTCCCTAGTTTGAGCACAGGGGACGTCATCTTTATCCCTCAAAATTGGTGACCTGGTGGTCCCTTCAGGACTGTTGTCTCCACACACACACAGAAACAGGGTGACAGAGTCGTGGTGCCTACTTACTCACTTGCTTATACGAGAAGGGTGAGATGGGTCCTTTCTCACCTCGTTTTCGTCTCCTCGAGAGTCCTCCTTTACTCTCTTTGGCTCTGCGTAAGATTAAGGTCTGAGGTGTGGAAATAAATACCGTGACACACAGGGGGTGGGGTAGGGTGGGGGTGGTCCTCGGGAGGGAAAAGAGAGAAACGGGAAGGTGTGGAGTGACCGTCAAGTATCGGGACCGAATTTAGACAACTGTCCCTGAACGTTTGAATTTCTCCGACAAGAACCCCGTGGAGGGAAACCAAATTTTACTGATGGAAAATCGAAGGGCGCGTACCGGGGTGACACTTGTCGCGTGACCTAACGTGAAGCTTTCCTCTATTTTACGTGTCCCGTCCTTCCGGGTCTCGAGGGTCTATCCCTCCTAGTACCTTGTGGGAACGGGTCACGTCCCAGACTGTGTCGATCCGTGGTTTCAGTCTCGTTATTCTTTTGAGGATGAGTGAGAAGTTTCGGGTCGTGTTTACAGGGGAGAACGTAATTCGGGTTGAGGGGGTCCGTTAGAAAACGGAAACGAGGTCCCGGGAGTCGGATCTTAAAAAAAAGGGGAGACAGAGTCAGGACTGTTGTGTCCCGATCCCTTACAGACAGAAGGGGTCAGACCCTTGAGGAACTCCCGGTCTGACTCTGGACCCAGGAACCGTAACTGGTCGTGTCTTTTAGTCCTAAGTAATCAGGGACGTCGACGGGAGAATCTCCAATTACTGTGTGGGGTGACGGGAAATAGTCTTTGGTCGACATCCCTTCTATGTCCGTTCCTACCTTCAAGTAGGAATCCAGATTGGTGAAAGGGTAATCGCCGATAGCTTCGGTGTGACCCAGAGCTGACGGGTGTCCAGTCTCCGGACTGACTAGGATCCCGATGAAGGAAGACACACGTTTGTGTACATCCGTATTAACACAGGACACCGGTGTTGTCGACCGGTCCCACCCCCCTAGAGATCCTAAGGGAGTAAGAAAGTCCTTTGGACGGACACGAGTCCCTCCCACTCGGTGGGTAGAGAGGGTGCGTACCCAGACAGTGGTCCTTTGTAGGGGTCCCTGGGAAGGGACTACTGAATGACGAGGAGGGGGGTAGACGTGCACCGTAGAGTTGGGTCTTTTCTCCGTCACGGGGGTCCGGCGGGGGGTAGGTAGGGGTTTTTCCCGGGGGGGGGTGGTCGGGTGACGTGGAGGTCTGTTCCGAAAGTAGGACGCCACCCTGGACTCCCGACCTACCGATCACAGGGGAGTCTAGGGTCCCGTCCGTCCCACGGGGGTTGGTGACCGGTAGTCGTCTGTAATGAAAAGTAGGTCACGAGTTTTTCGGTCTCCCTTGGTCTCTTCCATGTTGTCTCTCTCTTAGGTCAGGTCACTGGAGGGGGTGGGTTGGCGTAAGTTTATCCCTAAACTTATATAAAGGACTCGGGTCCTCCAACTTCAGTTTAGGTGGTGGGGTACTTGGGACCCCGGGAACGTCTTTAGGGATGTCTCTTTTTTCGTCGATAAAGACCCAAGGGGGTGTGGGGTTCTTGGGTCAGAGTCCCGAGAGACCTGACGGAGGACGGAGTTACATGGAGAACCCTACCTGTCTCGATCCTTCTGGTCTCAGGGTCTGGGTGTCAGGGGGGTTGGGAGGGGTACGACGGGGTCCGGTGCCGTCCTTCGGTTCCCCTTCTACACTCCCCTTCCTTCCCCGGGTCCCGGGTCCTCCTCCGCTGCGTACACCCCCTTCCTTATCCTCCTCCGGGAAGGGGGTATCGGTCTTAGAATCCCCCACCGCCCCAGTTCCCTCAGGTTTTAGAGTCCACGGGATAGCCGGTGGGTCCTCTAAGGATCCCGGGGGAGGTCTGGGGATCGTACAGGGAAAGCCCCAGATTTACAGGTCGCCTCAGTCGGACTCCAAAACCTGAACCCAATTGGGGTTCAAACGGTAAAAAGTCGGATCTGCACCCTTGGGTAAGGACAATTGGAACTCCCCGGTGGGGACTTAGAAGTCACAATCCTGGGAGTGTATAGGGGGTACGGTCCGGGTCTCACCCCCGGTCGGAGGAGAGAAGTGACGACCGGGTCTCCACGTTACGTAGTTGGAGGACCCATGGTCGGACCCCACGGAGGACGGTGGGTGGGAGGCCGTCCGGACGGACACCGGGCAGAGTGGACCCTGTAGACCCCTGCGTCCAACTGAAGGGCGTCCAACTATCGCACCCCGTCGTCCAACAACTCGTCGACCGTGTCTTCCTGCGGTAGGGCCTCCCGGACGCGGTCGAGCGTGTGGACCCGTGGTAGGGTCCAGTGTGCCACCGACCCGCCATCGTGGGCCGTGACCTACTCGGTCACCCACGTGACCGCGGTGTCGAGGTACCGGCGACGGAAGGGTCCGGCCAGGCGTGTGGGAGCGCCGGAGGAGGTGGGCGGGCGGCGGGCGGACGGACGGACGGAGACGATCGATCGATGGTGAAGGAGAAAAAACGGACATTGACAGCGGGACTCTCCCCCACCTCCTCCTCCTCGACACCCCACCCCCGCCCTCCCCCTCGTGGACCGGTCTGGGTCGGGTCGGGGAAAAGTTCGTCCTGGACCGGAGAGAAAGCGGGTGGTCGATTGTGGTCCCGTAGACCCGTACCCCTGTCCCATTAATCCGTCTCTGGGTGACGGAAGGAGACGTACGTTGGGTTCTCGCCATGGTGGAGTCCTTGTATGAGTTTTAGGTAGGAGAAGAGTGGGGAGGGGAGAAGTGGAGGAACGAACCGGTCGGGACGAAGAACGATTGGACCTGGTCAAAGGAGGTGGAGTAGGGGTCCGAGGGCAAGAGTGGGTGGGTAGTCTGCCACGGATACTTGTGGGGTCAGTTCGGTGACTCAGGGTGTCGGAGGGAGCAACCCTCATTTTCAGAACGGACATGTGGTGTTCCGAGAAGGGAATAGAGAAGGTGAGAGAGGAAGTAAACGAGAGAAGGTCAGTTTTTCCCGGAGGAGTTACAAGGGGCTTGGGTGCTCCAGTGGGGTTTTAGATCTCAGGATCCTGAGTGGGATCTCAGGACGGTGTCCCGGAAACTTGTACGACCAGGAGACGGAATCTGTCGAGGTACCGGTCGAGGGAGTAGAAGACGTTTAGAATCGAGGTCCGGTGGAAGAGTACTTCAGAAGGGTTTGGAAAGGTAAAGTTTAGTGTCAGAAATAAGGGGTGGGGTAGTGAGGGACAGGGTGAGGGAGGGGGGTGTAATTCGGGACTAATGGTCATAAGAACGGACCTCTTAAGCAACCACCCGATGTCAGGTACCTAATGTTTCTCGACCTGTACTAACTCACTGAAAGTGAAAAGTGTTGTGATGACAGGGTCTTTGGACTATAAAATAATACGAATGAAAAAAGTAACTCATAAACCTTTAAACACAGATACAATTTTGGTGATGGGGGTCGTGGACCGTGTATATATATGTATATATACAAAGTGTTCATAAACAACTTACTTACTAACTTATCAATTTTCGAGATAACCGAGATAGAAACTGTAAATAGGGTACCGAGACCGGTGGTAGTAGAATATCTGAAGGTATTACAGCAAGTAAGTAAATCGTTTATAAACGTTAGGGTTTCTTTCCGGTACGGTTTCTTACGAGTTTGATGGTGTGTTAACGTGAGTAGAGTGTACGATCATTTCATTACGAGTTTTAAGAGGTTCGGTCCGAAGTTGTCATACACTTGGTACTTGAAGGTCTACAAGTTCGACCTAAATCTTTTCCGTCTCCTTGGTCTCTAGTTTAACGGTTGTAGGCAACCTAGTAACTTTTTCGTTCCCTCAAGGTCTTTTTGTAGATGAAGCCAAAATAGCTGATGCGGTTTCGGAAGCTGACACACCTAGTGTTGTTTGACCTTTTTAGAATTTCTCTACCCTTATAGTCTGGTGGACTAGACGGAGGACTCTTTAGACATACGTCCAGTTCTTCGTTGTCAATCTTGACCTGTACCTTGTCTGACCAAGGTTTATCCTTTTCCTTATGTTTACGACCTTATCTACTTCGTGTTCGACCTTAGTTCCAACGGTCCTCTTAATAGTTATTGGAGTCTATACGTCTACTGTGGTGGGAATTCCGTCTTTCACTTCTTGATTTCTCGGAGAACTACTTTCACTCTCCTCTCACTTTTTCAACCGAATTTTGAGTTGTAAGTCTTTTGATTCTAGTACCGTAGGTCAAGGTAGTGAAGTACCGTTTATCTACGTCTTTGTTACTCTTGTTACTCTCTGAAATAAACCCCCCCGAGGTTTTAGTGACGTCTCCCACTGACGCCGGTACTTTAATTTTCTGTGAACGAGGAACCTTCTTTTCAACACTATTTGGATCTGTCGTATAATTTTTCCTTTCTTAATTTCTAAAATTTTAATTTTTTTTTTGATTTTTTTTTTAATTGACCTTTTTTTTATTTTTTATTTTTATTTTATTTTATTTTTTTATTTTTCCTTTCTAATGAACCAGGCAGATCAGTATCGATACCAAAAACGGCATCAATACATACCTACACTCTCAACCTGATCCTTCTTTCGACTCTTGTCTTCTTAACTACGAAAACTTGACACCACAACCTCCTCTAAGAACTCTCAGGAAACCTGACGTTCCTCTAGGTTGGTCGGGTAGGATTTCCTTTAGTCAGGACTTATAAGTAACCTTCCTGACTACGACTTCGACTTCGAGGTTACGAAACCGGTGGACTACGCTTCTTGACTGAGTAAACTTTTCTGGGACTACGACCCTTTCTAACTTCCACCCTCCACTTCCCCTGCTGTCTCCTACTCTACCAACCTACCGTAG
Organism: Capra ibex; assembly: GCA_006410555.1. Lineage (NCBI taxonomy): Eukaryota > Metazoa > Chordata > Mammalia > Artiodactyla > Bovidae > Capra > Capra ibex. The sequence goes on along the minus strand of SJYO01000132.1, from coordinate 44,723 downwards.
TGACTGAGATTCCTGTACTTAAACTCATTCGGGTCATCAACCACTCACTGTCCTTCCGGACCGCACGACGTCAGGTACCCCATCGATTCTCATCCTGTTCTGACTCGTTGACTTAACTTGACGACAGAACTTCGAGAATAGTAATGGACTTTAGTACACCAGATGTTCCAGAGAGAGGGGTGGAGGTGGGGTGATCTGACCCTCACAAGAGTCGGGGGAGATAGAGTGTTCGGGGGTGGGGTGGGGTGGTGAGGACCCTAAAAATTTAGTAACATTGGTGGTCCCCCGCGATCTTTGGAAGTAACCTATATTGGCTCGACACGTGGTTTTCGTCCGACCGGTTCCTTTTCTGTGAAGGAGTCGGACTCTGACTTCAGAGAAGGTATAACCGTCCACCCTTTCGGGTCGGACCTTTAAGGGTCTAAATACTAAGATGTCTGTGGTTTTGAAAGAAGGGGTCCGTAGACGCTGAGAAACGAAGTTAAAGGAGTAGACATTTTACTCACTGTCGTTTGAAGTGACAAATCTTTATTGTCGTCCCTAGTCTCTGCCACCCCGACGTTTCTAGTCTCCTTCTGTCCTATCTCGAGGGTCCCGAGGTCCGAACTTAAGGTGGAGCCGGTCAGTGTTCGACTCAGTTGGAACCCGTTTGAACCCGAATCAACGGGGTACGGAGTCAAAGACGTAGATCTTTTACCCCACTACTTTTATCCTGGGTAGAATAACTCTCCAGATACATTTTTATCTTGACACCTCCGTCCCGTTTGTTCATATGTCATTCGTGAATTACTTACAATCGACGTCGATGACGAAAGTCAAGACAACGATAATGATTCGTGGGAGTTTTTTGAACCGGTCTCCCAGGAATAAAGACCAAGGTCTAGGGGGGGTATATGGAAGGAGTGCGAACAGAGGTCCGTTGTCCTACCTTCGGGGGAAGGAGAGGAAGGGAGGTGGATCCTTTGGTGGACTTACAAACGGGGGATGCAGGGCGGTCTCAGATCTAGTTCAGGTCGACAGACAATGACCCTTTCGGACAGCACAAAAGGGCGTAGAGAGAGGTGTTTGGGCTGTGGGTTACACCCCAAGGAAGGCTCTTTGGGTCCCCCCGTCAGACCTCCTTCGCGTGAGACGGTGCAGTGTCGGCGGTGGTGAGGATCAGCACACTCTGTCGGGCATTCCCGGCGGGGCGGGGACGGGCCTTGTCTCCTCGATCCTCTGTAGGGAACGGGGCAACGTTTCCCAGCCCCCGGGAATCCTGGTCGGACACCGGAATTCGCCTTTGTTCCCCGTCTCGAGATTCCCGCCCTGATTTTCTCACTGATCTACTCACCCGCACCAGTAGGACTTCCCCGCCCCGTTCAAACTCCCCCGCCCAGGTGATCATCCTTGCTTTCCTCAAGGGGCCCCTCGCACTGGATGGCCTTCTGCCGAGTAGGTTCCCCCGCACCAATCGCTTTTCTGTTAAATATTCCCCGCCCCGCTATTGTTCCCCGCCCCGCTACTCAATGTCATCCTCTTTCCCGCCCCGGACCTCCCCTCCCCAAATTTCGCCCGCCCTGGTCCACTACCGCGATCCAAGAGAAGCCCTCGCCGTCCCCTTCCGACCTGGACCAACCCCGCCCCTCCCTCCCCAGCCCTCTGCGTCTCGGAGTCCGAAGGCGGGCCGGGGTTCAAGAACGCTCGAGGCGCCCAGGGCCGGGTCCACTCACTCCCCGGGGTTCGTCTCGGTCCTGGCCCTCTAAACCACCCCCATCCCTCAAGAGAAAAGGTCCACCCCTGTGGACGAGAGACCTTCTTAGAGACAGGTGCGCGCAGGCGCTTGCATTTTCCCCAGTGGATTAACCCAGTGACACGCAGTACGCGCAGGCACATGGACCCGCAGGAGGAGGTTCGCATAAAAGAGACGTTGTACCTGTCGGAGGGACGAAGGTACGGGCTCGTTACAAAAATTTGGTGTTTGGTCTAGCACGGGGAGAGTGAAGTATGGAAAGGCATCGAGGAGAAGGTAGGGTGGCTCTGCTTTTAAGCTCCAAGTGGTCAAAGGACGTAGCAGAGACGGATTGGAGTGACGAGAGGTGAAACGAACACCGAGTGTCGTAACAGTGTGGACGGAGGAACTGGTGCATTTTGTTTTTCGTTCGAGACGTGGAAACGGGAGGGACATATGGGGAGTGGGCATGACGAGAAAGAAGTGTAGAAACGAATTGACAAAGGGGGCGAATGACTCTAGAGTCGAGGGTTCAGTGAAGCACCCTCTGTCGGAAGACTGATGGATAAGTACAAATTCCATCGGAGGGGGCCGGTCGGAGAGAAATGTAGAGGGACAGAATAGTGGAAGCAACAAGTGGGAATCTGTAATAGAAGAAGTAAGGAGCACGTGAATAGACAAAACACACAGAGGAGGTGGCCTCCCCGGAACCAGAGTAAGTAGTGACAAAGAGGAACCGTGTGTCATTGGTAAGTTGGTCAGTCATGAAACGAGTGCAAACTCAGAGGCACAGGTGGACACGGGGACAGACCACGTTCACCGACGGGGGACGTCCTCATATACCAGTTGTCTTTTACTTACTAGGGGAGGGAAGAAAGGGGTTGGAGAGTGGGTGGAGGAGAGAACTAAAGACGGGGGAAGGAGAGAGAGGACGGGTCTATGGGTCTTTAATAAGGTTTACTACGTCCTGTCCACCTACTGAATTAACCGGACACCGGTAGGACACTGATGAGACTCGAGGGGGACTTGTTTGGTCTCAGTCACTACGTGGAAGTATGGGTGATTTCCCGTGCGTTCTGTCTCCTGCGACCTCAGTCCCCTGAGAATTTTGGTTCCGGACCGGTCCGGGTCGACTGTTTGTCCTTCACGTGTCCATAGGTCCTCTGTGTGGACCATAAGTCCATACACCGCGGACCTCGGTTTCGAGATGAGTCGAGAGGGCGGGAAAATCGGTGGAGTCTGGTCAGACCCTTGAAGGACCGGGAGAGTCCGGTAGTCGGGTCGACTGAGTCCAGGATTTTTAGAAGCACGAAAAAGAGACGTCTGGACCGGTCCGGGTCTTCCGGGACCCCCATCCCCTTCGTTCTGTGAAAGGGGTGGTGGTGGAGGACGAGGGAGAGGGGGAGAAGGGAGAGAAGGTCTCGTCAAAAAAGTGGTCTACGAACTCTCTAGACCCCGGACTCAGTGCACGTTACTAGTTCCCCAGGATCTCGTAGGTACAGGATTCAAACTAGTGTCATTATTTCTTCACCTAGCCGAGGTTTGATACTTTTGGACATCTACAGATAAACAACAAACGACTGGACAGATGTTTTTACACTGGAAAATTACCCGAAGGGACCACCGAGTCTCCAATTTCGTAGACGGAGATTACACCCTCTGGACCCTAACTAGGGACCCAGTCCTTCTAGGGGACCTCTTCCTTTACCGTTGGGTGAGGTCACAAGAACGGACCTCTTAGGGTACCTGCCTCCTCGGACCACCCGATGTCGGGTGTCCCAGTGTTTCTCAGTCCTGTGTTGACTCGCTGAATTGAAATTGAAATTACCAGAAAATTTTACCCAAAGGGGGGACCGAGTCACCATTTAGTGAACGTTGGGTCCTAAACCGACTTCTATGTCAACTAGGGACCCAACGCTTCTAGGGGACTTCCTCTTTTACCGTTGGGTGAGGTCATAAGAACGGACCTCTTAGGGTATCTGTTTCTTCGGACGGTCTGATGTCAGGTACCCTAGTGTTTCTCACTCTGTGGTGACTCGCTGACTCGTATATTTTACTGGAATAACCTTTCGGTGTGTACCCAATCTAAAAAAAATGTTAGATTCTTAGGAACTCACACGGATGTCTAGTGACTTTACGATACCCAAAATCATTTAAATTAAGAGGGGTCGGACTTTAAATCCGACGTCAGGTACCCCAGCGATTCTCGGCCTGTATTGACTCGCTGAAGTGAAAGTGAAAAGTGAAAGTACGTAACCTCTTCCTTTCCCGTTGGGTGAGGTCACAAGAACGGACCTCTTAGGGTCCCTGTCGTCTCGGACCACCCGACGGTAGATACCCCAGCGTGTCTCAGCCTGTACTGACTTCACTGAATCGTCGTCGTCGTCGTTGTCGGACCTTAAATAAAGTGGGGTTCTTGGTGGTCCGAACTCTGAAGGGGCCACGAGGTCACCGAGACGAGAGGGTTACGTCCCCCGGACCCAAGGTAGGGACCGGTCCCTTAATCTAGGGTTTACGGTCTTGATTCTCAAGAGTACGGTGTTGATTCTGAGTCACCTCGGTTTATGTATTTAATTTAAAATTTTTTTTAAATTTCTTTCTTGGTGGTCTGAACCGGGGAATTTTAGGAGGGTTGGAAATGAGTGGGGGTTCTGGAAGGATCCAGTGGGATATCTGTTTAGAATTGAGGTGACGAAGTTAGAAGTATAGACTAGGGACCAAAGTAAAAAGGGGAATCAAGAGAGACTAGATAAAATCCGAAGGAAAAGATGAGTGACTAAAAGGATTAGAGACAGAAGAGTCGATCTTCTACGGATTCTCGTCCTTAGAACCAGACACAACAAGTGTCGATCCAGAGATCACGGATCTTCCCCGAGGGCCGTGTCTCACCCACGGGGGTATTTATAAGAAAACTCAATTAAACAATTAATTTAAAGATATTTTGTATCGTGATACAGTAGACTTAATTTTTAACGTAATGTAAACTCTAGTAACAGAAGAAGCGTTCTTAGGGTCACTTGAACGTACTGACAAAAGTACTTTAGTGTCGGATAAGATTTAATTTCAATCCCTGAAGGGACCGTCAAATCACCAATTCTGAGGCGTGAAGGTTTCGTCCCCCACGGTCAAACTAGGGACCAACCCCTTGATTCTGGGGTCTACGACGTACCATGTTGGTTTTTTATTTAATTAATTTTTATTATTTAATTTAAATAAGTAAAGTGCGAATCAGCGAGTCAGTACAGACCGAGAAACGTTGGGAAACCTGACATCAGAAGGACCGAGGAGACAGTTACCCTAAAAAGTCCGTTCTTATGACCAACGGTAAAGGGTGAGGTCCCCTAGAAGTACTGGGTCCCTAACTTGGGTGCAGAGGACACAGTGGACGTAACGTCCACCGACGAAATGGGTGACTCGGTAGGTCCTTCGGGGTTTCAATGAGTATCGAACTTAAATTAGACTATATATATAGTTTATATTGAGTATATTAAATATTAATTTTTATATATTAGACTGATACCCATTGAAGAAATTATATTTATATATAATTGTATATCAATTTTATATAAATATAAATCTTATATGTCATGTGTTTATACATTTATAAATTTATGTAAATGTATATTAATATATTTGTACGACATATAACTTTATATTATATATATATGTATATGTCTCTCGTAACGTAAAATACCGAACTATTCTACACCCGACAACAGAAGTTTGATACTCCTCGTACTTTCCCGACTGGTTCGGTAAGTCCTTCGTTCTTATTAATAAGGACAAAATATCTACTCCTTCTGACTCCGGACAACCTTCATGTTTCGTGTCGGGGACGTGGGAGACGGGGGTTCTCGAGGTACGTCCACGGTGTTCTACCTCTCCTGAAACACCCGGTTGGGACCATGGTGCCGGGGGACAGGGCGGTCCATAACGACGGAGAGTGTCCTGGTGTATGGTAGACTACCCCTCAGAGTGAGTGGAAACTGAATAACCCCTGAGGACCCAGGGTCTATTCCCGGAATCCCAGTTCTAGATAGTCTTTCTTACCGAACTCCCGACTCCTAACAAAACGTTGAACCAGATACACCCTACCGTGAAGAACAGAAATTTAATAGTGAAGGAAACCCTACCACAACTTCTTCCACTGTCCTCAATTTCTCCCATGATTACTGAGGAGTTTGGTGGGAAACCGGGATGAATAGAGAGACAGAGAGAGACATAGGGTCCAGTGGACACCGACGGTCCTAGGGTAGAGGGAGAGTTAAGTTTTGTGGAGTGAACGTAGAGGTTGAATCCTCAGTGGAAGTCCTCAGGGTCCTGGAATCTGTAGATTAGTTTAGTACTCTCCGTCACATCGAATTACCACTTATGGGGTGTGAAATCGTTGTTCGTCGGACTCAAGTTTAGGATAGGGATGTTGAATATAACCTACATTTTATCCGTCACCGTGGGGTGAGGTCATGAGAACGAACCTTTTAGGGTACCTGTCTCCCGGACCACCCGACGTCAGGTGCCCCAACGATTCTCAGCCTGTGTTGACTCCCTGAAGTGTAAGTGAAAATTGAAAGTACGTAACCTCTTCCTTTACCGTTGGGTGAGGTCACAAGAACGAACCTCTTAGGGTCCCTGTCCCTTCGGACCACCCGACGGCAGATACCCCAGCGTGTCAGTCTGTACTGACTTCGCTGAATCGTCGTCGTCGTCGTCTCGTTCCATGAACTACAGAGACCCGGAGACAAAGGGGTAGACATTTTACCCGTATTATCATGGAGAGAATAGGAACCATTTCCTACTTCACTCAAGTATGTAAAATATGAATTTTGTCATGGACCGTATATTATTCCCGGTATGTTCACAGGAAACGTGTATAACAGGTCGAGGGTCGGAGGTAGTCGTCGAGACGAAACGGGGAGACACTACAACACCGGGAGTCCGGGACAAAAGTCGGTGGTATCGACCGTACTATCACGAGACAAAAATATTTCCACTTAAAGTTCCGGTACCAGAAAAACCTTCTTGGATCGTTTACCGAAAAGACTTACGGTGTAAACGTATTCTTTGAGTCGTGTACAGCTTGAACGTAATCAGTCGTAGTCGATCACCGACATTGTTTGTAAGGGTACGACAGTTGCTGAGGTAGCTGTAAATTCCTGATCAAGTACAGTGTCAGATTCTTCCTACGTCTCGAAGTTTTCCTCAGTCTGGGTTCGGGAGAGTCAGAAGACGGGTGGGAGGGCAGGGGGGTGGCGGGGGGACGGGGTTCCCGACACCCCCGTAGTTGACTGTCTAAGTCCTGCTTTGGACATCCTGAGATGATCCGAATAAAGTACCCGGCCCAGACTGGCCAGGGGTGTCCTGAGGAGGGTGTAGGGTAACCAGTCTAGAACAGTGTGCTGAAATTGGCGTTTCCTCGGACCCTTGACATCACGCCTTCATAAAGGTGATCTGTTCTTCTTTACCAAACCGAGTTTTGATGGGTCAGAGACCCCACCGAAAAGAACCCAGCCTCCCTTCCCAGCCCTCAGAGGTAATTAATAACTATGCACGAGTACGCATTTGGGAGCGGGGGGTTAGGAGGTAGGAGTCTTCCGGCTCCTGGAAGAGGTCGTTCTACCACTGAAGAATCAAGCACGCAGGTTCAGGGCACCCCCGGTGGGACACTAGAGAACGGCGACCGCCCCGAGTCGGGACGTGAAGCTCCACGAAGCACACCGGGACTCCGGGGCCGGTCCGGCCGGGTGTCGGGAGAAAGTCGATCTCCTACTCGCAAAGGGGTCGGACGGACGGGACCAAGCGTCGATACACTAACCGGTCGCAGGTGACAGGGTTCGGTGTCCCCGACACCGGAGGTCCGGTCACGGTGCCGTTCCTGATTAAGCTGCGTCGAAATCACTCCTGTGGGAAGGTCTGCCGGACCGAGCGTGTCTCGGCGAGTCCATAAGTGTCCGAGAGATGTAGGGCTTCTGTTGGTTCCTGGCGGAGAGGGGTGAAGGGGAGGGGCGGGGTGGGGGTCCCAAGAGGTGGTGACAAGGACACACAAGGTTATCACCTGCCGAGACAGGTGATAACTGTAAACACCGGTCTAATAAGAACCAACACCCCCGCCGGTAGGACACGTAACGTCCGACAACTTGCCGTAGGGACCAGAGAATAGATGATCTACGGTCATCTTACGGGACGTGGGGAGGGGAATCAACACTGTTGGTTTTGTATAGAGGACTGTAACGGTTCACAAGGGACCCCAATCGTTCGTTGGGTCCCCAATCCCTAGGGGACCAAGACTCACTACCCTACATTCCAAAAGACCCGTAACCACCTCCGATATACGATAGATTGATAGACGAGTCTCATCTTGTTGTATAGAGGGAATAGAGACAGGGGGTCCCTATCCTTCGCCTCACTATCAGTCGGGCGTCCAAACCTCGTATACACCGCCGATGGTCTTCTGGGAGGGCCTGGTCCATTTCCCAGAAGGTCCTATCCTGTATCGAGGCTTTAAGGAGACGCTACGTGATAGGTTCACTGTGACCCGTCCACTGTTGGACGACCCTTTTTTCCTACCACTACGAGAGTTACAACAGTGTCACTGATTTTGTGTGTGTCCTTGAGACATCCACGAATTTTCATACCCAAATGTTACTAAGGTTCTTTGGGAGGTACGAGATTCGTATCGATTGGAGAGGTTATTAAGGTAGGGAGTAGGGGACAAGTGAGACCGGTGTGTCTGAAGGAAAGTCAACGACCAACAACGACAACAAGTCAGACGACCTTGGAACATGTAAACAAGGACGGAGTCCTGGAAACGTGAACGACCAGAGTAGAAACCTTTCGAGTAAGGGATTGGAAATGGACTGACAAAGAGTAGATTGTCCTCAAGGAGTTTCGTCAATTGGGACTGGTAGGATGTATTTCCTCCTCAAGGGAAACACGGGACTGACCGGACAACAGAGGGTAAGTTGTACTCGGAAGTGACACACACAGTCTGTGTTATGATTCACGACTCTACGTAGTCACTTGTTCTTTCTGTTTCTAGGAACGAGTTCACCTCGGTTGTAGGATAATCTCTTACTTCCTGGTACTTGTTGTCTTTGCTCAGTTAAACAACAACAAGTCAACGGTTCAGTACGCAGGTGAGACTAGGGTACCTATGTCGTGTGGTTCGAAAGGACAGGAAGTGATAGAGGGTCTCAAACGAGTTTAAGAACAGGTAACTAAGTCACTACGAGAGATTGGTAGAGTAGGAGACAGTGGGGGAAGAGGAAAACGGAAGTTAGAAATGGTCGTGGTTCCAGAAAAGGTCACTCAACCGAGAAGGGTAATTCATCGGTTTCGTAACCTCAAAGTCGAAATCGTAGTCAGGAAGGTTACTAATAAGTCCCAACTAAAGTAAATCCTAACTGACCAAACTAGAAGAACGACAGGTTCCCTGAGAGTTCTCAGAAGAGATTGTGGTGTCAAACTTTCGTAGTTAATAAACCGTGAGTCGGAAGAAATACTAGGTTGAGAGTGTAGGTATATACTGATGACCTTTTTAGTATGGAAACTGTTATGTCTGGAAACAGTCGTTTCACTACAGACACGAAAAATTATACGACAGATTTAAACAGTATCGAAAGGAAGGTTCCTTGTTCGAAGAAAATTAAAGTATCGACGTCAGTGGTAGGTGTCACTAAAACTTCAGGTTCTTTTATTTTAGACAGTGAGGAAGGTTAAAAAGGGGACGACAAACGGTACTTCACTACCTTGGTTTACGGTATTACAAACAAAAAACTTACGACTCAAAATTCGGTCGAAAAAGTAGGAGGAGAAAGTGGGAGTAGTTCTCCGAGAAATCAAGGAGAAGTGAAAGACGGTAATCTTACCGTAGTAGACGTATAGACTCCAACAACTATAAAACGGGCCGTTAGAACTAAGGTCGCACATTAAGTAGGTCGGGTCGTAAAGTGTACTACATGATACGTATATTCAATTTATTTGTCCCACAGTTATATGTCGGAACAGAGTGAGGAAAGGGTTAAAACATGGTAAAAGTCATTCTAAGATTGACAACGAAGAACAGGTCGTATGTCCAAAAAGTCCTCTGTCCATTCCACCAGACCATAAGGACGAAAAATTTCTCGAAAGGTATTAAACAACACAAGGTGTGTCAGTTTCCGAAATCGTATCAGTTATTTCGTCTTCATCTACAAAAAGACCTTAAGGGATCGAAAGAGATACTGGGTTACTTACAACCGTTAAATTAGAGACCAAGGAGACGGAAAAGATTTGAGTCTAAAATATAGATCTTCAAGATTCAAGTGTGTGACGACTTCGGATCGAACTTCCTAAAACTCGTATTGGAATGATGGTACACTTTACTCACGTTGACATAACATCAAACTTGTAAGAATCTCTTCCTTTATTGTTGGGTGAGGAGATCATAAGAACGGACCTCTTAGGGTTCCTGTCTCCTCGGACCGTCCGATGTCAGGTGTCCCAGTGTTTCTCAACCTGTACTGACTCGTTGAAGTGAAAACTTGTAAGAAACCGTAACGGGAACCTCTTCCGTTACCGTTGGGTGAGGTCATGAGAACGGACCTTTCAGGGTACCTGCCTCCTCGGGTCATCCGAAGTCAGGTACCCCAGCGATTCTCAGTCTATCCTGACTCGCTGAAGTGAAAGTGAAAAGTGAAAGTACGTAACCTCTCCCTTTACCGTTGGGTGAGGTCACAAGAACGGACCTCTTAGGGTCCCTGTCGTCTCGGACCACCTGACGGTAGACACCCCAGACACCCCAGAGTGTCTCAGCCTGTGCTGACTTCACTGAATCGTCATCGTCGACCGTAATGGGAAGAGACCCTTGACCTTACTTTTGCTTGGAAAAGGTCAGGACGCCGGTGACGACTCAAAAGGTTTAAACGATTATATAACTCATATCGTGAAATTGTCGTAGTTGAAATTCCTAAACTTTATCGAGTCAACCTTAAGGTAGTGGAGGTGGTCGAAACAAACATCATTACGAAGGATTCCGGGTGAACTGAAGTGTGAGGTCCTACAGTCCGAGATCCACTCACTGGTGTGGTAGTACCAATGGGCACAGTAATTCTGGAAAAAAAACATGTCGAGAGGACACATAAGAACGGTGGAGAATTATCGAAGACGAAGCGAATCCAGGCATGGCAAAGACAAGAAATAACACGGGTAAGAACGTACTTTACAAGGGAACTATAGAGTTAAAAGAACTTCTCTAGAGATTAGAAAGGGTAGGACAACAAAAGGAGATAAAGAAACGTAACGAGTAACTTCTTCCGGAAGAACAGAAAGGAACGATAAGAGACCTTGAGACGTAAGTCAACCCATATGGAAAGGAAAAGAGGGAACGAAAAGTGAAGAGAAGAAAGGAGCCAAACATTTCGAAGGAGTCTGTTGGTAAAACGGAAGAACGTAAAGAAAAAGAAACCCTACCAATACCAATGACGGAGGACATGTTACAATGTTTGGAGACAGGTATCGAGAAGTCCATGAGTACAGATAGTCCAAATTAGGAAACTGAGACAGTGAAGGTGACATATTAGTATTCCCTAAACTAGATCCAACTTGGACTTACCGGATCACAAAAAGGGGATGAAAGAGGTTAAATTCTAACTTAAGACGTTATTCGTAAACTACTAAACTCGGTGTCACTCCAGATCCAGAACAAAAACGACTGACATATCTCAAAGAAGTAGAAGACGACGTTTCTTATATTAGTTAGACTAAAGGTATAACTGGTAAACCACTACAGATACACATCTCAACAGAGCACATCAACCTTTTTCCAAACGACACTGGTCGCACAAGAGAATTGTTTAGAGACAATCGGAAAAGGGACGAAGTAAAACATGAGGTTCCGGTCTGAAAGAACAATAAGGTCCATAGCGAACTGAAGGATGAAAACGTTGGGGGATACTACTTTCTTGTAGAAAAAACCACAATCAAGATCTTCCAGAACATCTAGAAGTATCTTACCAAGTTGAAGTAGAAGAGGTCGTAATCTCCAACCTCGTATCTAAACTTAATGACGCTACAACTTATCAAACGGAACCTTTACTTGGTTTTAGTAAGACTGTAAAAACACTAACGTGGGTTCACGACACAAAGTCTTACAAAACAACTGACACTCCCGGTGAGGTAAAGAAGATTTCCTAAGAACGGGTGTCATCATCTATTACCAGTATATTTAATTTAAACGGGTAAGGACAGGTAAACTCAAGTGACTAGGGATTTTACAGCTACAAATGAGAACGGTAGAGGACGAACTGGTGTAGGTTAAATGGAACTGAGTACCACACGACGTCAAGTATCCCAGTGTCTCAACCTGTGTGGAATCACTGACTTGTCGGTGTCTTTTACCTAGATTGCAAGGTCTAAGAATATGTTATAACAAGAAATGTCGTAACTCCAAATGAAAGTGGTGGTCTGTGTAGGTGTTGACTCGTGGTAAAGGGGAGACCGGGTCCACAAAGTAAGAAAGACCTCGATAATTACTAATGGGAGGTGAGAAGGGGTCATCGTATAACCTATGGGAGACTGGACTCCCCGAATAGAAGGCCACAGTATAGAAAAACGGAAAAGTAGGACAAGTACCCCAAGATTGCCGTTCTTATGACCCGACCAAACGGTAAGGGAGGAGGTCACCTGGTGAAAAACACTATTGAGAAGTGACACTGGGTAGATAGAACCCACCGGGATGTACCGTGCCGAGTATCGAAGTAACTCAATACGTTCGGGGAAACGGTGCTGTTCCGACACTAGGTACTTCCCCTTAGTTAATACGAAACCCAATTTTTAATTTTCATCCTGTCTCGTTCCTCATAATGGCAAAAATCATCATCAATCCTTTAAAAAAGTACCTCTTTATAAACTTCCTCTACTCCCTCCCTTGTTACACCTATTACCCCACTCTCACCGGGTCTGTCTCTCTTGTCAGTCACGTTTCTTTGACCTTGGTCTTGTCCTCAAACTCGACAAGTAACTTGGTTTTTCTTCACTCATATTGTCTTTGTCACCCTCACTCTCCCTTCAGCCTCTCTCTAGTCCGAGTCTAACACTCTCGAAACTTCCGATTGTTCTTCTGAAACTAGGAATAAGTCTCTCTACCCTTGTAATCCCTCCAAAATTTGGGGGTATTGTCCCAGCTGAATTTACAAATCATCTATGTCAGAGGGTTTTCAGACACACGTCAAAATTCAATTATTGGAGTCTTCATTTATATAGTGTTTGAATTGTCTTCTGTAGTAAGCTTTCAAACTATTTAAGTGAAAGAAACTCCGTATACATTGAACCACTTAAAACTCACTGAAAAAAAAAGTAAAATTAAAACACACCAGTCACGAATGGTAGAAGTTAGTCTCCTCGTTTTTCCTTCTCAAGTCTGAATTTTACCTCAGAAGTCTTAACCGTCTTGATGTAGGTACAGTCTCTTTCAAGTAAAAGTCTGGCTGGTAACTATCCATAGATCGTAACTACAACTACTTCGACAAGTCGAAGTTTCGACGTTGTCCATTAAATCCTATGGACCAATAACCGGCTTACTCACGTCCTTGGTCTTCCAACCATCGAGTCCTTCGGTAGTGGGGTCGGTCGATAGAAGAGACACATGAAGAAAGAGGGGAAGAACATACTGGGGGTCCTCGGAGGTGACATGGACGTAGACCGGACGGAGCCTGTCCATCACTGGGGCACTATGATTTCTGGGGTCAAGGGAACCCCAGGCAACGACTGTCAGAGTCCCGGAGACTACCCGTCGAAGTACGGTTCCGGGGTTGGTTCGGTGGAGCTTGTGGGAGTAACGATGACAGACTACGGTGACCTGCGGGGGGCTGCATGACACTCGACCACGGGGCTCACGAGTCTCAGGTTCCTGGCGGGGGACCGGTGTCGACGGGTCTCAGTCTCCACGGGACCACCCTTCGGCTCCTCCTCTTTCTCCTCCTGTCTACAAAACGTTCTGGCGTCCGACTCCAGAGAAAGACAGAGGGACTGTGGGGGAGGACGGACGACCCGAGGGTCTTAGCCGGAGACCTTGGGCTTCAGGACGTATGAGAGGCACCGGACAAGGACCTTGTGGTAGGACCCTCGTGTCGAGAGGTGGACGATAACCATCTGACGGTCCACCCAGGGAATGGTCCAAAGGGAGGGGCCCATCCCGGACTTCGGTCCCGTACTGGGTTGGGGTGGAGTGTGGGTATCTGAGTGAGACGAGGAAATTGTAGGGGCGAGAATGGGGGCGGGGGGTAGCGGTCCGGTGTCCGCAGGACCCTCACTGGTTCCGAGTCGCCCCGCGGTACCCCCAGCGGAGACCAGACCTCGACGAGTGTGAAGGGGTGCCCGTAGCGAACTCCAACCTTAACGACCTCTCCACTCGGTCGGTGGACTTTAGGGGTCCCAGAAGTTTGGAGGAGGGTAAGGGCCAAGGGGTCCCTCCTCTCCTTACCCGTTACGGCGTCTGACAGGGAGGAGTGGGGGTGTAGCGTTTGGAGGGGTGACGGGGGTCTGGGAACGAGAGGCGGAGATGTCCGAGCTCTGCGACCGCAACCGCCCCCGGGACCGTCACGACCCGACGCGTCCCGGCGACCTTCTTGCGCGCCGGCGGGACTCCCCGGACCACCTCGACCGGCACCGCGACGCCGGTCCCCGCCACCCACTGGACGGGCCTGACCGGCGCCACTACCCGCGGAACGAGTACGGGGTCCACGCACCCTTCGTTCCCTCCTCCGGCTTCACGTTCACTACCCCTTCTCACCTTCCTTCCTCACGAGTCCAGAGAAGGAGGTCCACAGCGCAAACCTTGCGTGCACCGCGGTGGACGCTTCCTCGGTGTGCCTCCGACGCGACCGGAAACTCGTCCTCGACTTCGGCGACTACTCTAGCGACTTGCTCCCGCGGCCACTCACCGCCGAAAGCTCCTCACTATTGAGATTGGTCAGGATTCGGGGCGGGCGGGCACAGAATCAGGGGCGGGGACCCAGCGAGGATCCGGTGCGGGGGACGAATCCGGGCCGGGGACTGAGTGTAGGTCGTAACGCGATCCGAGACCGGATGGCCAGAGCGCGGCTTGGGAACGAAGACAGAGCCCGAGGTGGAACCGCCATGCTCGGCGGACGAGAAAGCCAGGATCCGAGGCGGGGAATTAGCTCCGGGGGCGGGAGGCGCGGGAACGGGGCGGGAGGTGCGCTCTGAGACGGGACCTGGGTTGGGGACCCGCCCGGACAAGATCCGAGGCGGGGCCGAGGTCCGGGGTGGGAACAGGAGGAGGCCAGTCCTGAGCTCGGAGGCACAGACTGAGTTTGGGGTGCGCGACGGGACAGGATCCCACGGGACCGGGGTCATATACAACGCAGGAGAAGTGGGATCCTGGGCGTGGGGCGGGGATCGAGTCGGGTCTGGGAAGGGGGTTGTCCTGGGTCGCTTGGGCCGCTCCACCGCGACGGCGTGCACCGTGGGCGCCGCGCGGACGACCTCCCACTCCTTGAGGGCCCCGGGAACCTGCTCTCGACGCTCGCCGACGACTCGTGGGACGTGGCCCGCGCAGTCTGCCGGGTCCTGCGCGGGTCTAAGGCGCTCCGCCGCCGCGCCGCGGACGCTCCACTCGCGGAGGGGAAACTCCCCAACGGTCTCCTAGGGGTGAAATCTTTGTTGGACGTACGAGGTCGCGCCATTGGAGGTTTGGGTGGCCCGGTCTCTGATCTGAGAAGACTGCGGAGGGTCTCAGGGTGGGTTTGACCCGCCCGGGGCCAGGGTCCCCACAAGGGTGGAGGTGTGTACGGTGGCGGGGGACGTCGCAACTACCCGTGTCGCGGGAGACGGGGAGCCTCGGTGCGGGTGTCCCGGGGTGGGGGTGAGAGGGTGGACCCTTCCGGGATGGGGGTCTCCCAGAGTTAAGGGGTGTCCTTACGCGTCGAGGGAGGCTTTACTGAGTCTGGTAGTGAGACCGTCTTATCGCGGGGGTGACATGAGTCTTGGTGTGAAGACAGGACCCCGTCGGGACGGAGGCCTTAGGGGGTGGACCCACCAAGGAATTCCGGGAAGAGGAAGGTTGTACCGGGTTGGCGGAGAAGGATTCAAACAATGCGTCCCATCGGGTTTAAGGTGGGAGTTCCGTCGAGGTAGAGGTCCAAGTTCGGGATTTCGTCCCCTACGGGACTACACCGGGGACCTTGTCTGACCGGGGGTACGTGGGACCGTCTCGGGCGTAGCTGGTTCGGGCAGTCGGTGGCGGGGGGTGGGGGGGGTGGAGGTGAGGACGTCTGGAGAGGGGTCGATTGGGACGGGCCAACAAGTCTATTAGACCCCGTCAGGGAGGACCCAGTTTCAGGTCTCCCTTGGTCCGTCCACACCCTCCTCGTTCCGTCCACGGACCCGGGGTGGGGGTCGAGTGGACCGGAGCGGGGGTCCTAAGGCCGGGTTGGGTCTCGACTGTCTCCGGGACTGGTGACCGAAGAACTCCTCCAACGAGACCCCCTCGGCTCCCCGACCCCGTGGTACCCGGTGTGCTGAGCTGTTCAAGGTCGCGCAGGAGTCGCAGGAGAGCGTCGCGGACCTCGGACTGGGAACTTTCGTGTTCGGGAGAAGAGTGCGACCCTATGGCCTCGTAGACCCCTGGGGACTACCTCTGGTTCCTTCGGCGGGGCAAAGAAGTGGGTCGGTTTCCGTCACCCCTGGACGTGGCACTGGGTGTCTTCCTCGCCTGACCAAACGTTCGTGGGTGGAACGTGGGATTTTTCCGTACACCTAGGACCCTCACCCGTCGAGGACGGAACGTGATCTTCTGGGTCTACAGACCTCCGAGACGTGTGGGGTGGGGTGGGGATGGGGAGTTCACTACTTGCATACAGAGAATTACAATTTCTATTGAACTTCTGGACAGACATTCTCCGGTCTCAAGTTCACAAAATTTTCGACACACTGAAAATAGTCTAGTGAACTGGAGAGACACGGGTCAAAGTTACATTTTCACTCTGACATGAAAGATTCCCAATAGTATCACTACTTTTGAGTTACAAACTTACTCGAGGATCCACCTCTTACGGACCGTGTGTCATCCACGAGTCGTCTACACTCGACGTCCCTTATGGTTTCCCCACTGTAGGTCGTGGGAGGAGGGATGGCCTCAGTGTCTGTTTGTGAGCTGAGGGTCGTTCCCCGTCTCAAATAGGTTCCACATGGGTCCAAGTAACGGTGAAGGAGTAAGGGACACACCGGGAATTCCTCCCACCACAAACTTATAGGTCGGGGTCATAGGTTTGGAGGATCATTCGGTGTCTGAGGTTCTCAAAAAGTAGTAAAAAATATATTTTGTTTTACTGGGATCGGCTCGCCGTCCTTCTTTTTTCTAAGCTTTGTACTCATACATGTAGTTACCATCTTCCGTGTCGCCCAGGTAGACCCCTCTCCTCACTCCCCCACCCCCACCCCCACCCCCCGTCGTCCAATGTGTCCAGAGTCGGTTTCGGTGCCCCCGTCTTTATTTCACGCATCCAGGACCCCGGGGGGCACCGGGTCTTCGTCGTCGGTTGTCGGGGGGAGAAGGACGAAGGTCGTCCCAAGTCAACTCGTACTGCGCCTCCATTCTCCACCCGTGTATCGGGAGTGGAGGGACAAAGGCGGACTGGGCCCAGGTGGGCAGCGGAAACAGAAGAAGGTACTCTGACTCCAGGAGCGGGAGTCGGTACCTCTACCACGGGAGCGACCTGGGACAGTGTCTCACCGTCACCCGAGTCCAGACGACCTCCGCCTAGAGTTGTCTCAGATCGGGGTTTACGGTGGGAGGGGACGGGGGTAGGGGGTGGTTTCAGTGGTTACATGGTGAGTCCGACAGGTATGGAAGTTTCACCATCTACCGGTGTGTCACTGGTTACCCCCTCCACCCGAGGAGGAGTTTAAGGAGTAGTTTGAGACACATCTACCCCCGCAGGACTGGGAGGAGTCTCCCCCCGAGAAGTCTCGACCAACTTCTTCCATTTCGTCACTCTTATCCGTGGGGAATGGTCCCAGGGCCGAGACCCCTGTCTGGGTGGGATCGGAGGGACGAGTGGAGAGGAACAAGAGAACGCTAGGTAACAACGACAACGACGACGACAGGCCACCGCGCGACCGACCCCCCAGACCTCCGGCCCACACGGCCGGGTCCCACAGAGGGGCCAACGAATCCTGAGCCGAGAGTCGAAGACGGTCGGTTCGGACTTTCCTCCCCTGGCGTGTGAGTCGAGGTCCCGGTCCGAGACCCCAGTCGGGTGAGACCCGGACCTGCAAAGGACTCTAGTGGGTACATGTGGTCTCCGTCACTACTCTTTGTCGACCTCGGGGGTGGTGGATGTGGAGGGACAGGGAGTAAGAGGGGCAGGGGTGGTCCGTCACTGAGTCGGTCCGGACGGCCGGGGCGGAGAGGGGTCCCAGACGGGACTGGAGTATGAAGACATGAAGGTCAAAGTCGGCAAGCTATAACAAGTCCCAAAGACACTAGACCCCAAGGTTCGACCGACCCAGAGGGTAGACCCCACAGAAAAGTATGTGTAGGAAGTAAAAGAAGTCCCGGAGGGATCCCACTCTTGTCTACCTCCTCTTTCTTTAGGTACACTAAATTGTTTGTTTTTTTCTACCCGAAACGAAGTCCCTCGAGTCGGTCACGAAGTATCGGACCTAAGTTTAGGGTCTCGCCCGTAAAGGATCAACAAGGTTTTGACACAGAGTCATCCGAACAGACACTTTCCTCTTATTACCATAGATGTACAAAACACTTCTACTCTCGTCACGGAAATGACCTCATATTGATACGACCTCATATCAACGACATGTTACAACGCAATCATTTCACTTAGTCGAGTGTACATATGTATGTAGGGGAGAAAAAAACCTAAAGAAAGGGTAAATCAGGTGGTGGCGCGTGACTCATCTCCAGGGACACGATGTGTCATCCAAGAGTAATCAATAGATAGAATATGTATCATCACGTTTCTCAGCCCGTGCTGACTCGCTGACTTGACTTGACTTGACTTGACTTGACTTGACTCACATATATCCCCCGAAGGGTCCACCGTGATCACCATTTCTTGGTGGGTACGTTCTCTATGTCCTGTACGTCCAAACTAGGGACCCAGTCCTTCTAAGGGACGTCTCCTTTACCGTTGGTTGAGGTCATAAGAACGGACTTTTAAGGTACCTGTCTCCTCGGACCTCCCGATGTCAAGTACCCCCAGCGTTTCTCAGACTGTATTGACTCGTTGATTGTGAAAGTCTAAAAGTATGACTCTCGTATACCGTATGGTCTTTGGGTAAGATTCGTAATCTTTATGTCGTGATTTGTCTTGATACACCTAGGATGGAGAGTCCATCCTCTGTGTAACAGAGGATACACATAGTGTCAGAGAGTCCTTTTGTCCTTAAGATTACTAGGTACATTCCTCAATCTTTGAGATATTTACGATCCATAATAATAATAATAATAGTAATCAGAGGGCAGGGACGAAGAAGGTACAGATATATATGTCCGCCATTAACAATTGTGCGTACCTGGAGACCTGCTACTGTTTGGACCTAAGTTGAAGAAGGGTCAGAATTATGGACTACGAGTAATGTCTACTCCTTTGACCTTTCTTGATCTTATTTCCGGTCAGGCAAACCTGAGGTCTCGTACGTGGTCATTGGAGCTGTAGTATTTTTGGAGTCCTTACCCCTGGAGAGACCACCAGACCACCAATTCTCAGACGTGAAGGGGACGTCCCCCGTGTCCAAGGTAGGGACCATCCCTTGCTTCTGAGTCCTACGACGAGCCCCACGTCGGTTTTTAATTTTTTTTTGTTTTTTGTTTTTGCTTTGTGAGTCCTTGTTATTAGTTTACCTTGAAATATGGTTATTTTCGGTAAAACATGTTCTTCAAGACACGTTTTGTCGTTTTATAGTAAACCGAGGGATAGACGTTCACCGTTTGCAGTAAGAATAATACATTCTCCTGACCCTTCTCTTAGAACGATGAACCTTTCAAACTCATTTCTAAAAAAAAAATTAGACCGTCCAAAAAAATAACAATTATAACACTCACAAAACTCAATAATTTACTTTTTTGGTATACGAAAAAAAGAAAATCGGTTAATTACCTCACTTATTCTGAGTATCTACAAAAACTATAACTTGGTAGAAACGTAAGACCTGATTGGGGTGACTAGTACTAAAAAAAAACAAACAAAAAATAATAATAAGAAATAACACCATATATGTATTATATTTTAAACGGTAAACACGATAAAAATTCACATGTTAAGGTACCGTACTTTAAGTAAGTACCTCAACCCGTTAGTGGTAGTGTACTACATTATGACAAAAATTATGTAACGACCTGAACCTAACCGATCCTAAAACGTTAGATTCTAGTAATTCAATTAATTTATTTAGGTATTAAAATAAAAGAACTTAAGAACGATTGAGTCAAAACCTTGACTCTAAGGTGGTCGGAGGATTTACTTGACCGTCGAAAGTGAGAAAAAAAAAAAAAAAGGGTTAGAAAAACCGTCGTACACCCTAGAAGTAAGAGACTGGTCCCTAACTTGGACACGAGGGACACAACCGTCGTGTCAGAATTGGTGGCCTGGAGGTCCCTTCAGGGAAAGTGAGAAAGAGACAAAGGATCTTACTGAACATATTCCACCCTTCTTTGACGAAGAAGAGGAGCGACGACGACGACGACGATTCAGTGAAGTCAGAAGATGAACGTTAAGTGGAAGATTTGGGTAAACCCGGACCCCAAACAATCTTTCCTCTAGAAACCCATGGTAAAGTCACACTAAGTAAATAGGAAAGTGGAACAAGGAATGGACGAGTCGGGGAGTGGAATGGAGACCAGGTAGAGGAAGACATCAAGTGCCAAGGCAAGAAGGTCGACGACGACGTCAGCGAAAGAGACGACGAGGCCCCCGTTCACCGACTTTAGGAGTCAGTGGTGACAGACGTTCCACCTTCTCCTGACTCAAGGCCTTGTGTCTCAAGCTCGAGGGTCCAGATTCTGTCCGGATTCTGTGTGGTTCAGGTGGAAGGAGGGACGGGTTCCAAGAACCCCCCGTTCCGGTACGTGTCTCGTTTCGTCCAGGTCCACCCCGGAACCTTCCTCCCCCGGGTCGGACGCCGTCCTTCGCTCGGGTCCCAGGGCGGTGGGCCGGCGACCCGCCCGACCCCGGCGGGGGAGGAGGAGGGGGTCTCCGGAGTGAATGGGGTGCCGACGGAGCTTCCGACGCCTTCCTACGATCGGCGCCAAACTGGCTGAATGACTAGAGCGAGTCATACCGGTTCCCCAGCTCCGGCCTCGCCCCCCTGCCCCCAGGTAATCCATTACGGCTCCCGTCCCCCGGGGGGTCCCCCCTCTCTCCACCCCCCGTGCCGATGGCCGTCCCCGGTCCCTTCCGTACCCAGTCTTCCCAGCCCTCCTACATCTCTTGTTTCTGCCTACCTGCCTGCCTACCTGCCGCCTACCTGCGTTATTTCTTTTTTCTTTTTTTTTTTTTTGGTTTACCTCTTTTCTTTTTTTTTCATTCTTTTGGTGTTGAGTTCTACGTGTTAGTGTGTGTGTCTTTTACGTACGTTTCTCGTTGTGTTTTTAGACCCTCTACCGCCCTCCCGTAATCTAACACTCGGTCTTTCGGTCTGGGGAGGGGGAGATGGAAGGATGTGAAGGGTGGAGGGAACGTAGAATACAGGTCAAAGATCTTACCTCCGACCCCCGTGTCCCTCCGGGTACAAAGAGATGGGGTGGGAGTAGGGGTCGAAAGACCCGAGTGTCAGATCTTCCACCTCCCTCTCAGTACCTCTTTAGTTCCAGAGTCTGCTTTTACCCGGTATCTACAGTTCCCGTTCGATTCTCTTCCCAGTTTCCGTACTTTATGGTTTTCCCGATGCCGGCCCCAAATTCGATCCCCTAAGTTTCGCATACAGATGTCCCTAGTTTTCATACTTCGTCCTCAGTTTCTATATTTAACCCGTCTCCTCCCCCAACAGTTTCCATATTTGGTCCCCACAGGTCCATACACGGACTGTAACTTTCGGTTTTTAGGGGGGTTCTTTTTGGTCGGACTCCAATCCCTCGGGTTACTGAGTAGTCTCCCAACTTCTCTGAGTTCCCGTCAGGGATCCCGACCACAGGGTTCGGGAGTGGGTCGGGGCTTGGGATTTCGTCCAGAGAAGAGAGTCGGAGGATTCTTCGTCGTCTGTCTGCGGTGTCCGGGAAGGGGCAGTTAGGCGGGGGGGTGGGGGCAGAGGGGGGGGTGGGGGGGGTCGGAGCCCCCTGAGCTCTGGTTACCGGGTCGGCGGAAGGAAGGGAGGTCGGGCCCGGTCGTCGGTTCTCCTTTTAAGGACGGGCCCTGAGTCGCAAGGCCTCCGACCCCGACTGAGTCACACCCGGGGACGACAGGGGTGAGTGTGGGTCGGGAGGTGGGACTCCCGGGGCCGGGGGTGGAACAAGAAGAACGGCTTACCGGTCGCAAATCGGGCCGACGCCGAGCACGGAGCCTCGAGACCGGCAGGTAGCCTCCCCCATGGGTCCGACGACAGGCTCCCGTGCGCCAAGTACCCGACCGATTTCAGAAGCTTAAGGTGCAGTGGGCCTGCCCGTTTCGGACTGAACACGTCGAGTTAATCCTGGACCCTTAGGACCCCTACCACTTCCCGTTAGTCCCCGTTCTGACCCCCAGGTCGGAAGCCTGAGGATGAAGACGTGTGGTGGGGACCCGTTCTGACCCCCAGGTCGGAAGCCTAAGGATGAAGACGTGTGGTGGGGGTTGGTGACGAACAGGGGGAACCAGGTGACGGTCCTGGTCCGTGGGTGCAAGAACCGTAAGTGTCGTAGACGCCGGTGGAAGTACGGGAGGTTTGTGAACCGCTACTACCCTTGGTGGAGGTCGAGTCAGAGACTGTCCTCGGGCATTGGTCGGGGGTCCACCCACCGGGCGGCGAGTAGGTACAGGACGTCGAAGACATCTCTGCCCCCCGTGTCAAGAGTCCCCGTAACTAGCTCCCCGACCACCGTCTCACTAAGGGAGGACTCGTATTACCTCGGGGTGTGACTGGTGTCGGGGTTCGGGTCAAATCGTCCCTTTTGTGTCTTAACTTGTGTCTCTGAAGGTCGAGTCACACCAGTCCCCTCTTTAAAGTCTCCGGTCCCTCTACAGTCTCTCCTTAGACTCCGGGAGGGAAACGGATCCCTCAGTCCTTTCCGAAGAGTTTCCTCCACTTTTACACCGGTCCTTCCCTGAAGGGGCCATCAGGTTACCGATTCCGTGACGTAAGGGTTACGTTCCCCGGGTCCAAGTTAGGGACCAGTCCATTGATCTAGGGTGTACGATGTCGATTCTGTTCCACGTCGGATTAATTAAAAAATTTATATGATTCTTTTTTTGTGTCGGTCCTTAAAGTTCTTTTTTCGTTTGGGTTGTGTCTATGACGGTCAGAGTCACAACCCTATCTCTCATGTCTCGACTTTGTCCTCTTCCCTTTAAACTCTAGAAAGTCTCCCAAACAATGTTAACCCCGAACCTTCTTGCATCCTTAATGTTTTCCTTTCTTGCTGTAGGAACCGTCTTTCTTGTCGAACTTATTTTAACCTCTTGTGACTGATAAACCAAGATTGAGGAAAAGTTAAATCTCTAATCCCGTAATGTCCACCCCAAAACTGTTTACACATCCTCAACCAATTGAGACCCGAAGAGATCCCTTCCACCCTGACCCCAAACATCGTGAGTGTAGTTTATAGACCCCGTAGACCCTTTTTATCTTCACTCTGACCAGTGCCAACTTCGCGACATCAACCCGACGTATGAGTAAAAACGAAAGAAGACGGTACACTGAGGCTTCCACCCGAACAACAAACCGGACTCCTTATAGTTCCACCCCCTCCCAGTATCGGGTCAAGACCGGAACGGCTTGGGACTGGGGGTTCGGACAGAGTCTGGGATATCCGTGGAAGAGGTGTAGTCGGAACCACCGCAACTATAGGACCAGTTCGGAGAGTCGCCAGACCCGACGGAAGAGTCGGAGGGCCGTCAGGGCAAGTTTAAATGCAAATGAGACACAACCCCTGTCTTGGCCTTACTTCCTTGGCGGACGGTGCCAAAGTCCCTGACCCCCCTTCAGTGGTCGTTGACCCTCAGTCCCACCCCTGTTGTCCGTCGAACCTTTGGGTGTCCTCTCCTCCCCAGGTCCGGTCTAATTCACTTAGCTGTTGGGAGTGGGTCGACGAGCCCCGGTCTCGGAGCGAAGAGGTGTGGGTGTCTGAGTGTAAGAGGTCGACGAACTTCGGTGAAAGGTCGACGACGACCCGGGCTGCTGGAAGAACCTTCACGACACCCTTCTCCCCCGCTATTCCGAGTGGGACTACAGTCCCCTGGGAACCCTTCGGGGTCTCTTCCCCAGTGGGTGGTAGAAAGAGAGGACAAAGTAGAGGACGCTCATGAACCGGTCGAGGTCTGTATGTGCGTGCGACTCCAAGAGCCGGTGGTCGAGGGCGACCGGCCGTTTTAGTAAGTGGAGGACGTCTTAGACGTGCTTCCTGACAACGACCGACTTGGACCCCACCCCACCTCCCCCCTGTCCCCGACTCCCAGTCCTGGGGACCCTCGGTGTTCGGGGGTCTGGGTGGAGGTATACTTTTTCGCACTCGGGGTTTTGTAAGTGGGGTCTTCGTTGTTATTTAAGACCGGGTGTGGGAGTTGGGAGCTCCCCCTGTGTCTTTGAGTCTTAAGAGTTTTAAACCCCTCCAGAATCTTTCCCCTACGCTACGAATGTGGTAGAAAAACGTAGTGAGAGCACCACAGTCATCGTCGTAGCATATTAGTTTATGATATTTACGAAAACGTTCTTCATAATCATAAGTGTATTCACTCTATTTTAGGTTTTCTGGGATTATTTGAATTAATTGAAGTACAGTCAAGTCCAGAACTCTAACGGAGGTTTGTTCGCTGGTCTTTTAGAAAACGAAAGATCTCGAGACCCCCAAAGACCTTGACCTTATTTCACTTTACTCGGTCCGTAACAAAATTGTGTGATAGAATTAGAAGTATACTCGGAGATGTTCCTGTAGTAGTAGGGGTTAAGTGTCCTCTCCTTTTGGTTCCGAGTGTTGTACTCAGTGAACGGGTCTCTGTAAATTATTGACACCCTCGGAGAGGGTAAATTATCCACTCCATTTGCCTCCGACTCTTGACTTCAGTTCACCAGTTTCGTCAAGTCGACCTTTCATCACCTAAATCTTAAGGTTCGGTCCATTAAGTCAAGGACGTAGGTTCGAGTGCGGAGATCCACCTTGACCCCACTCTTCACTCCCTCGACAAAAGCCCTCGGGTCGAACTCTCTCTCTCCTTCACCCAGGGTATGGGAGCCGGGAGGGTTTAGATCGAGACATAGGTAGGCCACAAGCAAGAATGAACCTAAGTCCCAGTAGAAACCGTCCAGAAAACCCGTACATAAAAAAGTGGTCCGAGGATGCCTCTCTCCGTCCTTCCGACTCGGGGGTCAGGAGGTTGGCGAGGGGGATTGGGGTCCCGCGCCGGTGGGATCCCAGAGTGGCGTCAACGAAACGTATTCGGACGAGGTGGAGGCAGGCGAGAAAGTGCTTGAAGTGCATAGACAGGTTGTCCAGGTCTGGGGTGACGCACACGGCGAGCTCGTGGAGTTTGACTAGGATCGTCCCCCTAACCCTCCTGGTTCCAGTCCTGGGCCCCTGGGGTGTCGGCGGTTGGGTCGCCGTCCCCTCGGAGGACCGAGGCTCGAGGTTCTTCCTCACCGAAGGGCCGGGGCGGGGCCTCGCCGCGCCCCCCTCCGTCCTTTGGCCGCCCTTGGGGGAGGGGAAGGGCCCTTCCCGGTCTCTTGACCCCGCCCCGGGGTCGGCCTGATGTCCCAGGGGAGAGGGCCGAGGTCCTCCCCACACCTTACCCCGTTCCGGTGAGGGGGACGGGGCCCAGGGGATTAGGGGGGGTCTAAGGCCTTTTAGGCCGGCCAGACGGCACTCAGTCCCGGTCTCCCCGTCCCAAGGGACGTCGAACCCCCCCCGGGTCTTACCAGCCTCGCTCCCGTAATCCAAGGGGGCCAGCGGTCCGAAGGGTCCCAGGGGGTCCCCGCTGAGTCAAAAGGAGTGACTGAGGTGAAATGGAGGTTTTCTTTAGGGTTTCAACCACATCCCCCCTGCTAGATCAATTGGGTCCCGTGGGTCCTTGGGTCCTCATGGTGGCGGGGGTCTTTCCAAGGCCGATCCTTTCCCCCTTTTTTAAGACCCCGAAGGTCCCGTATCCAAGCTCCGCTAACCACCGCCGGGGAGGGTCACGGATTCCTCCCGACCCCCTCCCCCGACTCCGGCTCCGAGCGTCGGGGGAGGGGGGATGTCGCAGGGTTAAGGGATTAACATCTAATCTCCGCTGCGCTCCCGCCAAACCTGAAGGTCCAGGGTGCACCCCAACCTTCACCGGTCTCCCGGGGGAGGGGGCGGGGTCGGCCTGTCCGCCTGCCGCCCGTCCCTGGGTCCCCGGCATTCTATTCGGCGGCCGGGTCAGTCCCGCGAGTTTTATCCACTGGAGAGGGCCGTCGAGTCCGGACCAGGGTCTTGAAGAAGACGGGAGGAGTGATACTTGGGGCATGGAGTCAAAGGGATGCGCCGAGGAATTTCCAGCGGGAGGCGAGGCCCCGCAGGACTTGGCGGGACCCTTTGAGGCGCCTCTCTCCCCTAAGGTCCCCAGCCACCTTCCCTTGCGCGTCTCTAGGGCGACCCCATGACGTCCCCGTTTAGCACCCAGACCTGGGGTCCTTCCCTCCTTGAACCTCAGTTCGCCTTGCCTGAGTGGGTGTCAAGCCACGGGGTTAGGTACGACGAGGGCGGCGCCGGCTGCGGAGGTGGCGTGGGCCAGGGACGGCGGGCGGCGGCGGCCCTCTGAGTCGGGTCCCGCTCCTCGGGCTGGGGCGGAGCGATTCCGGGGCGGGTGAGGTTCGAGGCGGTGCGGGGCATGTGAGACGGTGCGGGGGCGTGAGAACCTCGGGACCGTGCCGGGGGACTTTCGTTCTGGGGGAGGTTCCTCCGCCCCGGGTTGCCTGCGGGGCGGGGAAGAATTTCCTTACGCGCGGTGGGCTGCGATGACCTGTCTGTCTGGGGAATTTCCTGGGGGTAGGTAAAAGGTTTAGGGGACCCTGGGAAAACAGGTGGGGTAGGGACGGGGCGGGACCTGTCAAAAAGAAAAGGAGAAAGGAAAGTTAGTAAGTAATTTCCCGGTTCTGTGATTTTGGGGTTGGGTTCTCCAAAAGGGGGGTGAGATAGCGTCCCTCTTGACTCCAGTGGGGCGAGAACTCCCGGCCGGACCGAGGTCTGCAGATGCAAGCAGGGTGATTACCAGACCAGGGAGGCCGGTGTCCCGCCTACCCTCCTGAAGCTAGGACAGGTCCTGCGCGGAGGCGGTTCCGGCCCAGGTAATCGCGGGGATGGCGTAGGACGGAGGGAGGGATTTCAGACGCGGCCCTTTGACTCCTGCCCGACAGGAACCCCGCGGTCCGGGTCCGGAAAGGAGTCGAGGGCATGTCAAGCTCGAACGTGGACGGGTAAAGGGTCAGAGTAGGTAATTCCGCGTTAGTCCAAATTATCAAACGTGTCTGGGATCATAAGGATGAGGTGGTGAGGGGGCGAGGAGCTTGGGAACCCGAACCTTCAGACAGTGGAGAGAGTATTTTCAGTCAAGTGTGTGACAATTAGGGAAACTCCGTGACCCTACTTTCCCCGCTCTAGGTTCGTCGTTGGAGGGGGGTAAGGGTAGGAGAGGACGGAAACCACGAAAGAGAAACCAATGTCTCCACTGTCAGCGGGACGACCCCGACTCCCGTAATCTGGGGGACCCTGTTCAGTCTGAGACTCGGGGCAGAAGGTCCTGTGTTCTTCAGTGTTGTGCCGATCCTCCTATCTATCGAGATCATTGGGTGTTACCCTATCTGCCGAGACGCCCCTGGACCGGGGTGGACGACCACCGAAGGCTCAATCTTTTGAAGTTTAACGTTTTATCTGCCCGAGGTCTCCAATTTGTCTCTGCCTTTGCCGTTGGGTGAGGTCATGAGAACGGACCCTTTAGGGTACCTGTCCCCTCGGACCGTCCGATGTCATGTATCCCAGTGTTTCTCAGCCTGTATTGACTCAATGACTCGTACGTACGGGCTCCAATCTCCCAGTCTCCTTCAGTCTTTGAGTCGGACCCCAGACCTTGAGTCGCCGAGTCGGACCCTCAACCCCAGAGTTGACTTTAACCCTAAGTAGGGTCCCCCGTGGTGTTGACCCTACCTTGGACTGATTCTAGCCTCCAAATCCTCTCCCCACTCGGTGATCAGCTTCCGGACCCTGAGTTTGCTTCCTGGTGTCCAGACAGAATTAGACTCCAGAAATAGACTCTAGACAGATCCACATTTGAGTCGGTCTCTAATTCCGAGTCATATCCGACTCTCATTTTCCCCTTCCCTCTCGACGCAAAGTCGACTCTAGTCCTGAATCGACGTCCATCCGCGAGTCGGACCACAACGCCAAGTCGGACTTAGTTCTAACAGGACCCAAGACCCCTACCCTGAGGTAGGTCACCGGAGTGAGGTCCTATCGTCGCAGGCGGATTCGGACCATTGAGTCAGACCCTAGTTTCCAGTAAGGTCCCAGTACTAAATCGAACCCCGGTCCAAAACCGGAGAGTCACCTAGTCGTTCTAATCCTTTTGTTCTGTCCGAAGTCGTTTACGTTCACAAATGGTTTTCGGACTCGAAACCGACCCTCGGTGTAGGGGTCCCCCTTTCTTCCTTCAGACAGAAATCCCTATGACCCTCTACATCAAATAACATACGGGGGTAACTCAACAAACGACGGGGTGGGGGAGGTTGAAACGCAAGACCCATTACATCAAGACTTGTCTAGACAGTCAATTCTCACCCACCTCCTTGAGGAGAAGTCCCTTCCTTTAGCCGAGGTAGTGTTAACCAACCTACTTGACAAATAGTTGAATGTAGGCCCTGTTAGAAAGATCACTAACCACCCGCACTTCCGCCCCAATTCGTTATAATTGTAAGGGTAAGCCCTGACCACGACAGGTAAACCACAGAATGTCCCCCGCCCGTGCTCTCCTCCGTTAGCCACTGACCGACCTTCCCGAGTTTTTCGTCTTCCCAGCCGGGGGTGGCACGCCGCTAACCGAGTGACCATCCGCCCGGACCCCCGCAGTCTCCGCCACAGTTCCCGCCACCGAGGTCTCTACCGTCACTCTCTCTCCTCCCCCGAGCCAGCACCCTCGGGGCGCCTTACCCCCGGCACCGATGAAGACGACGACGACAATCCGCCAAGGAGACCTGCGTAAGTGGCCGACTGCGACTGCCATTCAGGGCGGCGCACCGCCAGACCCCACGCCCCGGGTCGAAACCGGGCCTTTTCGGGGATCGAACCTCACCAGAGCAGGACGGAGGGGGCGAGGAAGACGCCTTACCTCTCCAGGTCGCGGGGGACGAAGTCCGGTCCTCACCAGAGCGGTCTCCTAGGGGGAGTCACCAAGAAAACTTTAACGGACCGGACGACGGGACCCCAGCAGGGATCGGGTGTCGCCCACCCCGAAGTGGAGACCCCTGGGTCCTGAGACTCCGGAAATTTAAGAACCCTAGCAAAACCCCGACGATCCCTGGGAACTGCGGCGGGTCCCTTCAGGGACCCCCAAGATCTTACCCTCATGATTAACCCTAGGACCCCTGAGTCAACCTTAGATTTTTAAAAGGCTCTTAACTCCTGGTCCCAGGGGTTCTACGCATTGAGACGAAATGCCCACTATGGTGGAGCATCCCTCTTAAGGTGCATAGGGTCTGGAAGAGAAGGACCTGAGAGGCTTAACACCGGTCTCCTAGGGCTTGGTAAGACACGAATGGACCTTAACCAGACCCCAGTACCGGATGTCTCCACCGGGAGAGAAGGAGAGGGCAGTGGGAAACTTGGACAGGATTTATGTCTGTATGGCCCTCCCCCGGCTTCGGGAACCGCCTTGGAGCACGGTCTCGGGACCCCGACCCGACCACCCTTCAGACTTGACAGAGACAAAGGAACCAGAGGCCGTCCCCCTCTTCGCTCGTCTGTAGGTTGACTTGTCGAAACCAAAGATGTGGTTGCCGAGGGACCTCCACTTAGACTCGGAGGACTCCGATCCGGCGGTCCTATGTCTTCTCTTCGGGGGCGACCACTCCCCGAAACCCTTTAAACGACCTCCTCCCTCTCCACGTGCTGCTCAAAGACTCGGGTGGGTGAGAGGGGTTTAAGACCTAAGTGTAGGATCGAGACGGAGTGGGAACACTAGCACCCGGTAAGGAAACCAGAGAGACTCAAAGATAAACGAGTAGACATTGACTCCTTATAAACGAGTAGACATTGACTCCTTATAAACGAGTAGACATTGACTTCTCTTCCGTTACTGTTGGGTGAGGTCATGAGAACGGACCTTTTAGGGTACCTGCCTCCTCGGACCATGCGAAGTCAGGTACCCCAGCGACTCAGCCTGAACTGACTCGCTGAAGTGAAAGTGAAAAGTGAAAGTACACAACCTCTTCCTTTACCGTTGGGCGAGGTCACAAGAACGGACCTCTTAGGGTCCCTGCCACCCCCCACCCCCCCCCCCCGGACCATCCGACGGTAGATACCCCAGCGTGTCTCAGCCTGTGCTGACTGAACTGAATCGTCGTTGACTCCTTATTAAAGAGTCCGATATGTGACTCGACCACTCTCCCCTCGGATGGTCACTTGCCCTGTCGGGGTTAAGGACGTCAGT
Organism: Capra ibex; assembly: GCA_006410555.1. Classification (NCBI taxonomy): domain Eukaryota; kingdom Metazoa; phylum Chordata; class Mammalia; order Artiodactyla; family Bovidae; genus Capra; species Capra ibex. Next base: position 14,210 of record SJYO01000132.1, on the reverse strand, counting down.
TTTATTCTCCGATCACAATAACTTGGGGACGACCCATGGGTATATGACGTTTAGTTAAAGGTACTCAGACAAGACAGTATCGGTGGAAAGTCCTAAGGACACTTTTATAATGTGGACATTTGGTTTAACATGTCCACAAACATGTCTGAGTCTCCATACACCGAATGAGTCTCAGGGTCTCAAACCTGCATCTAGGTTCACACAACCTAAGTTCTCGGGTTCCGTCCTTCGGCATTTGTAAGGTAAATAAAAAATGTAGTAGTAAAATTTAACCCCCACCCCCCTCTCCTTGCTCACTTCCAGAGGACCTCCTTTACTGTAGGGTCAGCTCACCCATCCTCAATTTCCTTCTCCTAACCCCACGACCCCCGTTCACCCTTTTCAGTCACTTACGTCCTAGAGGGGGAATCATCCATAATTCCTTTAAACTCCAATAGATAGACACAGGAACGACCGCAGGGAGTGGAGTGTCAGAGAAAAGAAAGGTGAACGGTCCACCCCAAGTCAGACTGGGCCCACTCTAGACCGTCGTAAGTGAGGATGAGTCACTCACCATCCCCACCTTCACCGCTCTCCTCCCACCTCTCCGTCTCCGTCTCCTTCCCCTACCAACAGACAACCGGAAACTTCCGCGGACAGGAGAGGGTCCCTCCTTCCCTCTCTGAGTGGGAACGGGGCCCCTTCCCCCTCCCCTACCCCTCCCTCCTTACCACCCTGACCTGTTCACCCACCCCCATTGGTTTCGAGGGATGACGGGTGGGAGGTCTTGGCCCTGAGGGTACTTACAGGAGAGGCCTTTTTGTCATCGTCGGAGGACCAAGAGAAGGAGTAGTTGTGGTTCCTAGACGTCACTCATACCCCCGATGGGATTTCTAGGTAGTGACCCCACAGGGAGCAACACTATGGGTACACTCGACTAGTCCACCTTACTCTTGGTCGGTCTTTCTTGGAACTACGGAAACCTCTTTCGGTGAGCGAAAACAACAACAATATAAAAACAATAAATAAATAAAAACCGACGTGACCCAGAAAGACGCAACGACGCGTCTTCCAGAAAGACCCAACGACACGTATCCGAAAGAGATGATCACCGCTCGTCTTCGATGAGAGAGAGATGAGTTCTACGAGGCCGAAGAGTAAGGATACCGTAGAGAGTAACGCCTCGTGCCCGAGATCCCGTAAGTCCGAAGTCATCCAAGCCGTCCACTCGAGATCTTGCGTCCGAGTCACGAACACCGCGTACCCGAATCGACAAGGCACCGTATCCCCTAGGAGGGTCTGGTCCCTGACTTGGGTAGAGGGGACGTAAACCGTCCACCTAAGAAGTGGTGACTCGGTGGTCCCGTCGGGAGGGGCCACCATGCCGTCTATTTTTAGGTGGACGGTCACTTCCTCTCCGTCTAAGTTAGAGACCTAGTCCTTCTAGGGGACCTCATCCTTTACCGTTGGACGAGGTCATAAGAACGGACCTCTTAGGGCACCTGTCTCCTTGGACGTCCCGATGTCAGGTATCCCAGGGTTTCTCAACCTGTCTTGACTTCGCTGAATCGTACGTGTGTGCTGGTCCCTTCGGACTGTCGTAAAAGAACAATTTATTCCACATGAAGTCATCTTACTCACTGAGCCACAGTACGCTTCATTGTCTATTAGGGACCACGACCGTTGTGTCCCTACACCGTCGGTAGAGCTACTTACCACCGGTTTACGACGGTGAACTACTGGTGACTATCTCGGGGAGGTCTCTCCTCTGGGACTCCTGGACTCACCGGTAACTCAGGGAGTCGTATCGACCACACGGACTGGAGTCGGAAGTCGGCGGGGTGTAGTAGGGGTCCCAGGTCCATGCTTTCATACCCCTCGTCTTTTTCGATAAGTAGAGACGACCCGAGGAGGGCCTTAGTGGGAGGCTTGGTCCCGAGGGCTTCAGTCTCGTGTAGCAGTAGGGGTTCCACCTGGTACCACTCAGTCCGACCTTCCTCACCCACCCGTTCCCACGAGGTATGTAGGGGGTAGCAAGACGACAGACAGGTAGAGACTAGAGTGGATACAAAATGGTCGTCCCTGGTGTCGGCGTGGGCTGTTTCGGTTCAGCTTTGGGTGTCCCAGTGTTCCCCTGGCCGTCCATACCCTTCGGTCCCGTCCTCCCTCCTTCCGGGGCGGGGGTATCCTCCGTCGACTACGAGGTATCTCCGTGAGATAGGGGTGGTCCCACAGTCACCCTTCCTGGTCCTCGACCACAACCCGGACCCGGTGGAGTTGTTGAGGATGTTAAAGTCACACTCACAGGCCCCCACGGACGTCGGGGAGGGGAGACGTTTCACCCCTGCGGGGGTTCGACTTCAGGGGAGAGGGGAGACGGACGGGGTGGAGAGTCAAGGTACATCACTAGCCGAGATCCCGGCTCCTTCCGGTCATGTTGGAGTTGAAGGTGTTGACACTGTTGAGCCACGGTCCGGCCCTCGTCGGCAAACTGTAGTGCCACTCACCTCCCCCTCCCGTCACCCAAGTACCTCGGGAGTGACACCCGGTCCTGGGGTACACGTAGTCCCTCTGTCCTTTAGACTCCTAGTCTTTACTCTCTTGCCTTGGACCTCTGAGTGTGAGTCCCGGGTCGTGCAGATCTCGATCGGACGTTGGGGGACAGGGCGAAACGAGGGAGGCGTCCATTACTAGGCCCTCTTCTTGGGGCTCCCGATGGACAGTCGCCGCCTTTAGGGAGAAAAGTTCGACATGTACCAGTACAGACGTACGAAGGACCCGCGGCCGTAGAAGACCCACAGGTAGGAGACGTTCTTGTGCATTACGGGAACTGGGACCCCCAGGAGGTGGAGGACAGAGGGGTGAAAGGGTGGGGACGGGGACTGGTCACGGGGGAGAGAATACAGGGAGTAGAGAGGAGGGGGAGGTCCATGTTGCAGAAGTTCTAGGTGACCGAGTACCGTCGGGACTGAAAGTGGTTCTCGTAGAGAGAGGAGAAGGTGTCACACTCTCAGACCCCGGTCCTTGTCGCACCCCACCCGACCTCAGAGACCCCGGTCCTTTTTCGGGGATGTTCGGTGACGGGTTTAGAGACGTCTGGGACCCGACCTCTCAAGGTATACAGGTAGGCTCACAGGTAGGTAAAAAAGTGACATCGGTCGAAAGGTAGGTCGGGAAGACAGGTCGACACTACCGGGTGGAAAGTCAGATTGATAGACACCCAGGTCGACACTGATAGTTGGTCCGACTAACAGACAGGTAGGTAGGCTGCTACTGGAAGGGAGGTAACAGCTCCGACACTGACAGAGAAAGAGACAGGTGTGCGGTAGGACTAACCTTGGTAGGCAAGGACAGGGGAAGGACCAGTAGGTAGGCTGTCACTAACACGTACAAGGGTTTGGTGGTAGGTAGGTGGGAGGGGTAAGGGCAGGTAGACAGACTGACAGGTAGGCAGGTGGGTGGAGGTCTAGTTGATGATGAAGTAGTTGTCGGTCCCGGTGGGGTAGCTTCCGGAGCGACAGTACGTGATGTAGTGCGTAGACACTCACGGGGAAAGACGGCCCGTTCCACCACCCCTCCGTCTGTCCCCTCCCGACCTGGAGGTCGTAGAGTGGTGTGGAGGATGGAGGGAGGTGGTCCGACTTCCCACGGGAGGAGAAGTAGTGGTAGCGGAACTAGCCGAGGCCGACCCGGAAGCAGTTCATGCACGACAGCCTGTTCCTCTTCTTCTAGAAACCCTATCAGTAGGGTGACGTCCACGGATCCCTCCGGGGTCCCCACCTCGGCCACCCGCACCGATGTGTACGGGTCAGGGGGGCGGGTAGACCGGGCGGGGGCGGGGCGTCCAGAATCGGTTACACCGGATGTAACAGTAGCTCAGGGCGCTCCTCCCACGGTCGCTGATGCCATAGACCTTCCTCTAGGAGAAGGACCACCTAGAGTAGACGACACCGTGGTAGGAAAAGGGGCACCAGACCACTCATGGGGGCGACCCGGGGGGGGTGGCACCCGTGCCCACCCCCGCCACGACTGACGGGGGACACAGAGAGGGAGGTAGGGTCCAGGTAGGCCGTAGAGGTCCTGCGTAGACCGTGACTACCCTTCCCACTCCGACACGGGCCCCGGGAGCGACCGACGACCAGGGAGAACGATTGGGGACCTACGAGGAGGGTAGGGAGGAGACTGACTGAGAGGAGGGTGAATGGAAGGGAACGTGTAGGGAGAGGTGTGAGACGGGGGTTTACAGGAGAGGAGGTGGGGACTGGGGAAGCAGGACGGGGGGTGTCAGTAGGGGAACTGGGGGTGAGAGACACGGGTGGTAAGTCACCGTCACTTGGACCGGTTCGACTTCGACAAGGCCGTAATGATACATTACCATCCTTAGGAGACGAGTGAGCCCTTCAAACCCTCCGCCACCATCTCGGCCCGCCCATCCCCCGCCCAACCCCCCGGCACCCTTGCCTGCTGTCGGTCGAGTATTCGTTCGTGTGGGTGGGATTGGGGAGGTAGACGTCAGGGAACCTCGGACCGGGGGGACGGGAGGTGGCTATTAGGGGACCGGGGGTGGGGTCCGTAGGCGTCACCACGGCCACCAGAGTGGGGGGTCACCGGGACACATGTGGGTGCAGGGACGTCCAGTAGACAATGTAGATGAAGTGTGCCTAGTAGCGGTAGAACGACGCCCGCCAGCACGGGAAGGTCACCGTCACCGACATGGTCCACTCGTGTCTCCGGGGTCCTCCCCGCCTCCCACTCGGTCTGCTATCGCCACCTCCGTCCCCCGCACACGGAAAGTGAGGGTGACGCGGGGGAGCTGGGGACTCCCCTACTCTGGTGGTCCTGGGGACTCCTACGAATCCCACCCCCGACCCCTTAATAGCCACCTCCCGCTCCCCCGGCCCGAAGTTCCCTGACGTCTACCTCCCCAATCCCACCCACACGATTCCTCGACCGACAGGAGGCAAGTGGGGTGGGTGGGGGGTGGAGGCGGAGGGTTTGAAGGGTCGAGAACCACCTCCCGAGGTGAGAGCGGAAGAAGCACGAGTGCCCGATGTTCAAGGTTGGGCGTTCCCTGTTGGGCATGGAGGTCGATGGGGTCCTCCTACTCCTCCCGTACGTCTGTCTCGTTCACACTCGGGATCCCGACCCCACCCACCCCGAAACCGTCGCTCCCCGCACCGGACCCGCACCGGTCCTCCGAGACCCCACCCACACCACCCCGACTCACCCACCCGGATCCATCGCCCCTCCTCTTTCCCCCCGGTCCGAGTCTCGTGTCCACCCACCCTAGACCCGCCCCGGCCCTCCGAGCTCCACCCGGATCCCTCGAAGCTCCCACTCTGAACCAAGGGGAGTTGAGGACCTGGTGGAGGAATGAGACGGACATCTTACTGGCTAACACCCAAGGCCCTTCCGGACAGGTTTCAGTTGTTTTGTCGGTCGCCCGCCCTCGACAACACTAGTCCAGAGGTGGAGCCTGTCAGGAAGCAGGAAGGAGGAGTAGAGAAGTGTGTAAGGGCCGAGACCGAAGAGGATTTCTGCCACTCCCCTCCTCCCCCGGCCACGAGTGTCTCGTGGGTCGTAGGACCCTGGTCTCAAGGGCCTCGGACAAGTCTTCTGCTGTCTGTCGGGGGTAGGGGGTGTATACAACTCGTGACACCGGGGTGGGCCCTGGTGGGGGATGAAGGTCGACATGTTATTACTGGGTAGACAAAACGATGGGACCAGAGAACGGAAAACCCCCCAACCTCTCGCGTAACGTCTCCGACAAACCTTAAATCTCTGGGGCCCACCCCCACCCCCGCCCCCAACTCCAACTCCAACGTCATGGGTAATGAAACGTGTAAGTTATTTATAGTTAACTCGGTGGTGCCCCACGGACGGGGTGTGTCCTGTGTCGTCACTGGTGTCAGGTGGGGTTTAGGGTTGTGAATTCACAGACGAAGGTCGTGTCCCAGGACTGGGTCGGACCCCTCAGTCTCCACTCGTCTCTCTCTTCTTTCTCTACGTGTCCGGGTCTACTCCCCTGGTGGACACGTTTCCGACCTCCCCTCCTTTTTTACCACTAACCTACTTGTGTTCTTCGAGTCACAGTATAGAAAAACGGAAAAGTATGACATTATTTAAAGAGAGTGTTACCTTTGTCTCTGAAAGACAACCCTCCGAGGTTTCAGTGACGTCTACCACTGACGTCGGTACTTTAAATTTCTGTGAACGAGGAACCATCTTTTCTTCTCAAATTTCGTTACTCCCTGAACCAACAGGTCCCTACTACAAAATAAGAAGCACCCACAATCCCGTATACCGAACCATCTTTTCGATACAGGTTGGATCTGTCGCATAATTTTTCGTCTCTGTAATGAAACGGTTGTTTCCAGGTAGATCAGTTGCGATACCAAAAAGGTCATCAGTACACACCTACACTCTCAACCTGATATTTCTTTCGACTCGCGACTTATTAACGACGAAAACTTGACACCACAACCTCCTCTGAGAACTCTCAGGGAACCTGACGTTCCTCTAGGTTGGTCAGTTAGGATTTCCTTTAGTCTGGACTTATAAGTAACCTTCCTGACTACGACTTCGACTTCGAGGTTATGAAACCGGTGGACTAAGTTTCTTGACTGAGTAACCTTTTCTGGGACAACGACACTTTCTAACCTCCGTCCTCCATTTCCCTACTCTACCAACCTACTGTAGTGACTGACTTATCTGTACTCAAACTCTTTCGAGCCCCTCAACTACTACCTGTCCCCTCGGATCGTCGACGTCTTATCTCAACGTTTCTCAGCCTGTGCTGACTCGCCGGCTTGACTTGACTTTACTCCACCGAGTCCGACTCACGACACACGGTGTAGGATCAGATTTCGGAGGTCCCAGAAATCCCAGAAATTGAGATCTTTTAGAATACTTCGTGACTGTCTGACAAATTGAACGGGTTCCATTGTGTCGTTTCAGAACCTTCCGAGTTCTGAGTCTTGTAGTCGTTAGACCAAGGTCTCGACGGGAAATGGTACCATACGTGACGGGCGAGACGTGGTCTGAACGGGGGTTCGGAGAGCTGGAACGGGTGTAAACGACACATCGGACAATTCGTCGAATTGGAGAGACAAAGGAAAGTACATTTTACCCCTGGGGTCTCTCGACTCATGGTGTGTAGTACTACCCTTAGACCGAGCCGTGTCACGGGACGTCGTGTCGGACTGGTAAACACTTAAAGGGGGTTGGAGGTCCTCACGTCTAATCTCCACGTGGACATGTGTGAAGACACGTGTGTGGACACCCGTCCGCGGGTACAACGTAAAACAAGGCGGGGTGAAGTGGAAAGTAGATCTCGAGTCTTGGTGAAGACCTCGGGACTCTTTATAAGGAACCACCCCTGACGTCCGTACCTACCCGGTCCCCCTCCTTTAGTCCGACCTCAGTTCCCAAAAACGTTCGCCTTTGTCCAGGTCGATCCCGGGTCTACTTATATATATCGGGTCGGTCTGTTTCTTCCTTCACCCTTCCGACTCCTTTAAGACGTCGTTCCGCTACGGGTCTTGTCTAACGTTCAAGGAGACGTCCAGACCGCCCCCAGTCCCCCCTCCCGTTCTCGTTGACCGTCTTCGGATTTCCGTCCGTCTGTAACAACCTGAGATACGACCCCGGGTACCCTCCGTTCTTCTCAAATTTCGTTACTCCCTGAACCAACAGGTCCCTACTGCAAAATAAGTAGCACCCACAATCCCGTATACCGAAAGGGTTCAACAGGGGAGGGATTAGGGGTGTCGGACCTTGATACAGGGGAATGTACTGTTCTCCGTGAAAGGTACACACTAAGATAATTCGTACAATCTTACTCCTTACTAAGACCTAACAAACCTACCTACGTGACAGTAATGTTCTCAGGGACATTCTCCCCCCGCCCGTGAGGTGTCCTCCGAGTCTACCAGTTCTTAGTCGGACATTATATCCTCTGGGTCCATACTAAGGACCCAGTCCTTCTAGGGGACCTCTTCCCTTACCGTTGGACGAGGTCACAAGAACGGACCTCTCAGGGTACCTGACTCCTCGGACCACCCGATATCAGGTACCCCAGTGTTTCTTTACCTGTGCTGAGTCACTGATTAGGATCCTCCCAGTCCTAGTCTCTTACTCTACACTACCACTTTTCACTACACCCAAAAAACAAACCAACTCAAAACGAAACCAAACCAAAAACCGACACAGTCCAGAATCAACGACGTGCGTCTTAGAAGGTTAAAAACAACGTCGTACACCCTAGAAATCAATACCGAGAGTCCTAGACAATAAACGAGAGACACCCTAGATCAAGGGGTTGGTCTCTACCTTGAGTCCGGGGGACGTAAGTCTCGCGTTTCAGAATCGGGCACCTGATTTCTATTCAGGGATCTCAGTACGTAAACCTTCTACCTTCTTGGGTGCTCGGGTCCTTACCTCCGTCGGGGATCTTCGGCCGTACCGGGACTATGTCTAAGAGGGGATCTCGAAGGTCTTCTTTGTGTCGGGAGGACTGTGGAGTTAAAGTCTGAAGTCGAGAGGCCTTGACATCCTATTATTTGTAACAAGATTCGGCGGTCTTGACACTAGTAGACAATGTCGTCGTTAGTCTTTGAGACCTCGGGCCGACGGACGAAGTTTAGAGTCGACGATGGTCGGTCTCCGAGAATTGGTTGACCGGTTTCGGGAGTCAAAGAAATGGACATTTTACCCCTATCATTATCGTGGATTACCCGAACGGACCACCAAGTCACCATTTCTTAGGTGGACGGTTACGTTCTCTGAACTCAAACTAGGAACCCAACCCTTCTACGGGACCTCTTCCTTGACCGTTGGTTGGGGTTTTAAAACGGATTCTTTGGGGTACCTGTCTCCTCGGACCACTCGAGGTCGGGTACCCCAGTGTTTTCTCAGTCTGTGTTGACTCACTGATTTGTCGTTGTCCTCGTGGATTCCATGAGTCTTATTTGTTCTACACGTCTCAATTCTACGTATTTTAGTTATTCTGCGACGGTGACTCTCCAAGTGTCAGGAATCGTACGTAAGGCGCTAATGCGTAGTACTAAAACATCTTCCCTACATTTCCACATAAAATCTTTTTTTAGGGGTCCCTGAAAGGACCACCAAGTCACCAATTCCGAGGTATGAACGTCAAGCTCTCCGCATCCAAGTTAGGGACCAGTCTTTTGATTCTAGGGTGTACGACGTGGTACTCAGGTTTCCCCCTTTTTAGGGGTCAACGACACCTGATCTACTGGACCTTCTCCACTCAAATGTCGTTCCTCCGGTCCCTGGTGTCCTCACCTTTCTTCCTACCTACCCCTCTCTGTTGGCTCCCCAGGGTCCCTCCTAATGTCCCCTATTCCCTCTCGCTCCTTCTCCCTTCAGACCGAACCTCCGGACCTCCCCGACAGTGACTTTATTCCGTTCTCTCTCCTCTTCGTCTTCAATCATTTTTATTTTTGTGTCACGTTCATGCAGAACGTACGTGGTTCACGACCCGCGGACAGACTCGTGATCGAACGGACTACTATCTACGACAGTAGGGTTTTGAGTCTCCCTCCAAGGAACGAGACAAGACGTTCCTTGTCTCGTCCCTCTTCCGTCTAGACCTCAGTTTTGAAGACCGAACCTTGAGTGACTACCAGGTCATCAATCCTGAGGTGCCAGTGACTACTACCGGACATAAACTAGGGACCAAACCCTTGATTCTAAGAAGTTCGACTCACCGTACAAGTTCTTTTTTTGTTTTTGTGTGGGGACCGGGGACATAGGGGGTTTCACCTCCCAAGGACCATAGAGACGAACGTATACGTACTCATCCACCCCCTTTCCTCGGTCTCCCGTTTACCTACCCAAGGTAGTCCAGTTCCAATTGGGTTCAATTACTTATTGTTCATCCCCTCTTCCCCTTCGGATCCGACGACTACCCCTCCCTCTCCACCTCCACCCTGGTCCGAGATCCAGGACCTCTCTTTAAGGGTCTTTCGTCACATCGTGGGTAGGACCTTACCCACCCCCACTTCCCACTCCTTCTACCTACAGGCGACGAGGGTCTACACCGGTGCGGACACACCCCTTTCCCACCCCAACCCCACATCGGTCCTCTATTGTCATGATTCCGTTTACGTCTCTTGACTTCCCCTCTCCCCGTGGACCCGAGGGCAGTGAGTCTTTAGTGTGGGTAAAGACGGGGGGAGGGGTAAGATAAACGTGGGATCGGTCCCAACGGTCTTTTTTATGTCCTACGGGTCAATTTAGACATAAAGTCTATTCATTGTTTATAAAACCAAAGAGACCGCCGAGTCGCCATTTCTTAGGTGGACGGTTACGTTTGCTGAGCCCAAGTCAGGGACTAGGTCCTTCTAGGGGACCTCTTCCTTTACCGTCGAGTGAAGTCTTAAGAACGGTCCCTTTAGGGTGCCTGTCTCCCGGGACCACCCGATGTTAGGTACCACAACGTTTTCTCAACCCGTGTTGAATCGTTGATTTGTTGTTGTTCGTTTGTATAAGACAAACACATTCTCAGAGGATCTCCCCGTAGGGACTACCAGGTCACCAATCCTGAGGTCCGAAGGTCACGTCCCCAGGACCCAAACAAGGGACCAGTCCTTTGATTCTAGGACGTTCTATATACCTTACCGGTTTTTTTTTTTTTTAGGGGATCTATAAGGTGAATCTTGGACGGGTCCGTCGGAGCGAGGGGGACCCAGGTGTGGTTCTTACGGAGGAAGAGAAAGAGGGGACGACCGAATAGAAAGGGTAGGAGGAGGAGGGTTTGAAGACCTACGTTTATAGGTAAGGGGACTTTTCTCGGACCTTCTTAAGGAGAACAAAGGAAGGGAGGGTCCTCTGGAACCAAGTGAAAGGGGAGGTAGGGAGACCAGTGGAGGACCTACAGTACCCATCCTGGGAAGAGTCTGGAAGTAGTGACACCCGTACTCGGAAGGGAGGTTCGGGTCCTGAAGTTCCGTAGACACACATCAGCCAGCGAGTCACAGGCTGAGAAACGACGGGGTACCTGATATCGGGTGGTCCGAGGGGACAGGTACCCTAAGAGGTCCGTTCTTATGACCTTCCGTATCGGTACGGGAGGAGGTCCCCTAGAAGGACAGAGAGTGTCGTAGACCCAAGAGCATTAACAGTTTTGTCGTCCTTGACCCTGAAGGGACCGCCAGGTCACCTATTCTGAGACACGAAGTTTACGCCCCCCACCCCCTCGTCAAAGCTAGGGACCAACCCCCTCGATTCTAGGGTGGAAGGACGACGAGCCACACCGGCTTTATTTTTTCGTCGTCCTTGACGGTAGTTGGGGAAACAAGTCTACCTGATTGACTCCGAGACTCCCTCCCCGTCGGTTGGGGTGCCCCTCTCGCTCCAGTCGTCCTTAAGGAAGAGTTTAAGAACTAAGGAACTGTTTAGTGTCTCGGGATTCCGAATTCAGATATTACCTTGGTCCTTTGCCCCACTTACAAAACCGCCCACCTGCCCCCTCTTTCTATTTCTTTTATAACCCCTCACCTCCTAGGATCTTCCACCGGTGTAGAGTCAAAGTCTTCAACTTGGGATCAAGACATCTCATTCGTTCACAAACGGAGGGGGGTGGGGGAGGAGGAGAAGGTTCCTTTCCCACAGCGTTAGTCTAGTCTGTCTCAGGTCCAAACAACAAAGAGGTGCGGAGGGGGATGAGCCCCCCCTCCCTGTGTCCCCCGTACCGGTCCTTTTCTCGTACCAAATGTCCTTTAGTCTCACTCCAGGGACAATTGGGGAAGTTCCTCCGAGACCTTTTGTCGGGAGACCCGAAGACTTAGGAGGTAGAGAAGTCCCAAGATCTATCTAGGGGGTAGGAGGGATGTGGACCAAAGTGTAAGAGGGGTAGGGGGTCTCCGAGTTGAATGTTCGTGTAATTTAACTGTGACTCCGTTTTTATCCCACCACCCGGTCCCCGTCCCCACCCCCACCCCCTCCCCGCCCTTACTCCTTTAACCGGTGAAACACGTTCTGACCACTTATACGTTTAGTTATATTGATGCCTCCCCTTAAATCGCTATAGATCGTTCCAATAACAATCTTGTATCGGAAACTAGTCTTAATAGAAAAGAGTAACATCATTCTTGGGAAACTTAAACGAACGACAATATTGGGGAAATGTCCTCCTTTGACTCCGAGTTTACCAATAGTCATTAAAGGGGTTCCAAATGGTCAATTATTAGTACTCTTGACCCGTTATTGACCCGTTATGACGTCTAATGAGAGACCTCCCTCGTACCAAAACATTGTTATCCTTCAGACAGACAGGCAGTCATCTACTGACAAATGAAAGTGACGGACATTCTTGTTCCTTCGAGAGACACGAGACTATTACTTTGTTAGAGATGACATATAACAAATACTTTTTCGTTCCACATTGGGTGCCTCTGGTCCTTCTTCTCACACATCTCGAAAGACTATAAACAAAAACTTTGCACACTTACAAACATTTACATATTATATGGAGACCTCTCTTTGCACTCTGAACCAATGTCCCAGTACAGACTCTGGGATTACCGATCGTTGTTCTCGTCCTCCTTCCAATGGAAAAGCTATAACTTGGTATACTGATATAATGGTTAAGCATACGTTGTTCAATTTATGTTAAAAATTGTTATTATTATAGGGCTCCTACAAAAATTTAAATAAAAAATTAACCTCCTTTTAACAAAATGTTACAACACAACCAAAGACGGTATGTATTTGTACTTAGTTGGTATCCATATGTGTACAGGGTAGGGAGAACTTGGAGGGAGGGGATTCTTCCGTAACTACATTGTGTTTTCGATCGGTACCCTGAAGGGAGTTAATACTGAAAAATCGGTGAGTCCGGAGAACTGCTCTAATCCACTTCCCTTAAGGTCCGAGTGGAACGGGATCTTTTGTAAGAGTCAACCTATCACTTGAGGATGTGTATGAAGTTTCGGGTCGACTTTACAGGGGAGGAGGTTCTTTGGAAGGGACTGAGAGGTTCTTCGACTCAGGAAGAGGTAACCTCTTTTGTGAGGTACTCCGATCCTGGTAACTACGACCTGAGACAGGGGCCGGGGGTCGGGGTACGGTTGTACCTTCTAAGACCTTCACCCTGTACTCTACGATCGTGTCTCTACCTGAGTGTCCTTCTCAGACGACTTATTTACGTACGAATTTTCATCTGACTCCCGGTCCGGGTCTATAGACCTCAACTCCCGCTTCCCACCGGGAGACGGGAGACGAAAGTAGATGATGGTTCACCTACATTGGCCCTTTCCAGGGACTAGTGGTCGACCGGCACTGGGCCTCCCTCCGGTCCCGTCCTCCAACAACACTGGGACATCGACTTCTTGTACCGGGGCCCAATGAATACGGTCCGTACGACCGTGATGTCTAACTTTTTGAATCCTTTGTCATAACTCTTTAGACCCCGTCAGGGTCCCTCCCCCTTCGGGTGTCCCTCACTCCCGACCAGTCCCCTCCCTCCTTCCGTCCTCGGTTTATTTTCCTTCGGAGGTCGTTGGAGTCGAGTAAGGGGAGGGGACGGGAGAGGGAGACAGGGAGGTAGGGAGACAGGGAGGTGACGGGGTCGTGGTACGTCGGGTGGAGTCCAGGGTCGGACGACGACGACGACGAAGATCGGTCAGAGGGGTACCGGAACCCCTTGGGGTACACTCATCAGTGTCGGACTGGGGGTTTTTTCCGACGAAGCCTCTACTCTCACACATAAACACCATGTTCCGGGACGCACACATCCCACACGTGCACCTTACTCACTAAGACGTCCTCTCCACTGAACCGCAGGACCTGTAAACTGGCAGTGTCTAAGACCCTCAAACATCAAAGTCCAAAATTCCCAGATCTCTGAAGCACACCCACATACACCGACTCCCTCACCTAGACCCAGACCCCACGGTGTCCAAATCCCTCCTCAAACCCTACCAGAACCGACAGGACCACCGAGTCGTCCATTCCTTAAACGAACGTTACGTCCTCTGCGCCCAAACTAGGGACCCAGTCCTTCTAGGGGACCTCCTCCCGTGGTCGTTGGGTGAGACCATAAGAACGGACCTCTTAGGGTACTTGTTTCCTCGGACCGGCCGATGTCAGATCTCCCGTCGTTTCTCAGCCTGTGCTAACTGTGGTGAATCGTGTATCGTGTGTACCACAAGTCCCGACCCACAAATCTCCGAACCCCACAAATTTCTAAAACCCTAATCTCGAGG
>SJYO01000125.1:0-10000 GCA_006410555.1 Capra ibex | reverse complement strand
GGATCAAGGGTGAGAAGAATAAGGAACGAAAAGTAATATATGGATCAGAAAAGATATTTGAAGTAACCAAAAGAAAGAAGGAAAAATACAGAGGCTTTCAACAGAACTAAACTAAGATTAAAAACATGCCTACTCACTATAGTCCGATTAGTGGTGTAGTGAGGGTACGGTATCTACAAAAGTACGTTTACTGGTGACTACAACTCAGTAACACTGGAAAGTTCAAGTTCCTTGTTATTGATACACTAGTTATGACTGGGTTTTGAATTCACTTGTCTTCTAAGGTTTAAACAACTCATTTAATAAGACGGAAGACGAGAAAGTTTCTGACAATTAAGTCTACTACAAGGAACTAATGTACACTCGCGATTTGGATGAGAGGTTAAGGGGACTAGAATAATGGGTCAACAAAGGTCAACATGTTTACGAAATAGGTTATTCCTTCGGGGTGTCTTAACACGTCCGAAACTTGAGTTTTAAAGATAACCACGTTTTACGTATAAATTTTCGAAATAAGTCTTTTGTGATTAAGCTTGTGATTTACAAATAGAGGAAATAAGAGAACTACAAAAAGTAAATATAAAAACAAAGTCTCTTTTATCTTAAATCGTGATATCATCCTCCGATTTTCACCAATGACTAGGTACACATGATTTCCAGGGAAATATAAAGGAGTAGTGAAAAATTTATACAACGAGTATGTAGATAAGTACGATTAAAAGATAAGACTTTATCCATCTTTACGATTGTGTTTTGGTTCCTAGCCTATGATTACTTGAGTCTTGAGGATTAAATTGAGAAGACTACCCCGGTGAAGGTTAGAACCCAGTAAAACGTGTTACCTTACATACCTTACTTTTACCAATAAAGAGTAATCATACCACCTGAAACTTTGAAAACCAAAATTAAAATTATTTGCCACCAGGTAAACTTGGTTTTCATTTGGTTCCTTCAAAACTGGATCAGGGAAGGACCGTAACAAGAGAGAAAACTTACTTAACTTAAAGAAAAGAAAACAACTAGTTAATCTCACTTCTTTCTTTTGTATACTCAGTGTTACATAAAGTGACACTTATATGTGTACCTAAGTAGACAAAAATATGGAAAAAGGAGTTGTTAGGAACAGGTACAAAGATTTGTGGTAGTATGTTTATCGAATGTACTAAACAGAAAAATAAATTAGAAGGGTTTAAATCAAACGGAAGACGTAAACCGTAAGGTAAAAGGGGTAATCGTGAAGACACTAAAAGAGAAGAACTATGTTAGATCCGTCTGTAAAGAAAAAACAGTTGTTTTACAATTATAAACATATAATGTTTCTAAATGGTCAAAGTTCGAAGACTTCACACTCAAAAACGGTTATATACGAATCAGAAACCTACATGTTTGAGAAAGTGATAGTAAATCATGAATCTGTAAAGGAAGTTCACAAAAGTATGTACTTTCTGGACGGAGTGAATCTGAAATCGATTTTATCTTTAAACGTATTGTGATCAAATATATATACTTTCCAGTCAAAAGTAAGGTTAGGGTTTCTTTCCGTTACGGTTTCTTACAAGTTTGATGGGGTGTTAACGTGAGTAGAGTGTTCGATCATTTCATTACGAGTTTTAAGAGGTTCGGTCCGAAGTTCTCATGTACTTGGTACTTGAAGGTCTACAAGTTCGACCAAAGTCTTTTCCATCTCCTTGGTCTCTAATTTAACGGTTGTAGGTAACCTAGTAGTTTTTCGTTCTCTCAATATAAAGACAAAATAACTGATACGGTTTCGGAAACTGACACATCTAGTGTTATTTGACACCTTTTAAGAATTTCTCTACTCTTGTGGTCTGGTGGACTGGACGGAGAACTCTTTAGACATACTTCCAGTCCTTTGTTGTCAATCTTGACCTGCACCTTTTGTCTGACTAAGGTTTATCCCTTTCCTCATGTAGTTCCCATAGAACGGTGGGACGAATAAATTGAAGATACGTCTCATGTAGTACTCTTTGTGACCCGACCTACTTCGTGTTCGACCTTAGTTCTAACGGTCCTCTTTATAGTTATTGGAGTCTATGCGTCTACTGTGGTGGGAGCACCGTCCTTTGTTTCTCTATTTCTCGGAGAACTACTTTCTCCTCTCACTTTTTTAACAGAATTTCGAGTTATAAGTTTTTTGCTTCTAGTACCGTAGGCCAGGGTAGTGAAGTACCCTTTATCTACCTCTTTGTCACCTTCGTCTGAAATAAAAAAACCCGAGGTTTTAGTGACATCGACCACTGACGTCGGTAATTTAATTTTCTACGAATGAGGAACTTTCTTTTCGATACTGGTTGGATCTGTCGTATAATTTTTCGTCTCTATAATGAAACGGTTGTTTCCAGGTAGATCAGTTCCGATACCAAAAAGGTCATCAGTACATACCTACACTTTCACCCTGATATTTCCTTCGACTCACAAGTTTTTAACTACGAAAACTTGACACCACAACCTCTTCTGAGAACTCTCAGGGAACCTGACGTTCCACTAGGTAGGTCTGGAAGGATTTCCTTTAGTCAGGACTTATAAGTAACCTTCCTGACTACGACTTTGACTTTGAGGTTATGAAACCGGTGGACTACACTTCTTGACTGAGTAAACTTTTCTGGGACTACGACCCTTTCTACCTTCCGTCCTCCGTTTCTCCTGTGTCTCCCACTCCACCAACCTACCGTAGTGACTGAGTTACTCGTACTCAAACTCATTTGAGACCCTCAACCGTTACCTGTCCCTCCGGACCACACGACGTCAGGTACCCCAACGTTTCTCAATCCGTACTGAGTCGTTGACTTGACTTGACTTGACTCAAATATATAAGTAAATAACTGTTTACACACTTATCTTAGTGGGTCAGATGTTTGGGACATAAAGAAACTGTTGTGACCAAGTTTTATAACCTGTTAGAAACACCGAGAATTGTAAAATCTATAATGTTAGTAGTTAAATTGGGGTAGACAATTCATTGTCCGTTTAAAAATCTTGATTATTTGACTTATTAATATGTAATCATGGTAGTTGTATCCATTTCAAGTAGAACTTTTCCAGTTGAAGTCTTAACTGTAAAAATATGAAAAGGGGTCAAATCTGTTCTGAAAATAAAAATGGGGACAAGAGAAAGTCCTCTTATGATATAAAATTTTTACTCGAAAGTAAGTGTCAGGTGTCACACACACACACACACACACACAAAAATTTAATTAAATAAAGAAAATTAACCTTCGATTAATGAAATGTTATAACATCACCAAAAACAGTAAGTAACTGTACTGAGTCAGTACCTACACGTACACAGGGGGTAGGACTTTGGGTGGGGTAGAGGGAAGGGTGAGGTAGAGAGTCCCAACAGGGTCACGTTACCGAAATCCACGGGACAGAGTACGTAGATTGGACCGGACCGTTATATAAAGTGTATACCATTATATGTACAAAGTTACGATAAGAGAGTTTAGTAGGGTGGGAGTGGAAGAGGGTATCTCAGGTTTTCAGATAAGAAATATAGACACAGAAAAAACGACAGAGTGTATATCCCAGTAGTAATGACAGAATTTAAGGTATATATACAAAATTATATGACATAACACCAAAAAGAAAGACTGAATGAAGAGATATATATTATCCGAGGTCAAGGTAGGTGGAGTAATCTTGACTAAGTTTACGTAGGAAAAATTATCGACTCATTATAAGGTATCACATATACATGGTGTCGAAAGAATAGGTAAGCAGACGGTTACCTGTAGATCCAACGAAGGTACAGGATCGATAACATTTGTCACGACGCTACTTGTAACCCTATGTACACAGAAAGTTAAGGACAAAGGAGCCACACATACGGGTCATCACCCTAACGACCCAGTATTCCGTCAAGGTAAAGGTCAAAAAATTCCTTAGAGGTGTGACAAGAGGTATCACCAACATGATCGAACGTAAGGGTGGTTGTCACATTCTTCCAAGGAAAAGAGGTGTGAGAGAGGTCGTAAATAAAAAACATCTGAAAAACTATCGTCGGTAAGACTGTCCGCACTCTACTATGGAGTAACACCAGAACTAAACGTAAAGAGACTATTACTCACTACAACTCGTAGAAAAGTACACAAACAATCGGCAGACATACAGAAGAAAGCTCTTTACAGACAACGCAAGAAACCGGGTAAAAAACTAACCCAGTAAGACCATAACTCGACGTCCTCGACGAACATATAAAAATCTAATTAAGAAACAGTCAACGAAGTAAACGATAATAAAAGAAGGTAAGACTTCCGACAGAAAAGTGGAACAAATATCAAAGGAAGTAATATGTTTTCGAAAATTCAAATTAATCCAGGATAAACAAAAAAAACAAAAAAAAAAAAACGGAAAAAAGGTAATGAGACCCTCCACTCAGTATCTCCTCGGACGGCACTAAATACAGTCTCTCACAAAACGGATACAAAAGGAAATCCTCAAAATATCAAAGACCAGAATCCAAATCTACAAGTTAGGTAAAACTCAAATAAAAACACATACCACAATCTTTCACAAGATCAAAGTAAGAAAATGTCCACCAACTGGTCAAAAGGGTCTTAGTGAACAAAAGACGCACAAAGACAACCCAGACAATCAATAGTAAAATTTGTACTATGTACATACTATGTACTATAGTATACATAGTTATAAACGGTATTTAAAATAGAGAACTTAAAGGTACTAACTGGAATTTGAAAGGTAAAATAAAAAGATTTCTTGGAGTCCTTTCCTGACCGTTCATTTTGAATAATGAGTATTTACTTAAAATGTACTGATTAAAGAACTGTGGATTGTTAAGGGTGAGAGAATTAGGTATCCAAAGGGACAGAACGGGAAGGGGACCTACAGACAGAATTTAGAGGTTTAAACAATATCTGAATAAGTCTCCTACAAGAAAGGTAAATCAAAGAGGAGGATCTTCGGTAAAGTTAAAAGTGAAAAGGGTAAGGTATAGTAAAGAAAGGATGTGAATAGTCGCAAAAGACAAAAGGTCTCTGAACAATATCCGGATGACTTTTGAACTACTCTATTTCCTGTAATTTAAATTTCGTGTCCCAAGGTAGGATAAATAGAAGACCTGTGTAGGGATCAGTCTTAGAAGTAGTAAAAAATAAAATTTCCCGTGTGTAAATCCAGTTACTCTGAAAGGGTTTAGACGTCTCTACTTTCTTCTGTGGATTATCCGACTCACTTCAAACAAATAAATAACAGGAAAGTTTCGGACACATTTAAGACGAAAGAAAAGAACCAGGTATTTGAACTGTGTAAGAAAATACCATGGGTTTATATAATGGGATCGTAAGGGTCCGTATTATTATAAAGGTAAATAAGAACCTTAAAAAAAGAAGGTTATTACCATTAATAAAAGAAAAATAAACTAAAAAACAAAAATAAAACTTACGGTGTTACTTGTAGAACCGTTGGGTTTGAAACAAAGGACAAAATTCTTCTTTATATATAAGGTTCTTAAAAAGTCGAGACACAAGAATTGAAAACTACACTTTCAGTTTCTTTTGTAACAGTATTCTTCATTGGTTTCTTGAAAAAAAGGACGTTGTCCTATATTAGGACTTTGAAACTGTAAAGAATTTCTGTAAAAATCACTATTACAAGTGAAGTTTTTATTAAGTTAAGTCAATTTGTAGTTTAAATAAGTATATCGTCCAAAATAGACTGATGTCAATGTCGATCTTAACACCTGTCTGTCCGCGGAAATGAGACAGGAAGAGAACAGAGAAAAAAAAAAAAAATAGTACCATTTTATTTGTCGTATTCTAAACGGTACAATTCACATGTTAAGTCATCGTAATTCATGTAAGTGTAAAAAGAGGTTGGTAGTCGTGAGAGGTTGAAATCTTGAGAAAGTAGAAGTGGTCAATTTTGAGACAAGGGTAATTTGTTTGTAAGGTAAAGGAGAGGGGGTGGTACAATTTTGTGGTAAGATAAAAGGTAGAGACTTAAACTGAGGAGATGGAGAGACCATATACGTAACTATATACCGAAGTAAGACAAGACCTTTTCCACCTTCCGGGTCACTTTCTTACTAACTATCCTAAAATAGGTTCTTCCCGACGATATGATGGTGAAATGGACCACAGTAATAGTTATTATAAGAAAAAGCATGGATCCGTATCTTCGTATTATAATAAAATATTAATTACTCTATCGGAACCTTAGAGAGCCAAAGTCACGAGTCCTTGTACACAGATATTCTTGGAGTGTCTATTGAGGTCATCCAACCTTTAAAACAGGAGAAAGGAAGGACTGAAAAATAAAAGTAAAACTCACTTAACAAATAAACAAGAAAACTGAAATACTTATTTACACCCTCTTTTCACCGTTCAGGATAATTACACAAAGGGACACATGGATCAGGACCTAGGTAGACTATGACATAAAAACAGTGAATACAAGTCAATGGTAGCAAAAGTTTCTATCACATACTTATAAGAACATACTAAAAAGAGAGTAAAGAAAGAGAAAAGTTCCTATAAACCGTATAAGACGACAATAAGTTAAAAGGGGTAACCATAAAAATACTAGGTAGGATCTCAACGTTAGAGACGGCTACAAAATAAGGTTAGATCAATTTCGATCACTAGTGTATGGTGACTTTATGACAGTATAAGTCACACCGACTACATTGTACAAACAGATTATGTCTAACAACAGGACATTAAATTTTGAACAAAGTGACCTTAACTTATAAAGTAAAGGGAAGGAAAGTACTCTAAATTAAGTCTACTAAAGTAAATCCGTAACTGAGTTTACACACGTACACACGGTTCAGTGAACAGTAAACACTGAGAAACACTGTGAAACTTGACATTGGACGGTCCGAGGAGACAAGTGTCTTAAGAGGTCCATTCTTATGACCTCGTCCAACGGTACGGGAGGAGGTCCCCGAGAAGGACTGTCTCCTAACTTTGCCTCATAGGATGTGACGTCCGTCTAAGAAATAGTAGACTTGGTGATCCCTTCGGGTCAAGTCAACGAGTCAGACACAGGTTGAGAAACGTTGGGGTACCTGACGTCATACTGTCCGACGAGACA
This sequence comes from Capra ibex, assembly GCA_006410555.1. NCBI lineage: Eukaryota > Metazoa > Chordata > Mammalia > Artiodactyla > Bovidae > Capra > Capra ibex. Next base: position 2,926 of record SJYO01000125.1, on the reverse strand, counting down.
GGAAGTGATAGAGGACCTCAAACGAGTTTAAGTACAGGTAACTCAGTCACTATGGTAGCTTGGTAGAGTAGGAGACAGTAGGGGAAGAGGAGGGTGGAAGTCAGAATGGGTCGTAGTTCGAGGAAAGTTTACTCAGATAAGAAGGTTAGTCCACCGGTTTCATAACCTCGAAGTCGTAGTCAGGAAGGTCACTTATAAGTCCTTACCAAAGGAAATTCTACCTGACCAACCTAGCGGAACATCAGATTCCTTGAGTGAGAGTTCTCAGAAGAGTTTGTGGTGTTAAGTTTTGGTAGTCAAGAAGTCACTAGTCGAAAGAAATGTCAGGTTGAGAGTGTAGGTATGTACTGATGGCCTTTTTGGTCTCGAAACTGATCTGCCTGGAAACAACCGTTTCAATACAGAGACGAAAAATTATACGATAGATCCAACCAGTATTGAAAGGAAGGTTCCTCGTTCACAGAAAATTAAAGTACCGACGTCAGTGCTAGACGTCACTAAAACCTCGGGTTCTTTTATTTCAGACAGTACCAAAGGTAACAAAGGGGTAGATAAACGGTACTTCTCTACCCTGGTCCACGGTACTAAAATTAAAAAACTTACAACTCAAAATTCGGTTGAAAAAGGGAGAGGGAAAGTGAAAGTAGTTCTCAGAGAAATCAGGAAGAAGTGAAAGACGGTATTCCCATCAAAGTATACGTATAGACTCCAATAACTATAAAGAGGGTCGTTAGAACTAAGGTCGAACACGAAGTAGGTCGGGTCGTAAAGAGTACTACATGAGACGTATATTCAATTTATTCGTCTCACTGTTATATGTTGGGACTACATGAGGAAGGGGCTAAACCTTGGTCAGACAACAAGGTACAGGTCAAGACTAACAACGAAGGACTGGACGTTTATCTAAAGAGTTCTCCGTCCAGTCCACCAGACCATAAGGATTGAGAACTTCTTAAAAGGTGTCAAACAACACTAGATGTGTCGGTTTCGGAAACCGTATCAGTTATTTCGTCTTCATCTATAGAAAGACCTTAAAAGAAAAAAAAAAACTAATAGGTCGTCTACAACCGTTAAACTAGAGACCAAGGAGACGGAAAAGATTTCGGTCGAACTTGTAGACCTTCAAGTACCAAGTATATGACGACTTAGGACCGAGCCTCTTAAAATTCGTAATGAAATGATCACACACTCTACTCACGTTAACACGGCACCAAACTCGTAAGAAACCGGAAAAAGAAAGAAACCCTAACCTTACTTTTGACTGGAAAAGGTCAGGACACCGGTAACGACTCAAAAGGTTTAAACAACCGTATAACTCACGTCGTGAAAGTGTCGTAGTAGAAAATCCTAAACTTTCTCGAGTTGACCTTAAGTTAGTGGAGGTGATCAAAACACACATCACTACGAAGGATTCCGGGTTAACTGAAGTGTAAGGTCCTACAGACCGAGATCCACTCACTAGTGTGGTAGCACTAAAGTCCACATGTCCTTTCATTAAGTAAATATATCTGCACACAGATAAAAAAGTTTAAAAAGGGTAAACTGTATATTATTTATAATCTCATTCATCTCAAAGGACATGATATCTCATCCAGGAACAACTGATAAAAAGTATATCATCACACATAGGCATAGTAAAAACAGGATAATTGTAATCGAAAAAGGATAAAATCACTTCACTTTCAACGAGTAAGAACAGGCTGAGAAACGTTAGGACACCTGATATCGGGTGATCAGAGGAGACAAGTACCTTAAGAGGTCAGTTCTTATGACCTCACCCAACGGTAAGGGAAGAGGTTCCCTGGAAGAGTTGGGTCCCTAAGTTGGGTTCAGAAGGTGTTACACCCGTTTAAGAAATGGTAGACTCGGTACTCCCTTGGGAAAATCACTGAACAATATCCAAGTGATTCTACCACTACTCTACTTCTTGTAATTCAATTTTCCGTGACCCGAGGTGAGATAAATAGAGAGTCCTGTGTAGGGATCAATCTTGAGGGTTCTTTTGGGTTGAAGTACCCAGGTGTAAATACAGTTACTCTGGAAGAGTCTGGACGTCACTACTTTCTTTTACGAATTTTCTGACTCAGTTTAAAGGTATAAGTAACAGGGAAGTTTCACTTTCACTCACTTTCAGTGAGTAAACACAGGTCGAGAAACGGTGCGGTACCTATCAGATACTTTAAGAGGTCCGGTCTTATGACCTCACCTATCGACAAGGGAAAAGGTCCCCTAGAATGGTTGGGTCGTTAGCTTAGTCCCAAAGGACGTAACGTCCACCTAAGAAATGGTCGACTCAATGTTCCCTTCGTAACAGGGAAGTTTCGGACACGTTTAAGACGATAGAAAGGTAGTAAGTATTTGAACTCCGTGTAAGAAGGTACAGGAACTCATGAAATGGGTTCGTGAGGATCAAAATTCTTATAAAGGTTACAATAAAAATCTAAAAAAAATAAGGTTCTTATCATTGGTAGAAAAATACGAAAAACAAATATAACATTTACTGTCCAGTAGCACCACTAGACTTAAGACGAATTACTAACGTCTTCTTTAAATATAGAATCCTTTATAAGTTAACAAATATAGGAGAAAATGAAGAACTGAAAACTACACTTTCTATTTCTTTAGTTATACAAGCTTCAGTGACTCTTAATGTAAAAGGATGTTTTCCTATTTTAAAATTATTAAAATTATATGAAATTACTGTTAAAAGTCACTATTAAAAATAAAGTTTCTATTAAGTTGAGTCCTTATATAGTTTAATTGTATAAAACTGTCCTCAATTTACTGGTGACAATGTCCCATCTAAACACCTGTCTCCTTGAGACAGGAGGAGTACAGAAGAGTTCATGGAGAGAACGTTTACTCGAAAACAAACGACAGACACTCAAGACTTTTTCTTTACCGAATTCCGTTCTGGATAATAACT
>SJYO01000112.1:0-36159 GCA_006410555.1 Capra ibex | reverse complement strand
GGGGGTGTCAGGGCCTGGGGTGACTGTGATGCAGGAAGGAAGGAGGAGCTGACAAGAAGCTGCTGGGCCTGGGAGAGGTGGGGGTGGAGGACATAGGAGCCCCTCAGTGAGGGCGGGGCTGGAGGGGGCCTGGGGAGGGGCCGCCCTAGGAAAGTGACAGGAGTTCCTCAGCCCCCTGGACCAAGGCCTCTTTCTTTTCTGCAGGAGACGGTGCTCCCAGGAAGCACGGCAGGTGCTCTCTCTGCCTTTCTCCTGCTCTTCACGTTAGATCCAGGAGATCAGACACCATGAATCCTGAGTCTGTTTTCCAGTTATGATGTCACAGTAGATGCATCACTTCATGGGCTTTATCACATTTGACGATATCCTACACAGCATTTCTAAAAAAAAAAAACAGAAACAATTTATTTAGCCACCTTCTCCTGGTGCTAAGTGATGGAATTTCTACACTGAAATGTTCAAGTACTTGAAGAAATATCCACAAATAGGACATTTTTCATCGTATTCTAGTTTGTGGATAATTAGACTCTGCCTCGTGACCTCGTTCTTGCAGATGATATTGCAAGAAAAATACCATCTGCTATTACAGGACTCAGGGATTCTTTCTGTGTCTGGAGAAATCACCTCAGCCTATTTTCAATAGAAGAAAGTTTTATTTATGACTATTTCCCTTAATAATTTATTATGCTGAAAGTGAAAGTGTTAGTCGCTCAATCGTGTCCAACTCTTTGTGACCCCCTGGACTGTAGCCCGCCAGGCTCCTCTGTCCATGGGATTCTCCAGGCAAGAACACTGAAGTGGGTTGCTGTTTCCTTCTCCAGGGGACCTCTCCAGCTCAGGGATTGAACCTACGTCTCCTGTGTCTCCTACGTTGGCAGGCAGATTCTTTACCATCTGAGCCACTGGGGAAGCCTGTTTATTATGCTAGTGCTATTTAAATCTGCATCTCAGGACTCCAGAAAGCTTGAAGTCTGTGAGAGTTTTGTTTTCTAACCCACAAGAGAGGTCATGATGTGTCACCATTTCTCCGTCTTATGGGATTCAGTGCACCTGGTGATTCTGAGGAAACAGGGTCTGAGAGGACACATGCACCCTGTGTTCACGGCAGCGCTGCTCACAGTAGCCGGGACCTGGAAGCCACCTAAACGTCCACCCACAGGTGAATGGACAAAGAAGACGTGGGACATATACACAGGGCAGTATTACTCAGCCGTCAGAAAGAAAGAAATAATGCCATATGCAGCAATGTGGATGGACCTGGAGATTGTCATACTGAACAACATAAGTCAGACAGAGAGGCAGAGGCACCTGTTGACATCCTTTATACTCAATCAAAAAAGCCATGATACAAGTGCTCTTCCTTACAAAACAGAAAGAGACTCACAGACTTAGAGAATGAATTTATGGTTGCCAGGGGGAAAGGATTGGGGGAAGGGATAGTTAGGGAGTCTGGGATCAACATGTACACACTGATTTATTTAAAATGGATAACCAGCAAGGACCTACTGTATAGCACATAGAACTCTGCTCAATGTTACGTGGCAGCCTGGGTGGGGACGGGAGGGGAGCTGGGGAAGAATAGATGCATGTATGGAAGTGAAAGTGAAAGAAGGTTAGTTACACAGTCATGTCCGACTCTTCGGGATCCCATGGACTGTCAGCTGCCAGCTCCTCTGTTCTTGGAAATCTCCAGGCAAAGGAGTACTGGAATGGGTTGCCATTTTCTTCTCCAGGGGATCTTCATGACCCGGGGATCGAACCCGAGTCTCTTGCATTGCAGGCAAATTCTTTAGCAACTGAGCCACCAGGGAAGATAGAGACATGTAAGTAAGTAAGTGTTAGTCGCTCAGTCGTGCCCGACTCTTTGTAACCCCATGGACTGCAGCCCACCAGACTCCTCTGTCCATGAGATTTTCCAGGCAAGGATACTGGAGTGGGTTGCCATTTCCTTCTCCAGGAGATCTTCCCAACCCAGGGATCGAACCCGGGTCTCCTGCACTGCAGGCAGATTCTTTACTGACTGAGCTACAAGGGAAGCCCTGTATGTGTGTGTTAAATCCCTAGCCTAGCTTCTTTGTGCTGCTCATTCAGGACGCCTGCACTCCTCTCTGGGTATATATTTCCACCTTGCTTCCATCTTAAATAAACAAACTATTTCTGTTTGTCTCCAGTAATAACTTTGGTATCTGTTTTTACAGTTTTTGCCTCCTTGAAACATTCTTGCTTTCAAAGATGGTAAGAGCCAAGGGAACTTTGCATCTCGCCCCTGGTGTTTCAGTTCAGTCAGTTCAGTTCAGTCGCTAGTCGTGTCCGACTCTTTGCAACCCCATGAATCGCAGCACATCAGGCCTCCCTGTCCATCACCAACTCCCAGAGTTCACTCAGACTCACGTCCATCGAGTCTGTGATGCCATCCAGCCATCTCATCCTCGGTCGTCCCCTTCTCCTCCTGCCCCCAATCCCTCCCAGCATCAGAGTCTTTTCAAATGAGTCACCTCTTCGCATGAGGTAGCCAAAGTACTGGAGCTTCAAGAAATCCCAGGGCTAATCTCCTTCAGAATGGACTGGTTGGATCTCCTTGCAGTCCAAGGGACTCTCAAGAGTCTTCTCCAACACCACAGTTCAAAAGCATCAATTCTTCGGCGCTCATCCTTCTTCACAGTCCAACTCTCACATCCATACGTGACCACAGGGAATAGTGTCTAGAATTCCTCATTTTACACCAAGCTACCCAGGTTCAATTCCTGGGCAGGAAACTAAGATCCCTCTTTAGCACCGCTCACTGCGGTCCCTCTAGATCAATATTAAGGAAATATACACCTTATATTACTACACCTTATATTAAGGTGTAAATATGCACCTTAAATATACAGGTAGAGGGGCTTCACAATTTTGTCATGGGAGATTACACCTCTGCCAAGAGTTTAAAAAAAAGAGAAAGTCCTTCCAAAGTTAACCCGGGTCCTTCCCTTTCTCGGCCCTTTAATGGCTATTGTTGTTCTTTCCTTTCTAGCCCTTGTTTATTTCACCTTTTGATTGACTTTGTGTCTGTAGGATCTACCAGTTTGAAATAACACTCCTGGTGGCTCAAGGAATATAGCCTGTTCCAGTGGAGGGTGGCCCCGATCCATGTAGGTCCTTGTGAGGGGCTTCTGCACCTTGAGGGGAGGCTCAGTTCAGTGGTCCCTGTCCAGCAGGCAGAAGTTTGGATAGAAGAAAGCTTTGGCCCCTTAACTGTTAAGAATAAGGGTGTAGACCCCTCAGTAGGTAATGAGACAGGCTGGGACAGTTTGCTGCAGTGAGTGAACCTGGACAAAAGTCACATCAAGCATCACAATACAAAGAAATTATAAGGGGCTAAAAATAATTGCATGCATGTGCAGTTGGGGAAAATAATCAACAACAAGATACAAACAGACCAAAAACCCAAGGGGATTTCAGAGCAGCCAGGAGCAAAAGCAGAGTACTGGTCATGATCCCTGCACACAGCACCACCAAGGGGGAGCAAAGCACCCAGCTCACCCCTCTGGCCTGGACCCAGGACATGCCCCCACCCTCATCTCATATGTGGGACCAGCTCCCCCACTCTCTGGAGCCAGCAAGGGAACATGTTACTTGTTTTTGCTCCCTCATGAGTCCCAATAAAGCTTTTTTCCCCCCTGAATTTGTGTCTGGCCTTTTACCAACTTCTATTGATCGAGTCCAGGAGCCCTGGTCGGTGACACAGGAGGACTTTTGCTGAAGGTCAGGATGCTGCTGGGAGATGGTGTCTCCAGTGGGCTTCCAGCAAAAACAGGGGTTGAACATATGCAGATTCCAGGTGCGGATGCACCAAGTCAGGAACAAAGCAGGCACAATGGTTGGTATGAGTAGAGAGATGGGACGGCTGCCAGGTCCTGACTGTAGAGTATGACGCTGGTTCCCAGCACAGGGCGATCCTAGAGGCAAACACCCAGATGGACGGCCAACCTAGACACAAACTGCACGACTGAAAGGGATGAGACAGGGAATGCCCTGGGGCTCCACTGGTTAGGACTCCGGGCTTTCACTGCCAGGTGCCCGGTTTGATCACTGGTCAGGGAGCTAAGATCCCAAAAGCCAGGCAGCTGACCAAGAAACAAAAAACCCAAGAAATGAAAAGAAAATAGAACACAAGCTGGATGATCAGGATGCTGAAAACAGCCATCACAACAGCTTGTCTGGATACTTTGCCCAGTTTCTAGAACTGAGCCAGTTATCAGGACCGAGAACCCGTTACCTGAGAGAGATGCAGTTTCCAGCAGGCAGGCCCTCATCACCATGGCAAGCGCAGTGCTGCAGTCCTCTGGCCTTCCCCATCCCTGGGAGCCACATGGCCATTGACTCAGGTAAGTGCCCACTGGGAAGCAGAAGCCACCCCACATTCCTATGGACCCAGGGTGTGACTCACATCATGTCCAGGGATCTGAAGCATCATCGCAGCCCCGCTGTTGTTAATGTGATGCATGAGATGCAGGGTGCTGAGTACATAACCGCCCTGCATCCTGCTTACAGGGGTCTCACGGTGTGTGAAGACCGTGGTTATTTCACATTCTCCAGATTTGAACCAGTGATGGAAAAGTCTCTGTAGTTAGGAATGGGGTGAAGGCTGCCATAGTTAAGAAGTACGAATACGTTCTCATATTGCCTTTCCTTTGCTGCAAACAGAATGTTGCAAGACCACCCTTTTCTGGGCAAAATGACAGAGATTAGTGAATAATCATAACGTGAAAGCATGCAGGGCTCTGATCCCTTCACATCTCCTTTTTATATCTGCCTGGTCTAAAGCATTTCTATCAAGGCCGGACACTAAATATTTCAGAATTTGCAGACCAGAGGCCTCTGCAACTGCTCAACTCAGCTGTGGAAGGTGTTCATGGAAAGGACTTGAAGGAATGAGTCTAGCAGGATCTGCCACTGGGACCCTAGGACCCTGTAGCACCCATGACACAGAAGTCCATCAGCGGGCAAATCGTGCCAGGGGTAACCTGCCTGCCTGCTAGGTCATTTCAGTCGTGTCTGACTCTTTGCGACCCTATGGACTGTAGCCCACCAGGTCCCTCTGTCCATGGGATTCTCCGGGCAAGAATACCAGTGTGGGTTGCCATGCCCTCTCCCACGGAAAGCTTGTGACATCCTAATCAGAGCATCACAACCCAGCCCCACAGGGTCAGAGGCACAACCACGCCACTTGAGTGAGGAAAGTCTAACATTTAAACATGGCTACTGATACGGTCCTGAGTCTGGTAGAGAAGGGACCTCCGGTCTTGATGAACTGGGCTCATCCACTCAGTAATCGTTACTGAGAGGTCAGCTGTCATAGGATAGAAGTGATCGTGTGGTTAGGCATAAACAGGGCCACAGGGGACAAGTAAGATGAGCAGCAGGGGACCAAGACCTGACACCAGAACTGTGGCACCTCCCTGTCCTCTGCTCACCTCTGTGGCTTCACAGGGTCCCCGTGGCCGCTTGGACCGAGGAAGCCACTCTGCAGCAGAGGAGGGGGGCATTAGCCTATAACTGCAGGACCCACCCTCCTGTCACATTCCCACCTCTACAGGCCACAAGGCGGACCAGGCAGGGTTGGGATTCATAAACAGGCAGCCAAGGCAGCCTCTGGATAATTCCCCAGGTGATGAGTCGCCCAGTGCTGGGGTTCACTAACCAGGGCAGTGGTCAGAGGGGTTCCTTTGGTTTTTCACGTTGTCTTTGCCTGTTGTCGCACCACAGACCTGGAGGTGCACAGAGACAGATGCCAAAAGGCCTGAAGAGATGAACAGATTTGTCTTCTGTAGAAGATTTCCCCAGCTCCTGTCTTAATCAATAGCCATTATAGGCTGCCATCTCCACAGTCTGTGGACGATATGAATGTGGGACCAAAGGGTAGAAGTGGGGGTGTCCCTCCTCACCCTGAGGCCCCCATGTCACACTTTGGAAGAATGGGCTCCTGTCCCTCCTGGATACCAGGCTGGGAGGCTTTTGTTGGGGTGAGTCCTCAGGCAAGGGGATATGATGTCAGTAGTGGAGAGTGTGATTCATGTCCCTTCACAGGTGGGAAGGTATTGGAGGCCCTGGGCTTCTCGGGATGCAAAGATGTGGAATGAACTTGGTGAGCTGCGGGGGAGGAGCTGTGGCCACTAAGGGGATGTGTCTGGGGAAGGGAGAGCCCAGGCGGCCCGGGTGGTTCATGGGTGGTAAAGTGGCCTGGGAGTCAAGGGCAGGGAGTTGTGTGGAGGAGAAGGGTTTGTGTGGACAGATGAGATGAGTGTGTGTGCTTTTCAGGGGGTGTCCGGGTTCCTCCCCACAGGAAGGTTGCCCATCCCAGCCCGGCCACGGGGGCTCCAACTCCTGGAGGCATGGCTGAGGGGCTGGGAGCTTAGGGATGGCAGCCATGCTCTCTCTGTCCTCTTGCCTCCCCACCTCCCATTGTCTGAGCATTGCTATTTCAACCAGTTTGCGCTTTTGCTGGCCTGAAAGTGGCCAATCAGCCCAGCAGCTGCCAACAAGGAAAGGAGCTCACCTAAGGACTGAGGAGGAGGAGGCGGAGGCAACACTGCACCCATGGGCTCTCTAATCAAGGCAGCTCGGGTCCCGCTCTCTGGTTATAATGCATCATCCCCTCCCTCTCCCAGCAAGTGCACCGGGAGCTCACCACCCTGTGCTACGTGGGCACAGTTGGGCAGCAGAAGCAGGACCAGGAAGCACGACTGATGTTGGTGCCAGCAGCCCTTGCCACCTGGAGCCCCGGGTGACCCACCCTAGGGGAGGAGCCTGGTTGGCCAGTGGAGAAGGGAATCAGTCCCCAGAGTCCTCCCACTGGAGTCTCTCCTGGGGGCTCCCCCCAGGCTCCCCACACCCTCTGTGGGACTGATGTTCCTCAAAATTTCAACGATCTGTCCCTCACCTTTCTTCTATGCATCCCCTTCTCTGGATCCCCGGGTTCCTTGTGTTTTTTTAGCAGCACTAACACCTGTGATAGGGACTTCCCTGGTGGCTCAGTGGTAAAGCGTCTGCCTGCAATGCAGGAGACCTGGATTCGATTCCTGGGTCAGGATGATGCCCTGGAGAAGGAAATGGCAATCCACTCCAGCACTTTTGCCTGGAAAATCCCATGGACGGAGGAGCCTGATAGGCTACAGTTCATAGGGTCACAGAGTTGGACAGGACTGAGCGACTTCACAACATCTGATAAGGGGCTTCCCAGGTGGCTCAGCAGTAAAGAATCCGCCTGTCAATGTGGGAGATGTCTGTCCCATCCCTGGATGGGGAAGATCCCCTGGAGGAGGAAATGGCAACACACTCCAATATTCTTGCCTGAGCAAATCCCATGGACAGAGGAGGCTAGAGGCATACAGTCCACAGGATCACAGAGATACGACTTAGTGACTAAACAACAACAACTCCCGAGACAGGGGTTGGCGAGCCCTCAGCATATACACACTCGGGACCACCTGCATGATCTCCTCAGGTCCTAAATGAATGTTCAGCCTCTGTTCATTTCCGTAGGTAGCGTTTCCCACTGACAAATGTGTAAGTTGAGACATGGCAAGATGAGGAAACTAGCACAGTCAGAATTTTGTCCAGATTCCTGTTTCTGGAGGTATCTATAGTCCACATCCATGAAACTGCTCTCAGTACTAATTTCAACCTCCCCAGCCCTCCACCTCTGACCTCACGCCTGGGGATCTAGAGTGAGCCCGGGGGTCAGGGGCATGCATGGGGTGAGTCGGGTGCCCAGGTCCCTGGCGCCCATGCTCCTCACATGGGGCCTACCCCGCCCAACTTTGACGGCAGCCTCTGACTTCCTCCTGTTCTCCCAGTCCTTCCTCCCTGTGGTCTGAGTCTACCAGGGGCTTCCGGGTTGCCTCCTCCGGGGGATTCAACCCAGGCTGTCGCCCTCAGCCCTTCATAAGAGAGTCTCTCCCCACGCAGCTCACCTGGCCCCACCAAGATCTTGCCCCACCCAACCCTGAGTCCTGCCCACGCTTGTGGGTCTCTTGTCCTCCAACCAGCCGCCCAGCACAGGTCTGTCCCACACAGAGACTCTAGTGAGTCCATTGAGAACCTTCTTGTCTCCTTTGCACCTGCTGATTCACAGAGTTTGCTGCTCTCCGTGGGCGGCAGCTGGGTGACCCCAAGGTAGAGCCTTGTGTCGGACTGATGTGAGTCAGGGCTTCTACCAGAGAAGCCTGTGTGTGGCAATGCAATCACACAACTCATCAGGATCCCAGGGACCTGCCGTGATTGTCTTAGCCTGGGCTGGCATCACATGGAGGTGGGGCAGAGCTGAGAGATTGGCTAGAGCCAAGCTTTGGCCTCTCCCTGTGTGTCTGTGGGTGTGTTGGTGGGGAGATGGTTTGCGGGGAGGCTCCTGCCTGGAACTCTGTTGGCTGTGAGCCCAGCCACTCCTAGGCATGGTCTCCAGATGCTGGCCAGAGCACCAGACACTTTGCAATCTGCTGACTCTGCTGGTTCAGGAAGCAAGTAATTCTGTGCCCACGGTCTCTAAGAGTGGAGTCTCCATTTCCCATAGTCCTCCAGTGCTCCAGATCATAAACCCTCTTGGTTTCTAAAACAGGAGTGAGGGAGTAGGGACGTGGGGCTGGTTCTCCCAGCACTGCACCAGGGCTGGGGTGCCTGATGTAGGGCCAAAACCTCCTGCTCCTTAGGCAGAATGCTCCAGTTTGTGATGACCCCTCTGTTGGAGACTACCTGGCCAAAGGGTCCTGACTAGATCCCTTCTTTTCTGGTCCTGCCCTTCTCAGCGTGGTTCTTTCTCTATGCTGGTTGTAGAGGGGATGTTCTGCTGGTTGCAGGTCATTTTCTAGGAAAGAGAGCTGTTTTGTATGTGGTTGCAGTTTTGGTGTGTTCATGGGAGAGTGGAGCTCAGGGTGTCCTACTTGGCCATCTAGATTTTGCCTTTGTGTGATCAATGATCTTTCATGTTAGTATTGTGATTGTTTTGGGGTGCCAGGAACCATGGGCACATTGCCATCTGATATGTGTGTGTGTCCTGACTGCTCCGTTGACCCGTCCATCTCTGTCCTGAGACTCCTGAGTCCCTGAGACACAGCCTTATCAAAATTAGGCCAATTAATAACATTACCTCTACATGTCCCATTGACAGGAAGAATCACGCCTCTCTCACTTTAAATCCAAAAATAGAAATGGTTAACCTTTTGAAGAAGGCATGTCAAAGCCAAGATGGGCCAGAAACGAGGCCTCTTTCCCCTAACAGTCAAGTTGTGAATGCAAAGGAAATGTTCTTAAAGGAAATCAAAGTGAACACACAAAGGAGAAGATACCAAAACAGCCTTACTGCTGATATGGAGAATCTTTCAGTGGACTGGAGGAAAGATCACAACACTGCCTTAGGCCAAAGCCTAATCCAGAGCAAGGCCCTAGCTCACTTCAAGTCTATGAAGGCTGAAGGAGGTGAGGAAGCTACAGAAAAAGAGTTGAAAGCCGGTAGAGGTTGGTTCATGTGTTTTAAGGAAAGAAGCCATCTTTGTAACACAAAGCGCAGAGTGGAAGAGAGAGAGTTGATGCCGAAGCTGCAGTAATTTATCCAGAAGATCTAATAAAATAATCTCTGAAGATGGCGATCCTAAATTAGAGCTTTCCAGCGTAGAGAAAAGAGTGTTCTATTGAAGAAGATGCCCCCAAGGACGTGCATGGCTAACAAGGAGAACTCAGTGCCTGGCTTCAAAGATTCAAAGGCTAGGCTGACTCTCTTGTTAGGGCCTAATGCAGCTGGTGACTTGAAGCCAAGCCTCACTTACCTTCTGAAAATCCTAGTGACTTTCATTATTATGCTAAATCTGCTCTGCCTGTGCTCTGCAAACAGAACAACAAAGTCGAGATGACAGCATCTCTGTTTATAACACTGATTACCAAAAATATTAAACCCGCTGTGGAGACCTAGTGCTCCCAAAAACGGATTCCCTTCAAGATATCACTGGTCATTGAGAAAGCACCCAAGGGCCCTGATGGAGAAGTGCAATGAGATTCACGTTGTTTTCACACCTGCTAACACAGCATCTGTTCTGCAGCCCACAAATCACGGAGTAGTCATGATGTTCAAGTCGTGGCATTTAGGAAACAGTTTCTGTAAGGCTATAGCTGCCGCAAATAATGATTCCTCTGATGGATCTGGGCAAAGTCAATTGGAAACTTTCTAAAGCAAATTCAGGATTATAAGTTCCACCAAAAACATTTGTCATCCATGAATAGAGGTTGAAATTTCAACATTAATAGAAATTTAGAAGTTGATTTTGACTTTCTTAGATGACTTTGAGGGATTCAAGAGTTCACTTTTGAAGAAGTAACTACAGATTGGTGAAAATAGCAAGACGGCTAGAATTAGAAGTGGAGCCTAATGTAAAGATGGGACTGATTGTTGCAATCTAATGATAAAATTGGAATGAGTTGACTCTAATGGATGAGCAAACAAAGTGGTTTCTTGATATAAAATCTACTCCTGGTGAAGATTCTGTGAAGATTGTTGAAATGACAACAAAGGCCTTAGAATCGTTTAAGTTTAGAATGAATTTAGTTGAAAAGGCAGGAGGAGGATTTGAGAGGATTACCTCCAGTTTTGAAAGAAGTTCTACTATGGGTAAAACGTTGTCAAAGAGCATTGCTGCTAAGAGAATTCTTCTGTGAAAGGAAGAGTCAAATGATGTGGCAAATTTCAATGTTGTGTTATTTTCAGAAATTGTGCTACCCACCAAAACCCTCAGCAACCACCACCCTGATTAGTCAGTAGCTACAGACACTGAGACAGGACCCTCCACCAGCAAAAAACATGATGATTCACTGGTGGCTCAGATGATGCTCAACATATTTTATTTTAGAAACAAAGTGTTGTGTATTAATGTCTGGACATTGTTTATTTAGACATAAAGGTATTACACACTTAACAGACTTCCATGTTAACACAATATTATGTGCAGTGGAAATGAAAAAATTTGTGTGATTCCCTCTATTGTGAAATTTACTTTATTGCCCTGGTCTGGAACCCAGCCTACAGTATCTCTGAGGTTGGCCTCTATCTACATGGCTTTTAGTCTGTTTCCCAGCCTGGATCTAACACTTGGATGGCTGCATAGTAGGGTGAACACATGACCTACTGTTGGGATATGGTGAAGTATACATTTAAAAATCCAGAAAATTTAAGGATCACTTCACAGCTGGATGGCATGTTACTTTAGGAATGATCCTTTAATTCTCTGTTTCCACAAGAAATAAAGCATTATCATTGTTTTTATTTATAGAATGTGGAGGAATGGGAAATACCATGACACCACCCTTATGGCAGAAAGTGAAGAGCAACTAAAAAACCACTTGATGAAAGTAAAAGAGGAGAGTGAAAAAGTTCTCTTAAAGCTCAACATTCAGAAAACAAAGATCATGGCATCCGGTCCCATCACTACATGGGAAATAGATGGGGAAACAGTGGAAACCGTGGCAGACTTTATTTTTTGGGGCTCCAAAATCACTGCAGATGGTGACTGCAGCCATGAAATTAAAAGACACTTACTCCTTGGAAGAAAAGTTATGACCAACCTAGACAGCATATTGAAAAGCAGAGACATTACTTTGCCAACTAAAGTGTGTCTAGTCAAGGCTATGGTTTTTCCAGTAGTCATGTATGGATGTGAGAGTTGGACTGTGAAGAAGGATGAGTGCTGAAGAATTGATGCTTTTGAACTGTGGTGTTGGAGAAGACTCTTGAGAGTCCCTTGGACTGCAAGGAGATCCAACCAGTCCATTCTGAAGGAGATCAGCCCTGGGATTTCTTTGGAAGAAATGATGCTAAAGCTGAAACTCCAGTACTTTGGCCACCTCATGCAAAGAGTTGACTCATTGGAAAAGACTCTGGTCTTTTCTCTCCTCTGCTGGGAGGGATTGGGGGCAGGAGGAGGAGGGGACGACAGAGGATGAGATGGCTGGATGGCATCACTGACTCGATGGGCATGAGTCTGAGTGAACTCCGGGAGTTGGTGATGGACAGGGAGGCCTGACGTGTTGTGATTCATGAGGTCACAAAGAGTCGGACACGACTGAGCGACTGAACTGAACTGATGACTTTTCTCCTGGATTAGAAAACAGGCATGAAGTACTTAACTTTTCTTCAATATAGAGATGTTGATTTAAGAATCTCTATAAAGGCTTCCCAGGTGGTGCTTGTGGTAAAGAATCAGCCTGCCAACGAATGAGGTACAGGAGACACATGCGACGTGAGTGTGATCCCTGGATCAGGAAGATGCCCTGGAGACGGAAATAGCAACCACTCCAGGATTCTTGCTTGGGAAATCCCATGGACAGAGGAGCCTGGTGGCCTACAGTCCATGGGGTCGCAAAGAGTCTAACACGACTCAGCACCAATAGGGTAATAAATTATGAAGGGAACAAGTCAATGTAAAATTGTATCCCTTTGAAAATATAATGAAGTTGTTTCTCTGGATAAACGAAAAAAACCCTGAGTCCTGTAATAGCAGATGTATTTTTTCCACCAATATCATCATTTTTAAGAATAAGGTCACGATGCAGGGAAAAGTCTAATTTTCCAAAAACCAGAAGATTGAAAGTGTTATGTTTGTGGTGATCTCTTGTACAAGTAGTTGGAAGTATCAGTGCAGAGACTGCATCACTCAACACCAAGAGAAAGTGGGAAAGGAGATTTGAAAAAAGTAAAGATGTTGAGGAGGATGTTCATCAGATGCGACAAGAGACACGAGATGGTGCAGCCACCGTGTCGTCATAACTGACAGACAGACTTGGGGTTCCTAAGGTCTGGTCTCTTGGCTCTAAGGTGAACAGCAGGAGAAGAAGAGCAGCCAGGCAGAGACCGAGTCCTCAGGCCGACAGAGCCCCTGTTGGGTTTCCTGGGAGCACCACCTCCTGCAGAAAAGAAACAGGTGTTGGTCCAGGAGGCTGAGGAACTCCTGTCACTTTCCTGGGGTGGCCCCTCACCAGCCCCTGCAGCCCCGCCCTCACTGAGGGGCTCCTGTGTCCTCCATCCCCACCCCCACCCCAGGCCCAGCAGCTTCTTGTCACCTCCTCCTTCCTTCCTGCATCACAGAGTCACCCCAGGCCCTGACACCCCCTGCTCAGGCTCAGGACTGGAGCCAGTGAGGAATCAATCTGCTCCTTTACTCAGGTCCAGATCCTCCCCAAGTGGGGCCTAAAGGACCAGGGAGCAGGTCCCCAGAGGAGGGGCCTTGCTTCCTGACAGCCTTGGTGGTCTGCGGGCAATCCTCCTTCCTTCGCGCCACTCCATCCTCGGAGCAGCACATGCAGCTCTCAGGACCAAGGTCCCTGCCCCCATCTCTTCCTGGTCCCCCCAACTGGGCGCCTCCACCCCAGCTCAGGCCCACCATCCCCAGGCACCTCTGCTCAAGGCAGGGCTGCTCAGTGATGGGGCTCTGGGTCCCCAGGAGGCTGGTGACATGCAGGCCACAGGCTGAGTCACAACTGTTGCTGCTCCAGGAGCACAGGCCTGGCCTCAGCCCTTGCCCCAGTCTCTGCTGCGGGGCTGCTGTCTTACCTGCTTGACCCATGCCATTTCCTGTGAGAACGGGCCTTTGGACTTGGGTCTGCAAAGGCCTTCCCACCCCTTTCTCTGGGATGAGAGCCCGGCCCCTGTCATCTCGGCCTCTGGGTGGGTCCCCTCCCCGCTGACACATCATGTGGAGCCCCCATGCTGCTCTCAGCCCCCCCTGAGTCCTGCCCTCACCCTGAGTGCCTGCTGTTCTCACACCACCTACCCTGGGCCCTGCCAGCCAGCAGTCTGTGCTCAGTCAGGGGACTTGGCTAAACCCTTTAAGCATCAGTAGGCCCTCAGCCTAGTGAAGGTACCTCCGTTTCCACAATGTCACCTGACAGTGGGGACCTCTCAGAACTCAGGGCTGAGCCGGTCTGAGTTCTGCTCTCAGGTGTTATGGGGTCTTATTCACCGGCTTATTTCCAGGATGAAGAGGTTCAGTGAGGGGCAGGGGTTGGCTGGGATTCACCTTCCCAGGCCTCTCACCAGGCCCTGTGCCCCTGCCTTCCCTCTGAATTCTGCCCTCATTACTTGTTCTTGATTGAGGCTACAAAGCTTATTATGATGAAAACAGAGAGAAGAACGATCTCGGTTATGTGGTTGCTGGCTGGGGCTGTGGGCTGCACTGTAGGGGGGTGCTGTGGTTGGTGATGCTGCAAGGAGAGTAAGAGTGAAGCCCTTGTCCAGAACCCAAGCTCGGCAGATGCTTCCTCACTCCCCTGACTCAGTATCCATACTGTGCAGACAGCTGGCACCCATCACATGGAGGCCCCCGTGATAGGTCCCCAGGCGAGATGGGGGGAAGGGAGGAGCCCAGTCCTCACGGGGCTCTGATAGCTAATGGGGCAGCAAGGTTTCCAACACAGCCACTCAGTCCTGCTGCGACATCAGAGACGGTGACCTGAGGATGGAGTCCTCAGGAGCCACAGCAGAGGTGGTATTGACAGTTTTCCAGAAGAAGGACTGGTGACATTTCGAGGAAGATTCTGGAAAGAGGGTACAGTGAGAAATAAATCCCAGAAATCAAAAAGAGGTCTACAGGATTTGGATCAGCAAAAATCTGCGTTCAGTGATCCAAACACCTGAGCTGTGAGGAGAATGTCAGGAGGTGGAAGAGGAAGGAGGATGACAGAGCATCCCGGATCATTGTTCTCCAGGAACAACTCACTTTTTAAATTTATTTTTTTACATTCTTTTATTTTATTTTTATTCACGTCCAAAACATTGTTAATTGGGGTATAGTCAGTAACAATGCTATGGTAGTTTCAGGTGAACAGCAAAGGGATTCAGCCATAGATATACATGTACCCCTTCTCCCCTAAACCCCTCTCCCATCCAGGCTGGCACATACCACTGAGGAGAGTTCCATGTGCTATACCATGGGAGCTTGATGGTTACCCATTTACATACAGTGGTGTGTACATGACCTTCCCAGAGTCCCTAACTATCCCTTCCCCTGAGTAACCATAAGCTTGTTTTCTAAGTCTGTGAGTCTCTTTCTGTTTTGTAAGTTTTCTTGTACTATTTCTTTTTATAGTCCACATATAAGGCATGTCATATGATATTTCTCCTTCTCTTTCTGACTTAGATCACTCACTATGACACTCTCTAGGGCCATCCGTTTCAGGAACAGCTCACTGCAGATGGATCACTTTGCCAAAACACACACATACACAGACACACACAGACACACACATGCACACACACAGGGTGGGTCCATATCACCTTGAGTGGACTACCATTTCTTTATACTCATCTCACTTACCCGAGCTCTTCAACATTTTCTCCCAGTGCACCATAAACTCCCGAAGCCAGGCCTGACAGTCTCCATGGAGACCTTCTTGAAGAAGTCGGTCACAGCTCTGTCCTTCTCCCACTTCTCTTTAATCCGCCTCCCTCCAGAATGATCCACTGTCCAGTGCCCATTCTCTGAATCAAAGCGGAGGCACATTTCTCCATTGATGCCAAACTGCCAGGATCCACTGATGCGTCCATCCTCTTCACACCACACGTCATCCTGCCCTTCAGGGTCAGCGGGTCTGACCCCACCAAGGAAATGAAAGAGCTCAGGTACTGAGGGCAGAATTCAGACAAATTCTTTGCCTCACCATGTCCACCTCCCCTGGGCCCAGGTAATCTGGCCCTGTTCTCTGCTCCAAGACCTGCTCCTTCCACTGGACTACTAGGAAAGGACCAATACCCAATTGAATTTTTTACCCATAAACAATGGATGCAGCTCCTTCAGTATCTGGACTTCCTAACTCACCCCTGGACTCGATGGACTCTAGTTTGAGTTGATGGACGTGAGTTTGAGCAACCTCTGGGAGTTGGTGAAGGACAGGGAAGCCTGGCAAGTGTGGGCCTTGGGAGCCATCTCTTTGATTCTGAAGTATTAAAGGAGATAGTGCTGGCATCTCCCAGTCTCTGTAGGAGGGTAGGAGCCCATATTTGGCTCCCAAGTAGCTCAGCTGGTAAAGAATCCACCTGCAAGGCAGGAGACCCTGGTTAAATTCCTGGGTTGGGAAGATCCCTTGGAGGAGGGCCTGGCAACTCACTCCAGTATTCTTGCCTGGAGAATCCCTGTGGACAGAGGAGCCTGGAGGGCTATAGTACGTGGAGTCACAAACAGTCAGACAGGACTGAGCAATTAGGCACAGCACAGCAGAGGAGCCTATACTAGTCGGCTGGTCCTGCCATACAAAGGACCACAGACTGGATGGCTTACACAACAAACACAGGTTTTTCTACAGTTCTGTAGGGAGGAAGTCCAAGATCATGGTGCTGGAGGGTTTGTATCTTCATAAGATCAATGTATCTTATTTCTTGATGCCTTTCAAACTTGAAGACAATACAACATTTGCCTCAAACACTTCATCATGTAGTTCAGTAACTAATGGTCTTTTCTGCCTTTGAATCTGTACTCTATTTCCCCATGTCACCCTGAACTTCTAATGTAATGAATACTGCTGCATTTTGTTTAATGGACTGTATTAATTTTTTAGTTTTAATATTTAAAGGTTAAGGTTTAAAATTTAGTTTCCCAGGATAGAAATTAAGATGCATCATTTTTATTTTCTGGCTGTGCCATGAGGCATGTAGGGTCTTGTTCCTTAACCAGGGATCAAACTCCTACCCCTAGCAGTCTAAGCATGGAGTCTTTACCACTGGACCACCAGGGAAGCCCCTAGATCCACCATTTATATATATATATATATATATATATTTATTTATTTATTTATTTATTTATATTTATATTTATAATATAGGTATTATAAATATATTTTATATTTACCTTTTATCTCAGTAAGAGATAAATGATCACTAAAGGGAGCCTCCCCAACTGCATAAATAGTACAAATTGAAGAGCTCTGCTCCATGGATGGAAATGAAGAAAGAACATAAGATAAAAATAGACATCGGGAATCAAGACAGCCTTTCATTACCGTCCTTTTTGGTTGATGTTGTTAGTGTTAGTCCTGTTTAGGACGATCATCTCCATTAGATTTTTAGGGGATTTATCAACCAGGCTCCCCTCTAATTCTTGGAAAACGATAGGGACCTCAGCTCCAGAATTCTCCCACAGGACTCATGAACGTGATGTTAGCAAGACCACAATCATAGGAGAGAAAAACCTTTCCATCCACCTGGCCTTGAACCTCACAGCATGGCTGTCCAGGTCTGGGCTGAGGACTGATGGTGAAATTATAGGAAAGAGAGTGAGCATGTGTGAAGGCAAAACACACTGAGCGTGAGCTTGGGAGAAAAAGACCCATAGGCCTCCTCCCCCAGTTATCTGAGAGTGGAGTAAAACACTAGGGCTGCCTGACAGAGCAGGACAGCCCTGTCTGCGCCCCCTACCCCAAACACACCCTAGTTACTGGCTGAGGAAGAGGAGGTAGCTTTGATCAGGCAAAAAAATCACACAGCCCTAGATATGCCTATCTCCACTCTGTTCAAAAGCTCCACACCTAGCAAGAACTGACACAATTTTTTCCAGAGGTGTGCCAGGCCAGCTCAGAAGGAGAGGCCTAAACACAGAGGACTGTGAGAATGTCTCCGAGTGTCCTGAGAAGAGATGGGGAGCTTTGGGGGCTGCTCCTGAGGAAGCAGGATCACAGTGGGGGAGGATGAGCACAGAACGCAAAGCTGGGGAAGGGGGAGTTTATAATTATGGGTCACTGGGTTTAGCAAGGCTGGGGAGACATGTTGATCTCCCACTAGAATGGGTATTGGAAGCCTGGAGAAAGGCCTGGCCCACACGGCATGAGAGAACATCCAGAACTTCCTAGGTAGGTGGTATAGGAGAGGATCCAAGGCTCAGAGAAGTGAATCTGCCAGGGAAGACACAGTATGAAAGGGCAGGAGAGTGTGCAATCCACCAGCTCCGTGGGAAAGCCTGATGGACTCTATGGAGCCCGAGAGGAAAGCACGGATGAGAAGCATCTCCAATAGCTCAAGGATGACTTTTGCAGAAGGTCAGGGATGGTGGGAGGAGACTATGTTCCTGTGGGCTTCTATCAGGAACAGGGATGGAAGTTGCGGAAAAATCAGATTCCAGGTGGGGGTGCTCTAGGTCAGCAGAAAAGTAGGTGAAGTGGTCAAAGTGATTAGGGAGTCTCAGTGCCAGCCAGGGCCTGACTGCAGAGAATATGATGCTGGCTCATAGCACAGGGCAATCCTAAAGGCAAACAGATGGGCAGGAACCTAGATACAAACTGTACCATTGAAAGAATTAAAGAAAGACAGAACACAAGGCTGGATGATCAGAAAGCCAAAGGCAGCCATCCTGATCCAGGCCCATTTTCTGGATCTGAGCCACCAAAGATAGAAGCCGCTTTCTAAAGAGCAGGGCCCTTTCATCACCACATCTAGTGCAAAAGTCCTTCCATTCTTTCCCAAAGAGCCACATGGTTATTTACTGGGGTAAGTGAACATGCAGAAGCAGAAACTACTCTCACATTCACATTGCACTAGTGTGTTTCTAGTATCAGGCACAGGAACCGTAGCATCATCATGGTTCCCCAAGTGTTGAAGCGATGCTCGGAGCACCAGGCCATCAATGGACAGCAGTCCCAGGTTCTGCTTACAGTGGTTATCACTGGGTCCACAGACCTCACAGCAGTCATTTCACATATCCTGGACTTGTGACAGGCATGGAGACCTGAATAGCTAGTAAATTATTGTGGGGTGAAGTCTACCATATTAGTGAATTCCAGATTCAAACTTCAGACCCTACCTCCCCATCAGCCAATAGTGTGTGTACACAATATCCTGGAGGAAATACAGAGACAAGTACCAGTCTACAACCTCTCGAGGGCTGCAGGGGTGTGGTCCCTATCCTATCTCCGTTTAATGCCACTGTGGCCTTAGGTTTCCTGTAATGGTATAGAAGAAATATTTGAGGCTTCGCAGACCTTAGGTCTCTGCTACAACTTGCTGTCCCAGCACAAAAGCAGTCACAATTGGCAAAGAATGAGCATGGCTGGAGCTGCTTCTTGGGCAGATGACCCAGCAGAACCGGTGATGTCAGAGTATCTGTGGTCAGAGAGCTGCTACGTGCCATTTTCTACTTGAAGGCTCACAACACAGACCCCGAGTGTCCTGAAGCTAGGCCATGCCACTCGCAGTGGGGAAAGTCACACCATTTAAACGTGGCTCCTAATGTGGTCTTGGGTCCTGGCAGAGATGAGGCCTCTGGTCATGGACTGGGGTTGCCCACTGTGATGTGTGCTCATCAACCCCTAGTCATTAGTTCAGCTAGGCCAGCCATCATAGGATAGAAGTGGTTATGTGTTTTGGCATAAGCAGGGCCACAAGCAACAAACAAGACCCACCAGCAGCTGGCCTAGATGTGACGCTAGAGTTGTTATAAGGCCACTATCCTCTGCACACACCTGTGGATTCCTGTGTGGCACTTTGGACCAAGATAGCTGCTCTGTAATAAAGGAGCGGGGGCATTAGCCCATAGCTGCCGGACTGTTTTTATTTTCCTAAGAAAAAGTACTGCAAGTTGAAGATAAATCATTCCCAAGACTAGTGAAAGAAAGCAAAACTTTAAAGGTGAATCAACTGCATTACCTTGTAGAAGTTAAGAAAATAAAAAGCAGTTGGTAGTAAGATTGTTAGTTCAAATATGTGTGTTTAAATAATTTTAAAAACTATTTTGTAAAAATGTACCTATACCTCTAAGGCAACTGTGTGTAAAAAATTTACACAAACTTTTTCCGTTAAACGTAATAAAAGTGATATTGAGAAAGTATTCCACATCATTAAGTCTGTCTTCGAAAGTTGAGATGCTAAAGCATTCCTAAGGCATGGTGTTCTCGAAGATAAATGTGCTTCTGTGGTGCTGGGTGATGTATGTGACTGGCTGGCTCCAAGTGGGCCTTGACAGGCACCTTCCTCCTGACGCTGGGGGACTGAGAGGAGTGTCAGACACAGGCCCCCAGGGCCTCATGGAACCCTGTGAGACACCAGGCCCTTTGCTGGAACTCCACCTCTCCTCTGGATCGAAGGCCCAGCACAAGCCATCACATAAATAGTTCATCAGGACAGTTGATAGTCTGGGCTATTTGGTAACCCTCTTTCAGGTACGCAGTCACATCAAATGGGTAGACGTCCACTGAAGAGCATTTGGCCAGAGTCATAAACACATGGGCTCTTTTAGTAGCAGCATGCTAACTTCTTAGTTGTGGCATGCAGGATCCAGTTCCCCGACCAGAGATCGAACACAGGCCCCTGCATTGGGAGTGTGGAGTCTTAGCCACTGGATCACCAGGGAAGGCTGGATAACTTATTTTTAACCAGACTTTCAAAAGCCATCCATCGATCTGGTGTTGTTGTTGTTCCCCAGACAGTGAGAGTCCATGGGGAACAAGACTTGGAGAGGGATTGGCTTTGCTCTTAACTTGAAGTTGTCATCAATGGTAGAGCTCCTAGCTGCCAGGTCTTTGTGGATGACTTCTTTCTGACCAGGCAGCTCATTCCACAGGCAATCTGAGCAGCCATGTGAACTAGGTTTTGTTGAGAAGTTTCCTGCTGACTATTGGCCTCTACATATTTGCACTGTCATAAAAACAATTTAAGATACCCCCAGATCATGTAAGGCAATCCACCATGGGCTTTTCCCATTCTTCTGTTCACACATGGGTAATAGGAAGATTTCTGTGATGAAGATCTCGTAGCTCACAACTTTCAGGGAGCATCGCAGTCACCTGAATTTCAGAAGCTTGATCTCTAACTGTTTTTACAAATGCTTGTTGCTCTTTATCTGGATCTTTTTCATCTACATAAACCCCATGGAAAGTACACCAAAAGGTACCTTCTTAGAATATATATCTTTTGAGTTCCTCTCTCTGGAAAGATATTTTGATATCATTCACCTTAGCTCTGGCCTCCAAAAGAGTGACACTTCTCAAGTCCTCCTCCTCTACCCACAAGGTCGGATAACTGGAGATGGGGGTTGTACTGTTGGGTGTGTTGCCTCTCACATACTGAGACAGCCCTTGGGAACTACTGCTGGCGCTGATGCTCTCTTCCAGTTCAATCCTTTTCATACGATGAAGATGCAACACAGCTAATACTAGTGCTGCAAGAAATATAACTGGACAGCAAATCCCTAGGCTGATATAAAACACACGTGCAGACACGGCTGGAGCTGCATGTACAGGATCATAAATGGGTTCTTCTGCTCATCGTTTGGTCCAATGCTGAAGTTTTCTTTCCTCAATTTCTGGATGGCAACTTTTCCTTCGTTTCAACTCTAAGATGTGAAGCTTTTTGAAGTTACTGTCAAGTTGAGCTGCATTTAGTATCATAACTTCAGAATCTACTTTGCCAGAACAGGACAGCTGGAGCCCAAACACTGATACAGTGCGTGGGAGTTCCAGGGCAGGGGCGCCGGGCCGCAGGCAGCCTAGCAGACCCGAGAGGTACCGGCGGCGGCCTTTGGGACGCGCGTCCGCGGGAGACCGGCCAGCACATCCGTCTGGCTCGGAGCTCCCGCCTCCAGCGCCCAGGAGAAGCTCGGCTGCCCGTTGCCGCCCACCCCAGCCGGAGCCCCTGAGGCCTGCCTAGCTCTCCTTGCCCTGGCCGTCCTGCAGGTGTTAACTGATCGGTGATAAAGAGCGCTGGTCCTTTAAGGGCCGAGAGCAGTAGGGACCAGAAGGGGCTCTGCGCACACATCTCGAGCTTGCGCTTTTCGGGGCGGCTCTTGGTCCCTTCCCCGCGGGGAGGCCGACGGGTCCCAGCCCGCCCGGGCTCCAGGACTCCCACTTCTCAAGGGGCGGGCTGGGCCCTGGGGGGCCTCAACAGCATTTTCTGTAGCGTTCTGGACCTCTCAAACTCCCCGCATTACTGCTTCACCCAAGGCACCCCTGTTCTGCCCAAGAGAGCAGGCAAGTAGCTCGGGGGAGCTACCGAGGAGCAAAGGGGCCCGAACCCCCGCGCACACCACCACCCCTGTTCAGGTCGTAACTCATCCAACTTCCCTGAGCCCTCCCACAGCGTCATCCCAGAACTGAATCAGACAATCAGAAGCAGCAACAGGAAGCCAAGGCGGGTCTCAGGGCCACCCATCTCTCCCTTTGCCACCTGGATCCCAGTTTTGCAGGATGGAAGGATGCCGGGTGAGAGAAGTGGGTCCTTTCCTCCGAGGCACGCTCAGCACGTCTGTGGCAGCCGGCGTCCCCGCGCGGAGGCGCCGCCCTAGGGCTCTGCCTGCGCTGTAGGCACTGGACGCTGCCCAGAAGCCAGGGCTGCTGCCACTCCCTCCTCTTCCCACTCCTTGGAGCTGTACTTGAGCGGTGCTTGGGCTGACAGCCAGAATCTTCCTAGTTAGATCATTTTGTCATTTTTGGTCTCTCTAATTAATAGAAATTGATCAGAGGTCAGGGAAGAATTTCTGGCAAGAAGGTCATGGAGGGGTGAGCTCAGGGCTTCCTGCTTCCCCATCTTGAGCTTGCCTTGGATGATCACTGACCTCTTCATTGTATTGAGTTTCTTTAGGCTTTTCCATACCATCTTATGAAAACCTGAAGGAACTTCTCTGCCAATCCAGTTACTGTTTCCGGTGCCAGTTCAGGTGACAAACTTAATTGATAAATGTTGACTATGTTCTGACTGTTCCACTGACCTGCCCTTCTCTTATCCCTCTTCCTCTCCTCCAGCTTCCTGAGTCCCAGAGACACAGCAATATTGAAATTAGGCCAGCTCATCACTCTGCAAGTTTGCTTCGGTCCCATTTGTTTCTTTCTCCACAATTTCAATACCAGTGCATTTTGAAGAAGGATTCTGTGTAATTCTACAGGTTGCTTGCCCCTCATTTTTTTTTCTGTATAATTGTACAACCTTTGAAATTTATATAAAACAGAAAACAAAAAGATGAGGAAAAGCAATAAAGAAATAGGTCCTCATCAAACTTATATACTTTTGCACAGCAAAGGAAACCATAGACAAAACAAAAAGGCAAACTACAGACTGGGAGAAAAGATTTGCAAAGGATGCAGCTGACAAGGGCTTAATTTCCAAAATATACAAAAAGCTGTTACAACTCAATAATAAAGACAGGGAACCCAATCAAAGCATGGGCAGAAGATCTAAATAGACATTTCTCCAAAGAAGGCTTACACATGGCCCATAGGCACGTGAGAAGATGCTCAATATCAATATTTTTATTTTAATTAATTACAAATTTTTATTGTATATTGGAGTATATAGTTGATGAACGGAGAAGGCAATGGCACCCCGCTCCAGTACTCCTGCCTGGGAAATCCCATGGATGGAGGAGCCTGAAAGGCTGTAGTCCATGGAGTTGCTGAGGCTCGGACACGACTGAGCGACTTCACTTTCCCTTTTCACTTTCATGCACTGGAGAAGGAAATGGCAACCCACTCCAGTGTTCTTGCCTGGAGAATCCCAAGGATGGGGGAGCCTGGTGGGCTGCCGTCTATGGGGTCACACAGAGTCGGACACGACTGAAGCGACTTAGCAGTAGCAGTTGATGAAAAATGTGTGTTAGTTTCAGGTGTACAGCAAAGTGATTCAGTTATGCATATACATGTAACTTTTCACACATTCTTTTCCCATTTATGTTATTACAGAATATGGAGCAGACTTCCCTATGCCACACAAGTCCTTGCTGGTTACCTATTTTAAGTACAGTAGTGTGTATATGTCAATCCTAAACTCACAGTTTGTCTCTCTCCATCACTTTTCACCTCTGGATATATGCCAGGGAGTGGGACTTCTGAATCATATGGTAGCTCTGAACCTGCCTGCAATGCAGGAGACCTGGGTTTAATCCCTGGGTCAGGAAGATCCCCTGGAGAAGGAAATGGCAACCCACTCCAGGATTCTTGCCTGAAGAATTCCATGGATGGAAGAGCCTGGAAGGCAACAGTCCCTCGGGTGGCAAAAAGTCGGACACGACTTAGCAACTAAATCATCCACATGGTAGCTCTGTTTTTAGTTTTGAAAGGAATCTCCATACCATTCTCCACAGTGCGTGTATCAGTTTACATTCCCACCAACAGTGTGGGAGGGTTCCCTTTTCTCCACAGTCTCTCCAGCATTTATTGTTTGTTCAGTTCAGTTCAGTTGCTCAGTCGTGTCCGAATCTTTGTGACCCCGTGGACTGCAGCATGCCAGGCTTCCCTGTCCATCAGCAAGTCCTGGAGCCTACTCAAACTCATAGACTTTTCAATATGGCCATGCTGACCAGTGTGAGGTTCCTTGAAGGGGGAGGGAGAATAAATGTCAGCGAATGAGCAGTAAAGGCTACAGCGTCTCAGCCCCAGGATCCAGGGCACCGACTGGGCAACAAGGACAGACTTTAGGAGACAGAGCAGGGTTGGTTGCATAGGCCTCTCATCACAGTGGCTCCTCTTGTCCCAAAGCACTGGTTCTACTTTGCTTGGGCTTCCAAAGCACATGGGTTTAGTCGTCCTGTGGCATGTGGGATCTTCCCTGACCAGGGATCAAACCTGTGTCCCCTGCATTGGCAGGCGAATTCCTATCACTGGCCCACCAGAAAGCCCCTGCCACATCTTCTTTATCCATTCATTTGTCGATTGTCATTTAAGTTGCTTCTGTGGAGTCTAAATAGCTCAGACTGTAAAGAATCTGCCTGCTATGCGGGAGACCTGGGTTCAGTCCCTGTGTTAGGAAGATCCCCTGGAGGAGGGCATGGCAACCCTTTCCAGTATTCCAGCCTGGATAATCCCATGGACAGAGGAGCCTGGTGGGCCACAGTCCATGGGGTCGCAAAGAGCTGAACACGACTGAGCTACTAAGCACACACACATTCTCCTTCCCCTGATGGTGTCTAGGCCCTGGTTCCCACCTCTTACCCTGGGCCCACAATTCTCCAGCTGAATGCCCTCAGGTTCTGAGCCCTTGCCTCATGTCTATCCCAGGGTCTGGGTCTGTTCTGAGCAGGCCTTCAAGGCATTAATTCTCCTCCAAGAGAAGCAAGGGTTTGGGCCTGTTACTGTTATAATGAAGGAAAGTCTGTTTCTCCGATGCCCCCATGGAGCCTCCACCTCACATCAGGGCTGGAGTGACAATGAAGTTGTAGCCAAGTTAAGGGTCTGTGAGGAAATTCAGGTGCCAGCTGGCATGGGGAGTGCTGACTCACTCTTCATGTGCCCCACAAAATTCGTCTGTTGCAACTTTGGCCCTGAATGTGATGGTATCGGAAGATGGGTGTGTGGGAAGTGATTGGTGGGTTCAGTTCAGCTCAGTTCAGTCTCTCAGTCATGTCTGACTCTTTGTGACCTCGTGGACTGCAGCACGCCACGCTTCCCTTTCCATCACCAGCTCTTGGAGCTTGGTCAAACTCATGTCCATTGAGTTGGTGATGCTTTTTGACCATCTCATCCTCTGTCGTCCGCTTCTCCTCCTGCCTTCAATCTTTCCCAGCATCAGAGTCTTTTCCAGTGAGTCAGTTCTTCACATCAGGTGGCCAAAGCATTAAAACTTCAGTTTTAGCATCATTCTTTCCAATGAATAATCAGGACTAATTTCTTTTAGGATTGACTGGTTGTATCTTCTTGCAGTCCAAGGGACTTTCAAGACTGTTCTCCAACACCACAGTTCAAAAGCATCAATTCTTTGGCACTCAGCTTTCTTTATGGTCCAACTCTCACACCTATACATGACTACTGGAAAAACCATAGCCTTGACTAGATGAACATTTGTCACCAAATAATGTCTTTGCTGTTTAATATGCTGTCTAGGTTGGTCATAGCTTTTCTTCCAAGGAGCAAGCATCTTTTAATTTCAAGGCTACAGTCACCATTTGCAGTGAGTTTGGAGGCCCAGGAAATAGTCTGTCACTGTTTTCATTGTTTCCCCATCTATTTGCCATGAAGTTATGGGACCAGATACCATGATCTTTATTTTCTGAATGTTGGGTTTAAGCCAGCTTTTTTACTCTTCTCTTTCACTTTCATCAAGAGGCTCTTTTGTTCCTCTTTGCTTTCTACTATAATAGTGGTGCTATCTGTGTATCTGAGGTTATATTTCTCCTGACAGTCTTGATTCCAGCTTATTCTTCATCCAGCCCAGCACGCAGCATGATGTACTCTGCATGTAAGTTAAATAAGCAGGGTGACAATATACAGCTTTGATGTACTCCTTTCCCAATTTGGAACCAGTCTGTTGTTCCATGTCTGGTTCTAACTGCTGCTTCTTGACCTGCATACAGATTTCTCAGGAGGCAGGTAAGGTGGTCTGGTATTCCCATCTCTTTAAGAATTTAGCAGAGTTTGTTGTGATCCACACAGTCAAAATAATGGGTGAGAACCATTATAGAAAATGACCCTGTGTTCCCTCCACCCTTCCACAAGGTGAGTGCACCATGAGAAGACAGCCCTCTGTGAACCAGACATCTTCCAGTGCCTTGATCTTGGACTTGCCAGATTCCAGAACCATGGGGAAAACTTTCCTGTCGTTTGTAAGCCACACAGTGTATGGTTACTTGCTATAGCAATCCCATGGGACTAAGACAGGGAGGAAGGGAGCTCTTAAAAGCCTGGTGTCTAAGACATGGGTTTCAAGTCTCCTGAAAGGCAGGACAGGCAGAGAGGACCCCAGACTTACTGGTGTCTCAATTTAACCCCTGATGTTCTGTAGACACTGTGGCTGAGGACTTCCCCAGGGTACATGTGGATGCCAGTACAGCAGCCATAACACACATTGGGGAGAGGAATCAGCTACATGGAAAGGAGAGTGCCAAGGGCAGGACATGTGAAAAAAAAAAATGTGACCCTGTTTGTATCCCGCAGTTAACAACCTAGCTGAAAAAACGAACCATCCTGTGGAAAGTAGTGGTAAGTATTAGGGCGACCTCCTCAGGACAGCAGGGAGGACTTGGCAAGTGGGCATTGGCTCTAGGGTTTCCTGGATGGGGGCCAAGGGGTGGTGTGGGAGGGGTGGGATGGAGTGTGGTTGGGTCGGCGAGGGAAAGGGAGAGGGAGGAGCAGGGCAGGGGAGGGAGGGTAGGTTGTATTTAAAAGCTGCTGGGGAGTAGTCTCCAAGGTCACAGCTCAGGCTCCCAAGTCCCCACTTTTCTGTCGAAGCTGCTTCTGCTCCCTCTGGACAGAGTCCAGGACACACGTGCCGTGAGTGTCTAAGGGTGGGTCCAGGGGTCTTGCTATGCAGGCTCCTGGCTTCCCACCTGAGCTGCTGGAGAGATCTGGGAACACCTGTGATGAGCGTAAGAAATGAGGGAAGGTGGGGAGAAGGGTGAGGTGGGGAGGAAGGAGTTGGGGGACAGTGAGGGGTCTGGGCCTGGAGAGCTGGGAGGGGCGCGGTGGAGAGGGTTGGGTCCCCTCCTCTACCTGTTGTGCCCCCCACAGGAGTCCCTCCCCCTGAGCTTAGTAGGCAGGAGGGGATTGAAGGGAATCCTATTGCTCAGAGGCTCCAAAGTGAAAGGCACTCAGTCGGGTCCAACTATACAGTCCATGGAATTCTCCAGGCCAGAATACTGGAGTGGGTAGCCTTTCCCTTCTCCAGGGGATCCTCCTGACCCAGGAATCGAACCAGGTCTCCTGCATTGCAGGTGGATTCTTTACCAACTGAGCTATCAGGGAAGCCCCAGGCTGACTAGAAACTGAGGGTGGGAACGCAGTTCAGCCCCTGGGCCTGGGGGAGGCGTCAGCTGGTGAAGGCAGGTGACCCCAGTTGACACCGGTCACAAGGCAGATATTCTTTTGTGGTGTTTCAAGCTAAAAACAGAAAGTAAATGAAAGGGGGTATCAGCTTTTTCCCTGTCCCTGCCAGTTTTTGGTTCCCTTGGAACCTCGGGGTCCAGGCCAGAGGGTCCAGGCCCAGAGAAAGGGGAACCCAGGGAGCCAGTCACCACTGAGGCCCCTTCAGCAACAGTCCTGACACACTGCTCACCCCACACTCTCCATGCACACCTGTCTTCCCACACTTCAGCCCCCACAGTTACACACACAAGCCCCGTTGCCCTCCACACTGCCCTCCATCACCACAGCCCAGCCTGACTCTCCAGCCTCCCACACAGCCCCTCACATACGCGTGTTCCCCACCTAGGCTCCATGCCTCTCACTTATACGCCTTCCACCCTTGTGCACGTCTCCCTTCCTGAAACTTTCCAAGCAGGTCTCCTCACACGCCCTTCCCTCTGTGCACACCCCATCCCCCACGCCCACACACTTTATTTCACACACAAGTGCCTGCTTGCCTGCCCCACTGGCTCTCCACTCTCTGCAAAATCACACCACGTTCCCTTCCCACAGGGACCCTGGCTTCCTCACACTATCTGTACACACTGCTTCACACAAATTCCACACAAAAGGCTGCCATCTACGTCCACTGCCATCCAGAAACTTTCCCCTCACAGCCATTTCCCTTCACTGTCTTTCTCCTCTCTGGGTCCCCCAGGGCACCCCTCTCTGGGCCCTCTGCATACGCATACTGTCCACTCCCCTTCTGTCCCAGGCTCGCCTGTCCACAGTCACACACACACACACACACACACACACACACACACACACACACACACCAAGGTTCCCAATATTCTCACACACTAGCTGTGGCCGCTGCCCACACATCCAACACACTCTTTCCAGAATTCCCTCACTCTCTTCACATTCACCTTTCTATCACAATTAGTGTCACTGCCCCACACACGCCTAAGTAGGAAATGGCAACCCACTGCAGTATTCTTGCCTGGGGAATCCCATGGACAGAGGACCCAGTTCAGTTCAGTTGCTCAGTCACGTCCAACTCTTTGTGATCCCATGAATCGCAGCACGCCAGGCCTCCCTGTCCATCACCAGCTCCTGGAGTTCACTCAGACTCGTGTCCGTCGAGTCAGTGATGCCATCCAGCCATCGCATCCTCTGTCGTCCCCTCCTCCTCCTGCCCCCAATCCCTCCCAGCATCAAAGTCTTTTCCAATGAGTCAGCTCTTCTCATGAGGTGGCCAAAGTACTGGAGTTTCAGCTTTAGCATCATTCCTTCCAAAGAAATCCCAGGGCTGATCCCCTTCAGAATGGACTGGTTGGATCTCCTTGCAGTCCAAGGGACTCTCAAGAGTCTTCTCCAACACCACAGTTCAAAAGCATCAAGTCTTCAGCGCTCAGTCTTCTTCACAGTCCAACTCTCACATCCATACATGACCACTGGAAAAACCATAGCCTTGACTAGACGGACCTTAGTTGGCAAAGTAATGTCTCTGCTTTTCAATATGCTATCTAGGTGGGTCATAACTTTTCTTCCAAGGAGTAAGGGCCTTTTAATTTCACGGCTGCAGTCACCATCTGCAGTGATTTTGGAGCCCCCCAAAATAAAGTCTGACACTCTTTCCACTGTTTCTCCATCTATTTCCCATGGAGTGATGGGACCGGATGCCATGATCTTCATTTTCTGAATGTTGAGCTTTAAGCCAACTTTTTCACTCTCCTCTCTTACTTTCATCGAGAGGCTTTTTAGTTCCTCTTCTCTTTCTGCCATAAGGGTGGTGTCATCTGCATATCTGAGGTTATTGATATTTCTCCCGGCAATCTTGATTCCTGCTGTGCTTCTTCCA
Source organism: Capra ibex (assembly GCA_006410555.1). NCBI lineage: Eukaryota > Metazoa > Chordata > Mammalia > Artiodactyla > Bovidae > Capra > Capra ibex. The sequence continues at coordinate 6,533 of SJYO01000112.1, read as the reverse complement.
GTCCAGCGTTTCTCATGATGTACTCTGCATAGAAGTTAAATAAGCTACAGGGTACAGGGTCGCAAAGAGGCAGACAGGACTGAGCAACTAACACAGCCACTCCTCTCTTCTGCCCTCCTCCTCTCACGTATACCCTCTCTCTGTCTCTCTCTCTCTCACACACACACACACAGTCACACTGACGAGTTCTCCCCAAGATACTGGGCCTTGCAGCTGCCACAAAGCAACACACAGCTCAGCATGGTCCTGGGAAGGGGCTGGCTGCCAGGACTCCGCCCCAGGGCCAAGCAGGAATTTTAGGTCTCTGCCTGGGTCCTACCTGGAAACGTGCCATCTCCTTTTTAATGCCCCAACCCCATATCTGAAACGATTCAGCAAACGTGCTCCAACTGGCATACAGCCCCAAGCCCCCACGAACAGTCACCTTCATGCATTAGTCAACCTAAAATGAATGTTTGTGTGTTGTGCTGAATAGAAATCCTCTTTTAGTTACAGGATTAGTCTGTTCTCCCACTGTCATCTATTGATCAGCATACCCTTCGCTGGTATTTCTTTCCTCGTCTACTAGGTGTCACATTTCTAGACATCCCTGGGTCTGTTTCTTGGCTCTTTTCTAAAACCACTCTCCTGCCTTCCTTCTTGCTCACCAGTTCCCTTTGTGCTGGGAATGCAGCCTAAGCCCCCACAAGCTGGTCAGGACAGTGAAGTCTTTATAAAAATGACCACAAACTCTATGGCTTGAAACAACCAAAATTTATTCTTTCAAGATTGTGAGGGTTAGAACTCTGAAATCAAGCTGTCAGTAGGGCCCTCTCTGAAGGCTCTAAGGGAGGCTCCATCTTTTCTCTTCCTGACTACTGGTGGTTGCATGGAGAAGGACATGGCAACCCACTTCAGTATTCTTGCTTGGACAATCCCCATGGACAGAGGAACCCGGTGGGCTGCAGTCCATGGGGTCGCAAAGAGTCAGACATGACTGAGGTACTATGCACAGCACTGGTGGTTGCCAGAAACACTTGGCATTGTGTAGCTCCAGTGTCTACTTCTGTCCTTCCATGACACTCATGTGTCTTGTTTTCCTATATCCATCTCTGCCGGGGTCTAGCCCTGGTGGATCCAGGGTAATTCGAAGCAGGGACGGAGTAGGCGAGGAAAAACTTATTTGTTTAGAAATATAAAAAGAGGTTAGGAAGAAATAGTATAGTAGGAAAATTTAGTGGAGAAAAGAGGCTGAATAACTTGGTTTACACAGAGAACTAATAAAACCTCAGGACAAGAGGTTTGCACCATCTACGTTAGGCCACCAGCGCCTGTTTGAATAGCAGAGGGTGCCCCGCCTTGGGCTCCCTCTCTTGTGGATCTTAGAAGCCAGGACAAGTAAGTAGACATGGCGAGCCTCCATGCCCCAGATGGGAATTCAGCCAGAAAATAGAGTAAAGAAGACACGAGGGAAACCAGACTTTCCAGTAACTGGCCCCTCCTCTATTGTCCGGAAAGGCATTTTATACTTTTGATTGTACATAGAGATCAATGGATAATACAAAATTATGCAGTGTCAGCAGCCCTGACTCTTATCGAGACCAGGCTTTCTCTCTGTATACCTAGTTGTATACACAAGTCTTAGGTGATTTACATCATCTTCTGGCCAGAGGGCCAATTAACACTTTATGGCCATTTTCTGATAAGGGTCTGTCAACCAGAAGTCTTATTTGTGTTGTTCTTCCCAAAGTCTGGTGCCACTCTCAGAAAGCACTAAATAAAGTTACATTCTTACATAGCAAGGACACAACAATTTATAACAATGAAAGAAGTACAGTGATTTATAACAAAGAGAAAAGTACTTAACTCAAAAGTCTAGTGTTGCTAACATCAAAACTACTATATTCCTTTTTCTATATCCCAATTACATTGATTAATATCCTTCAGGTGCCTAAAAGATAAAGAATATGGAGGCCTGGCAGCAGTGATTGACTCAACAGTGAAACCCATCACCAATATAGTTTTTAGCTCTTTAGAAAAGGCTCTGTATCTTTAGATGCTTTAAGCTTTGTGCCTCTCGTGGTTAGGGACCGTAAACAATCACAAGTTGTAAAAGTCTGGGCAGACTGGTCAGGTAAGTTAGAAAGCCATCAGAGGGGTTTAAACCGAGACATTCTTTTTATATGCAGGGGACTGTTAACTGGAGCCCTAAGTTAATTCCTTTGAGAGGAAGGTGATCGGGGATGGCCCCCTGTTATGTCAGAAGAGTGGAAAGCACAGTACAATAAGGCAGGCAGACTCTGGTTTTGGGGGGTAGACGTTCAGGAAAACCCAGGGGGAAGCCCTGAAGCCAGATCACGCCTTTGCATATGTCTGGCTTCCTTTCTCATGACCTTTGCCATGGGCAGGATTCCTCATGCTGGCTCCCGGCACATCTCTTCTTTGCGTGCCTACATTTCTTTAAAGGCGTGCCTCCTGATAAAGGCACTAGTCTTTGGATTAGAGCCCAACCTAATCTACGCTGACCTCACCTTGGTTGGATTACATCTGCACACACCCTATTTCCAGGTGAGGTCTCCTTCACCTAATGGTAGGACTTCACCACATTTGGGCCCCTAAAATAAAGGAGTTTCAATAAACATTCATGTGATTCTCATTGGGCAAAAAAGGTACAGTGTATAATTGAATTCTCTGCATCACTGAATATATTCCTGACAAGAGAAAACTTCGTTTGTCTAGACATTAGTGAAAACTGAAAGGTTAAAATTTTTTCTGATGTTGTCTTCTTCTCATCCTGGTATGAATGTATGAGCTCAAACATCCTCTGTGTTTGAGCATTGTTTTTAGGTGTTTCTGAGGTCAGCAGTGTTCTCTGTTAGCCAGTTCAGTGCAGTCGCCCTTTCTAAGTGGAAAATATTCATCCAAGAGCTAATTCTCTACAGTTTTGTTGTGCATGAGCTGGTTTAGAGCACCTGATAAGGGTCCATCTAGGTTGTGGATAGTCCTTTAAATAATATCTTTTCCAGTATGCATAATTTCCTGGTTGCAAGTCATGGAACATCTAATCTTCATCCATAAATTATTGAGATGTGATTTAGAAGCAAGCTTAGAATGTCTTTTTAATAATTCGATTAGGGGCTTCCCTGGTGGTGCATTGGTAATGAATCTGCCTGCCAATGCAGGAGGCACGAGTTCAATCCCTGTCCGGGAAGATCCCACATGCTGTGAAACAGCTAAGTTCATGGGCCACAAATACTGAGGCTGTGCTCTGGAGCCTGGGAGCCTCAACTGCTGAGCCTGTGTGCCCCAACTACTGAAGCCCGCAGCCTAGAGCCTGCGCTCTGCTACAAGAAAAGTCATCACAGTGAGCTGCTTTTGTACCGTAACTAGAGAGCAGCAAGTAGAGAAAGCCCACACACAGCAATGAAGACCCAGCATGACCAAAAATAAATACATCTTAAAAAGATAATTCAGTTAAACTGCACAATCATGTAACACAACAAATAGGAGTACCACAGCATATCTATTCTTTTGTGTCCAACACTTGCCTCTCAAATCCTTTTTATGAGGCATCTATGTTTTTACTGCAGTAATTCATTCTTTACTGATTGCGTTATAGTGTTCCATTTCTGGCTATATCACACCTTATCCTTTCTTCTGTCCTGGATACATCTTTATGCATTAACTGTTAGTATCTTAATATGCATATTAATCTACATGATAATTCAACTGGTAGCCTCATACTTTTGTGTCATGACATCTAGGCAGTTAGCACTTGACTGTGGTTTCTGCATATGTATTAATCTGCTAGGTCTCTAAAGAAAAGCTATTTTTCTACACTCAGAACACCAAATATGATACCAAAATGTGGGTTTTAGAAACTCTGCTCCAGGAACCAGGACTCCGACCAAATGTATACTTCCTATTGTGTCACAACACAGACTATAACCGCACACCACCGACTGAGTGGTTTCAACAAGTCTTCCTGGAGGTGAGGATTTTATCACATGAATTAAGAACATTCAGCCCATAAAAGCATGTGGTAACTTAACTATACATGAAAGTGAGTGTGAACACATAAATTATGTCTCATTAAATCACAGAAGTATATCCCTAATGCATTATCTTCTTAACAGAATTAAAAAAATTCCAACACTGCCCCCCGTCCCAATTCCACCCCACATGAAGGGAAGTCTGATGGAAAGAATAGAACTGGAAGTCTTAACTGATTGTGAGCAAATATTTGACTTTTGCAAATCCTCAAAACGACCAAGTCAATACATCTTAGGGGCCCATAAGCAGTTGTGGAAAGTGAAGGAATTCTTAAGCATAAGCTTCTTTAGCTTCTTGTTAAACCCCACTCTGAGTAGAAGGTAGTATATGAGATCAACAGCCAGACTGTCATCAAGGGTCAGTGTTTGCCACCCAGAGTTGGGTTAACATTGTACTTTCTCATAGCCCAGGGAGAAACATCCAAATGATGGAATAGCTGTTAAAACATTGGGGGAAATGTTCAGCTAGATAGTGCTATCATCAAAGAACAAAAGGTTTTTTTCATCAAAGGGCTGGGAAAGCCTGAGTAACATCTCAGGACAACACCCCACCCCACCACATCGACATCTCGTATCCGAGGCCCCCAAAAGAGAAGACACTTGTCTTCATCCCCACTCCCACTGCACGGTCCTGCTGCCCACACCAGCCTCTTCTACCCCAACAACAGGGTGGTTCCCAACCCTACAGGGAAGTGCATGGGCCCAAGACAAAGACGGAACGTCATCTTGGTAAAGATGGGTCCAGTGGACAGGGGCTTGGTGAGACCTGAGGCTCACCTCTCCCAAGTCCTGACCAGAACATGCCTGCCTAGGAGCCAGAGGCCGGCTGGCTTCTCACCTGCTGTGGTCCCTGATTTCTTTATAAGATTCATGACAATGAAGCAATTAGAACTAACTGGGTGATGATCAATAGGATAATGCAAGCAACCAATCAGATGGATGCAGACTGGCTGATATCTGGGGCCATTATTAGTGGTTCTAAAATGAAAAAGCAAAAGCCTTGTCAAATCTAAGAATACACCTTCCTCAGCACCTGCTGTCCTTAGCACCTGTTCCCCATATAGTTACTGACTCATGGGAAGGCACGCTTCAGGTCCGGGTATGGAAAGATTAATGGGCTTGTGCTCTGTCTTCGTGGAGCTAATATTTATCCTGAGTTGTGTTAGTCACTCAGTCATGTCCGACTCTTTTGAGAGCTCATGGACTGTAGCCAGCCAGGCTCCTCTGTCCATGGGATTCTCTGGGCAAGAATACTAGAATGGGTTACCATTTCCTACTCCAGGGGATCTTCCCAACCCAGGGATCGAACCCGGGTCTCCTGCCTCGCAGGCAGATTCTTTACTGTCTGAGTCACTGAGACAGCAAGTGTCCATCTGATTATCTTTCAGGTGGACATGTTTACTGTGAGGAGTCCTTTTTGAGGAGGACACAATTGGGGGCACTTAATTCTGTCTGGGAAGGGATAAGGGCTTCATTAAGTGACACTGGAGCTGGTTAAAGGACCAGTATGACAGGAGGGAGAGAAGGCCTGGAAACATAATGCATATATAGATTTGGGGACCATCGTGCAGTGCCTGGGGTCTGGGTCATTGGTTAATGGGGAAGGGGGCTCCTGTGCTGAGGGAGGTGGGCTGGGACAGGAGGATGCTGGCAAGTTCTGTGCTATGCCCATCACTGACTCTCCAGACAGGAAGTCCACCAAGAGATCAGTCACTCCATCCATCCATCATATTTTCAATTACACACACATATGTGCTCACATCCACACATGAAGGCTCTAGACCTTTGAAGAGAGCTGCCATCCCCCCCCCACACACACACACCCCACTCAGTTACCTGTGGGCTCTGGGAGCAGCATGTTCTCCCAGTGTTCCAGGAATTCCCTAAGCCAATAGCTGCAGTCTCCTGTTGAGATCTTCCTGAAATACTCTGCCAGTTCCTGGTTGTTCTCCCACTCCTCCTTGATGCTTGTGGCTCCAGGATCAATGACTGTCCAGGTTACGCTCCTGGTGTCAAGGAGGAGGACTGTCCATCCATTGAGGCTGAAGTGCAAGGAGGCACCAGAGCATTGCTCAGCTTCGCGTTGACAGCACATTTTTACCTGCAGGATGCGAGGATCTGCGCCCCCCACACACAATAAATCTTTCTGGACTCTCCACAGTCCCTCCTCCCCAGTCACTCAAATGCGTCTGCACATCTAGGGGCCTGTGATCTTCCGACCATGACCTCCCCCTCTTACCCATCATGTCCAGCGGGTCTCTAAGGCTGGATCGTGTTCAGTCCTTTCACAGGAATCTCCACCTTGCATGCACTCTCTCTTGCTATCTCCAGCTCTCCACCCCCTTCCCATACTTACCCCTTGTCTCCTTTTTGTCCAGTTTGGTGACAGACAGGACCATCTTGAGCTCTTTTCCTGCTTCTGCCAGTGTTTGGCTCAATTCGGTCCACACTTTCGTGTCGTTTACCTCCTTCCCCAGGAAACCCAAAGGTTTGACCTTGTTG